>OY992882.1:12336178-12643678 GCA_963921405.1 Cepaea hortensis
AAACTATTTAGTTGGTTGGTTGGTTGGTTTGTTGGTTGGTTGGTTGGTTGGTTGGTTGGTTGGTTAGATAATCAGTAGGTCGGTTTAGTAGTTTAGTCTAGTTTAGTTTAGTTTAGTTTAGATTAGTTTAGTTTAGTTTAGTTTAGTTTAGGTTAGATTAGTTTAGTGTAGTTTACTCGACGGATCAACATCACGGCACACGGGTGCAACCTATAAGTGTTCCATTCTACTCCTAACTCACGTCTGAGTCCGGAGAATCTCAGCTCAGTGCACGAACTCCGTAGCACCAGCGAGGATCCTGAAATACTTTGGGTAGATGTTTAACTCGAAATTTATTTAAATTTCGAGTTGGTTGGTTGGTTGGTAAAAACATAGAGTAAACACAATATCTAAGCAAACTATTTAGTTGGTTGGTTGGTAAAAACATAGAGTAAACACAATATCTAAGCAAACTATTTAGTTGGTTGGTTGGTTGGTTGGTTGGATGGTTAGTTGGTTGGTTGGTTGGTTGGTTAGTTGGTTGGTTGGTTGGTTTGTTGGTTGGTTGGTTGGTTGGTTGGTTGGTTGGTTCGTTCGTTTGTTCGTTCGTTCGTTCGTTCGTTCGTTCGTTCGTTCGTTCGTTCGTTAGTTCGTTGGTTGGTTGGTTTGTTGATTGGTTGGTTGGTTAATTCTTCTTCTTCTTCTTTGCGTTCATCTGGAGTTGTTTTTGTTTTTTTCCAGATGTGATTGCGGTGTGTCTCGTTAGGCTCCCTTGGGTCGAAACCCTTAGGCCAACACATTCGACTTTTAGCGTGCAATTTTGACCAGGTTAGCATTCCTGGGAGACTCTCACTTTTGTGGTGCCGTCCACACCCCAGCTAGTCAAGTTGGAACAGTCGAAGACTTTACGGTCGTCCCTCAAAGGAAGGCAGGGACAGTCCATGGCATTTTCCGCCATCCTGGGTGGCTTCCATAATTGCAGAGCCGACACATAACGCCCTGGTGCTGGGCTCACCGAGGGAATCGTCACGTCCTGCTCATGGCTGTTTTCATTTCTCACTTCAATATATTGGGCATTTCGTTCGCCCCGGGCCGTTCCCGCACAAACCGGACAGGTCTGCAGACGGTATCCACTCAGCGAGTTTTCGATTCGGACATGTGCTTGTCGTTGTGCCCGTCAAAGCTGCTCCAGGCACGACGGACATTCGGAAAACTACCCAGTCAGAGCTGTTCCAAATAAAAGCGGCATTCGGAAACTAGGTAGTCAGAGCTGTTCCTAGCACGAGAGACATTCGGACGAGACATTTCTCTCGGACGTAAATGCGTAGTGCCAATTTTAATTTTGCCACCCTTAGGACGGCACTTCCGACTTCGGCAGGCATTTTTAATGAGGTTAGCCTTCCTCGGGTTTCGAGGCACGTTAGACGTGTTGTTGTGATGTCGCCCACATCTCAGCTGGTCAAGATAGAACGGTCAAAGATATCACGGTCAACCCTCAAGGGAAGGCATGGGCAGACCATGGGCATTCACTCGCTATCCAAGGAGGCTTCCATAATTGCTGAGCCGGCACATATTGCTCTGAGACTGGGCTCAGCCGAGGAGTTGCCACGTCCTGCTCATGGCTGCTTTAGTTTCTCACTTCCATGTGTTGGGCATCTCGCTTGCCACTGGTCGCTCAAGCACACACCAGGAACGGTCAGTCTGTGGGTGACATCCACTAGGTAAGCTTTTGCTTTTGACTTCGGACCACGCAATGGATTCGCTAGCCGTGCGTTCCATTTCGTGATATTGAGACGTTTTTCCACCTTTGGAGTTAGATACAGATAGTTTTCGTAACCATTTCATTCGACTGGGGCACTTCTTCTACCTTTTAGTACTCGCTCACGAGGTAGGCTACATGTGCTGCCGGCTCAGCACCTTATCTCCGTGCAGCAGTGAGCGATAAACGGCCAGGCCCTCTCATCCGGGGATCCCTCATATCCCCCAGCTGAGAGCCTTCGGACAAGTATCTGAACTGAGCATGTAGTGTGCTCAGTATCTCAAATCGATTTTTCGGTAAGTAGGTATCGGCCCGACTCTCTCATCGAGGGTTTAGAGGCGTTCAGCCTCAACCCTCGACAGAGAGCCTTAGAGTATGTGTCCGGATCAGGAACTTCTGCCTTCGTGCGCCTGATTTAAACTTTTGACTGCTATCCTCAGTCTACCTGCAGAGCAGCAGGTTGTGTCTCGCTTTGTCTGGCCCCTATCCCATAAGCTGTCCATCGACAAGCACATGGAGGTCAATGGGACACGCAAGCCCCCCCCCCCCCCACCACCACCACGGCAAGGTGGAGACATATCGGGGGAGGTTTGTTAATTGATTTGGTTGGTTGGTTGGTTGGTTGGTTGGTTGGTTGGTTGGTGTAGTCGTAAGATTATCCTCGCTGCACACTGAACTATCCAGCCCATTATCGCTCGAATCGTCTTCTCTGCATCTTCCCCAACCTAACTGACCTAACTGTGGTTGTAGACAACTTATATTTGTATCTCTTTCCTCTTATTTAAAGAAATATATATAGTTTATTAAACAATATACTACTCACATGTACGAGACGACATCAACATTCTGTCGCGTGTTTCCATTTGGCTCACTCTGGAGTCGGCTCTGATGTATAAGAACAGTTGGCAACACTAAGTCTATTGGTCGGGAACCGTATTGATGGTGAGGCAAATTGTCGAAGATCAGCAAACGATACTGCAATAAAGGAAATATTGTGACTGTATCAGAGTTTCTGTATATATCATAAGTACTCGGGCGAGTTAATAAGTAAGTCACACAGTTCTGTGGGATGGCAGGTAAATGTAGTTTTTGTTTTCTACACGTGCCATTAGGTGACAAAAACATCGAACTTTATATTCCCGTTCATCAGGTGGCGCTAGGTGTCTCATGCGAATGCGCAGCGCATTAACAAAATGGCGACTGTACTTACGGAGTGTACAACCAAAGCGTAACGTGCCGTTGTTTGTTTTTGTGGGCAAAAGGAAGGTGGGAAGTTCTGGAACATCCACGTTACAGTCCCGACTTAGCCCCTAGTGATTTCCACCTTTTTTGGTCCACTGAAAACCCACCTTGGAGGGAGACATTTCGATAATGACTCCGAAGTTGAATGTGAAGTGAAAACGTGGTTTAGAAAACAGAGCACACAGTTCTATGCTGCCTGTTTGGGAAGACTGATAAAACGATGGGATAAGTGCATCAATGTTGGTGGAAATTATGTTGAGAAATAAAGCGACAATGTATGTATAAAAATAAACTTGTTTCAAGGTGTTATCATATTTGGTTATTTTTCTACAGCCGTTAGTGACTTACTTATTGACTTCCCCTCGTACAACAAACAGATGAAGGCGTTTTAGCTTAGGGGTGGTGATCGCTTTTTGTTGATCGTCACATCGATAAGAAAGCCATCAGTTCAGAATGCAATGGAATACTTTTTTTCATATCCTTTTTTACAGGACATCGCTGCCAACACCAGCATGTTACTGTTGTTGTTGATGTCTTGGCAAATTTATGTTCAGTAGTTTGCCATTGTTTTCTCAACGACCGGCTCCCATACCAACTCGTTAAAACCCAGCGCAACGTGTTCTCCTGCCAAATCGGTCGCAGTTGTGTTTCGGACGTGGGTAAGCGGGCTTACGAATCACGTCCGTAACACCTTCGCCGCGGAGACCGACAATGGCAATACTAATGAACTAAATGTGTCTAGAAAATAACAAGTTAGTTGCATGTCCTTATGAATTGTTTATGTTTGATGTATGTTTACAGCATTCATTTTACTATATTTTTCCCCCCAGTGTAATTGTGGCCGGTCTCTCTGGCCGAGGGGTTACAACACTTTCTCCGTAATCCCGTTTTTCACGCAGTCTCTCGTAGTGGGCGAGAGCTGGAAGCGGTTCGTCCCCCGCTGGTGACTTGCTGGATAACTGAGCCGGCCGCTCAGAAAGTAATGGCAAACTACTGTGAGTAATCTTGCCAAGAAATCAACAGACAGCTGAGAGATGCTGCTGTTGACAGCTAAGTCCTGTAAAGGGATATGCGGAATTTAAAAAAAAAAAGGTGTAATTGTGACATCCCGTGATAGATAACTGGTGAGCGAAACGTGAATGATTGAAAGGGCCGAATGTAAGATGGGCCTGAGTGACCCTTTAGAAATAAAGCTAGTTCGTTTGTTCATTAACTGGGCGTGGTAATCAACCCAAGCATGTGATTGATAGAGACAATGCGTAAAGCGTGTTTTTAATAAACACAATAGGCGCTTGTTAAAGTTTGCAGAAGCCATCATGATTAATCTACATAGGCCAGCTTTGTGCAAACAGAAAGACATGATAGTCAGTTTTAAATTACCGTGGTAGACAATTAAAATTACTGTGCGAACATGTGTATATATATTTCAGCTTGAAGGATTTATCTAGTTTTTTTTTTTACTTTATGTTGTGTGAATTTTGCAGTACAGTATGTACCTGACGAGATGCAGCGAAATATGCCAGGCAATAAATCGTGCAATCTATTGTTTGTGTCTTCGTTATTAAAATATTTTGGGCTGTTTGTGATTTACAAGCAAAGTTTACGTTCAGTAGTTTGTAATTACTTTCAGAACAACCGGCGTTCATACCACTATTAAAAATCAACACAAGGCAGTCTGCTTCCAAATCGCCTGCAGTTGATTTTGAACGCGGAATGCGATTTTGCGAATCGCGTTCCTAACTCTTTTACCACAATTGCGGGCGCAGAAAATAACAAACAATCAATAAATGCTGAAGATGATTGCGACGTCCTGTAAAGAACATGCAAATAACTTGTTAGTGAGTGAGTGACAACTGAAAGACAGAAGAGCATTTGAGGAGTGTCTGGCTGTGTTTGCATAGGAACATTTTGATTGCAAGATGCATCTGTGGCGCAGTAGTTATAGGGTGTATTTTTAGTGACTGAGCAGTATTTGAAAATTCCAATTCAATTCCAATTCCAATTTTCGAGAAAAAAAATTCCAAATTCGGTCTCGTCTAACCTGCTTCCTCAGCGGTGGTTATTGTTGAGGGCCGTGGTTTTTGTGGGGTTTTAGCCCTGTTTCTTGTCTTGTGCGCTCTTACGGTCCCTCGGACCGGTTACATAAGCGTTTGTGTCTGTGACGTCAGCTGGGGTGGGGGGGGGGGGGGGGAAGGGGTTGGTCGGCGGCTATCCTTTGTGTCAGTCTCCTCTTGTGGTTTTCTTTGTTGGTGCAGGCTTCTGGCTCGCCTGGGTGCAGTCCTTATAAGGACTTTTTATTTGGTCTTTTTGCCTCCTTTTTTGTGTATTGTTCGTAGGAGCTTTTCGATGCTGTCATTTTCCTCCTTCTTGCGCCTGTTTTCAATTTCGATAAAGGGTTTATGGTCCCTTTCGCAGTCTTCCTCCAAGAGCTTCCACGGGATGATCTCTCCGTCATCTATATAGTAACTGAAGCCGCTCTCAGAGTTATAGTGTATATCTGGGTATTCTGCAGGTTTCCTGAGTTTCTTGTGCTTTTTCTTTTCTTTTTCTTCCCAGCGCCTTCTGAATTCCTGGTGCCTGAATTCCTCCAATTTTGCCGATTCTAGGCACTCCTCCAAGGTAGGTCCCCGGGGCCTCTCCATGTCGTCAGGGTGCCCATCTCTGTTTTCTTCAGGTGTCAGACGGGATGTTGGTTCCCCCTTGAATGTCTCGGACGTCGTAGTTGGGCTGTTGGCTTTAGCTTGCGGTTCAGGCTCGGTCTCTTGGTTTTCATCTTGCGGCTTCTTTGTGGTTTCTTGTATGGCTTCTGTGGTTTGTTTTGGAAAAGTTCCACTTCAGCTTTTTTGCATTTCTCGCTCTGATTTAATTGTTTGTAGGATTTCTTCGTTCTCCGTCTTTATCAGTGCCATATGTTCCACTTCTTGCTTGATGTTTTGCTGGATCTCCTTTATTTCCGCCAGCAGTTTCTCATTGTCGCTGGTCGGAGTCGGCGTCAGCAGTGCCTTGACTTGCTTCTTCAACTCGTCTATCTGGTTTTGCACTTGATCTCTTTCAGCTTGTAATAATATACCCGTGGCTGTCTCGCACCTCCGCATTGCGTCCTTATATGGTGTCTTTGTGGTGATGGCGAACTTTAAGACGTCTCTTTGTCTTTGAAGGTACAGGCAGCCTAGGTATCTTGCTCCATGCTTGCCCAGGCAGTTGGCGCACTTTCTTTTATTGTTGGGTGCTCGGAAGTCCCTGTCCAGCTTGACCAGCGGACACTCCTTGAAGGCATGGTGATCGGCGCAGTACCGGCAGATTTCCGTCTTAATGCGACATGCTGCTCTGATGTGGCCGGGCCCCTGGCTTCTGGAACATTGGTTGACTCTTGGGATGAATCTCTCTGGCTGTTGTATTTTCTTGTTGATTGATACTGTGGTCGGCATCTCGCTGCCTTCTGTCGTCACCACCGCCAAGGTTGTAGGAATCTTGGCGTAGGTGGGGAGCCGCTCCGCCTCCAAGAATCGGGTGTGGAGATTCTCTTCTCGAAGCTGCTTCATGGTTTCTGATAGCTCCACTTGGATACGCTTGACAACCCACTAGCTTGTCGGTGAGTCGGTGTTTCCGACTCTGGTGTTTTTTCTTTCTCCTCCCTCTGCTTCTCAGTAGGTTTGGCTCTTGTTTGTGGTGGGTTGTCGTCGTCCTTCCTCGTTGTAACTTTATTAGAGGTTGCTTGAGGTTCTTGTTGTTTGCTGCAGCTCGCAGGTAGATTCTCTCCACTCGTCTTCTTGTCGGCTCCCACGCTGCCCATCTAGGATACCGCGTGTATTTTGGTGTTCTTGCACCGTGCCATTTGCCTCCCCCGTATCAGGCTTCTTGACTTGTTCAGGTGACTTGCTAGTGCTCGCAGTTGCGAATGCGCAAAAAAAAATATTGCCGGTCCAAGTTTTGTATTCACCCTCTGTAGTTTAGTTTAGTTTAGTTTAGTCGATGGATCAACATCACGGCACACGGGTTTACCCATAAGTGCTCCGTTTTCTTCCTAACTCAAGCCTGAGTCTTGAGAAACTCAGCTCAATGCACGAACTCCGTAGCATCGGCGAGGATCCTGAAATACTTTGGGTAGATTTTTAACTCGAAAGTTTGCCCGGGCAGCACCGTTAGGCTACTCTTTTTCGATTTCCAACTGCCAAGGGAATTTTTACGTGCGCGGCAATACACACGGGTGTCCGATCTCACTACCCAGAGACCAGGCGAAATTTTTGTTACTGGAAGTCCACGTGGAAAAAAAAAAAAAGGCCCGGTCCTCACCAGGGCTTGAACCCTGGACCTCCAGCACTCAAGGCGGACACGATACTTCGAGACCACCCAGGCCTACTCTGTAAAGTTCATGCAACATTTTAATAACAGGTAAATACAAAACTTGAACCGGCAATATTTTCAAACACTGCACAGTCATTAGAAATACACCCTGCCAGAACGGTAGCCATCTTTTCGAATCCCCCTGAAGGAGGGAGATTTTTTAATGGGCTCTTGATTCGATTACCCATTACCCATACCCCGCTCAACCTCAGAAGATAAATTATATTATGAGTCTATTCCTGGTTCAGATTAATATTCGGCCACAAATATTATATTAATATGAAGGCGATTGTTGTCAAAAAAGGATAATGACATGTCAGTTTTATACAAAGATATGGGATCTCAGGTCGATCCGGCCTTAAATAGGTGTCAATGAATGTTATGGGAAGCAGAGGCCGCCGGCGATTGGCCACATCATACGCCTGGTTCTGATTGGTCTAGAGAGGCTCCTCTGTGTGTGTCCTGTCCAGCGCCGGCATCTTTCCTCACTTTTTTATTAGCGGGTATTTGTTTAATTTTGGAAGTCTCAGTGGCCTCGCACTCCGAAGGTCGTGTGTTCGATTCCGGACTACGTCGTTCTACTCACACGTGCAATTCTCTCCGAGACTCCTGGGGGTCGTCACTCAAACTATGGAGCTCGTGCTTTGTGTGACCCTTTCAGCAGGCCGTCCTGCGGAAAGAGACCGAGCCATCTGAGATAAAACCCGGTGCAATGAAGTCGATCGTCCTGCCCTTTAAACCGTTTTTTCTTTTTAAGTTAGTTTTCGTCATACGCCGCGTGGTTAAGTGGTTACATACCCGCCACACCCGCCAGTGATCCGAAGTTCGATTCCGGGTCCAGTCAAGGATATGCACTACTGACGAACTCAAACAAGAGCGAAACTCGAGTCTAGTGCTTCCAATCTGACGTGGACAAGACCCAAGGTTCGTACCGGAATACGATCAGTAGTGCCAGTAGTGGGCTGTGTCCAATCTTTAATTAGTAACTATGTCAGCCATTTTGACCTTCTGTTCTGCACAAGTACCAGTTGATGAAATCTTTGAGTTTATTGGTAATCGTTTTATCCGTTCTCCGTGTTTCTGGTTTATACAGCTTTACTGATTTGACATTATAGTTAAATTAAAACAATGTTTTCCCCTACAGAATTTGAGTAACGAAGACACAATCAATAGATTGCACAATAATCACCTGTTGCACACCCTCCTAGCAGGTCAGATATTACGAGAAAAACAGGACAAAACCAAGCCAATACCCACCTACTGCATACCTTCCTATCTGCATAGACAAGCCGATACAAGACGAGACAGAAAACAAACAGTGGAAGGCACGAGAAGGTATGACAATACCTATCAACTGCACACTATACTAGAAGTAAAGACAAGACCGGTTAAGACAGGTAAAACCAGGACAGGACAGAACAAGACAATACAATACCAATGAATTGTACACCAAAGGACTCGTAGCTGCACATTTGTTCTACCACTCTATGTACACTTACCTGCGTTTCCCGAATTGTTGTAGCTACCTATCACTTCCCTATCAGCCTGTTTCCTAACTTCTGTTACATTACTGTAATGTTATTTTAGTTCGGATCTGCAGTTTATATCCACAAGCTTAATTTACTTTGTCCATAATACTATTATATCAGATTGCTAAGGGCGTGTCTGCAGAGTCAGCCAAAAGGAAAGGTCAAAGGGCAATTCATTGTTTTCCCCATCGGATTTAATACATTCACACACGAAAGAATGTTGAAGTTGAGTTCCCGTCGAGAAATACGTTTATGGGTATTGATAAGCGCTCATAGATGTGAAGGAAAGAAGAAGAAGTTAGATGACATACAAGACAATGTACAACTTGAAACATTTAAGGGTATCGTGACTCGGGCGAACTGCATGTTTAGGAAAATGACGGCCGACCGGTGGCTGAACTAACTGGGTTGCCTCGTGCAGTAATGTGTTGCTTTTGGTTTTCTCGTAACTGCCGCTTCCATCGACGATGAACTGCATTTTTTCGTGGCGGATTTTTGTGATGGCATTCTAGCAGCGGCATTATTAATAATATAACTGTGCGGGCTGTTGGTTTGTCGAGACTCCTGTCTGTTCCACTTGTCACATGGGGTAGTGAGGAGCATTTTGTGTGATATTCACTGGCACGGGAATGGAGCACAATGGGGCAACATCTTGTCATGATGTTGGAACCGCGACTAACTGATATCATGATTCGAAACTGCAGCCTCCAGACGACAACAGCTAATGTTTGTGGTAATTTGACTTTGTAGTGTGTATGCGTTACATCCTTGGTTTGCCGACTGTTGCAGGTAGGCTCAAGATGATGCAGGTGAAGGCATACCTCAGGTAAGCTGCTGACACAGATCACCCTTTGCATGAGGCGCTGGACACAGTTAAGGGTCAGCGACTGATAAGAGGGAAATCATGGATGACTCAGGCGGAGGATACGATCAGACATGTGTGCATATTGGAGAACATTAGGCGAGGAGAGGAGTGGGTCAGAGTGCCAGCGGAGCAGTCATATTTGTGCAGAGTTATAATCACATTGAGCCGGGAGTGCACGGAGTGGCCAGCAGGAGCCACGGAAGTGGAAATTCAGCAACTAATTCAGAATAATGCTCGCTCGGATGATGTGATTATCTACACCAGTGGTTCTCAACCGGTGGGGAATTCCCCCCCCCCCCCAGGGGGGAATTTGAGGGTTTCCAGGGGGGGGGGGGGAATGAAGACATTGTCAAACTGGCTTCAGGACCACACAAAACATGACCGGGATATGAAGCGTACTCGTGACGTTAAATCCCCCGATTATTTCAAGATCGCGTTAATACAAGAACCCATTACTTGATATTGTTTTCCCTCCATAATATACGGTTCTTTTCCTTCTACCTAGCCTATATGATTTAGGTTGCCGTATTTTACCAGAGATTTTATTTGCGGTAACTTACGTTTTTTTTTTTGTTATTGCTTCTCCGTTTTAATGAGGTTTAGAGTACTCATCATGTTAAATTTCCCGATTATTTCAAGATCGCATTAAAACAGAAACCGACTACCGAGATCCCTCCATTGTTTACGAATCTACACGTCTCAGCTTTCAAATTATTATTTTTGCGGAGATAAGGAGACTGTTTTTTAAGACGTAAGTTGACTCGTGGATATATATATATATATATATATATATATATATATATATATATATATATATATATATATATATATATATATATATATATTGCATATCCTATTTACAGGGCATTGCAGTCAACACCAGCGATGTACTGTAAATAGGATATGCAATATAATTGTGTGTGTGTGTGTGTGTGTGTGTGTATGTGTATGTGTACGTATATATGTGCGTGTGTGTGTGTGTGTATACACGTCTGTGGGTGTTTATGTGTGTTGATCTTGACTTTATCGTTTTATATTTATAGAATCTGAAGCCCATGATGAGTGTCAAGAAACGAAAGTATGACCTGTCTTATTTGAATTATGGATTCACAAATATCGTCATCAACGGAGAAGAACTATCTCAGTGTGTTATTTGTAGTAAAAGTTTGTCAAATGATTCTATGAAACCGACACAGTTGAGGAATCATTTGTTGAATGTTCATCCTCAATACAAGGACAAGGACAAAACCTATTTTGAACGTCTTGGGAATGCTGTCAAAAGGATGAGACTGGATTTAACAGGGGTATTCCAAGAAACAAACCAAAAGGTTACTGAAGCTTCCTATGTCATAGCACTGGAGATAGCGAAGCAGAAAAAACCACATACAATCGGGGAATCTTTGATCAAACCTTGTTGTCTCAAGATGGTGGAAATTGTGTTGGGAAATTAATTAGAGAAAAAACTTGCAGCGGTTTCACTATCAAACGACACTGTTCAAAGGAGGATCAGCGATATGGCCAATGACATCAAGGGTCAAGTTGTGCAAGAGATCAAGTCTGCAGCATTTGGGCTCTATTCAATTCAAATTGATGAATCGACTGATGTGGCATCGTGTTCTCAGTTGATAGTGTTTGCAAGGTATGTGCATTCAGGATCATTTAAAGAAGAACTTCTTTTTTGTTCTCCTCTTGAAACAACTACCATGGCCTCTGATATTTTGGAAAAGGTTTCATCTTTCCTTGAATCAGAAAATCTTTTATGGGATAATATGTGTGGGTTCTGTACAGATGGAGCACCAGCTATGTTGGGGACCAAATCAGGATTTCAAGTTAGTGTGAAGAAACGTGCCCCAAAAGTGAAAGGCATTCATTGCATAATCCATCGTCAAGCACTGGCCTCCAAAACACTTCCAGCTCCTTTGGGGAAGGTTTAGGATCAAACCGTTCAGATAGTGAATTTTATCAAAGGAGAAGCTCTCAACTCACGGCTTTTTAAGCAGTTATGCGTTGACATGAATGCAGGCCACCATTTGCTTCTTTTCCACACAAATGTTCGATGGCTGTCAAGAGGAAATGTAACTGCGCGAGTAAATGAGCTGAGAGATGAGCTCAAATTATTTTTTGAAGTTCAGGGTAACATGGACTTTTTCGCCTGGCTGGATGATGAGGAATGGATCATGCGCCTTGCCTATTTAGTTGATATTTTTGAGCAGTTGAATAAACTCAATCTTCAGATGCAAGGAAGGAATACAAATATCATACAATTTGTGGATGCCTTGAGAGCTTTTATGAGTAAGCTGGAAAACTGGAAAAGAAAGGTCAATATGACAAATGTTGCGTATTTCAGAATTGCTGCGGGAAAAACAATCAGTGTTCTCATTGATTACAGTTTTCATTTAAATTACGAACCTACAATATCCAGGTTTTGTAATGAGCGTTTTGTTTGATGAAGCACAATTTTCTGGCATTCTGGTGTCGCATATTAAGCTACAATTCTTTGACGTTTTAACTGTTTGTTTATTGTAGTATGATTAATGTGGTGTTTTAATAAAATATTGCGAATGTAAAAATGCTTCTATTTAAGTTTTAATATCCATCAGCATATTCATTTGCTATTAACTGTAGAAAAGTACACTATAAAATGTATCTTTACATGTGAAGGTTATGTACAACTATGGAAGAAAATAAGTATTTTCACTATTATAGGCATGTTATTTTTAATGCACCTTTTGAGGCTGACAATTTTGGAAAGTTGGAGGGGGGGGGATGATGTTCTGAAAATATGGTGAAGGGGGGAACGGGCCAAAAAAGGTTGAGAACCACTGATCTACACAGATGGTTCTGTGTCGAGAGGTAGGAAAAGTGCCTGAGAGTTCATAGCAAAAGCTAATGGCCGACGTTTGGTGCAGAAGAGCCTGGCATACGATACCACAACATCTAGCTTAAGAATGGAAGTGGAGGCGGTCACGGCAGCTTTCCTTTGGATCGAGAATACGATATACACAAAAATCGTGATTGTACCTGACCCAGAAAGCATGCTGAGGACGGTGAGGACAGGCATGCTTCGTGCAAAGTGGCTTGCTTCGCTTCGGAGGTCACGGGTGGCAATTATCGCCTGGATCTTTTCTCTGGGGCATGCCGGTATGAACAGACGGACAGATTGGCTGGCTCTGCAAAACTTGGTGGAGTATTGATGCATGACAAGGGAGACGTGGTTGCGGCCTTGTGGGAGCAGTGTACACCTCGGAGGAGCAAATGGATCACCATGGTCTGGCAAGAATGAGGCAGCGAGGAGTGACGAGGGGATCTGGCCGACGCTCGACGCTCAGGGGAAAGGTGAGACGGACATATAATCAGATTGCAACTGGTACTATGCGTGTTCGAACTCTTCGCTGGCTGCTGAGGATGGGGACGGAGCGCCTATGGGAATGCCCCGAATGCTGTGATGTCGGTTCCTAGATCAATCAATCAATCATTGTATCTCATCCACTATTTGATACTTATAATACGCCGTCTTTATGTCTTATAATCTCGATGGTATTTGTGATAAGTTGGCTGTGTGTTTCATATTTTTTCCGATGTATTTTGATAAGCTGTCTGTGTGTATCGTTCTCTTTTGTTTGTTTGTGATAAGCAGATCTCATAACAGCTTCTTCCACGTGATCCCTGAATGATAGGCTTTTGTTAAAGTTGGTTCCCAGATATCTCAGTTTATTCTCTCTATTAACATTTCTGCCATTGGGCTGAGTGGTCTCGAGGTATGGTGTCCGCCTCGAGTGCTGGAGGTCCCGGGTTCAGGCCCCGGTGAGGACCGGGATTTATTTAAAAAATCCACCTGGACTTACAGTAATAAAATTTCCCCTGGTCGCTGGGTAGTGAGATCGAACGCCCGGGTGTATTGTTGCGCACGTAAAAAATCCCTTGGCAGTTGGAATTCGAAAAAGAGTAGCCTAACGGCGCTGCCCGGGCAAAATTTCCAGTTAAAAATCTAAAGTATTTCAGGATCCTCGCCGATGCAACGGAGTTCGTGCATTGAGCTGAGTTTCTCCAGACTCAGGTTTGAGTTAGGAGGAAAACGGAGCACTTATGGGTTAAACCGTGTGCCGTGATGTTGATCCAACGACTAAACTAAACTGCCATTTATATTGAGGCCACGGACGTAAGCTTTATCAATCCTATTATCCCGGGAGCACCATAATACAGACGCTTTATTTGGGTTAATGACACTACCCATCTTGTACGCCAATAGATCACTTTGTTTACTGTCCTCTGCAACTCTTGCGATACTTGCATCCTGTCTCTCTCCTGCCTGTGCACACGGACATCATCTGCAAATGTCAGTATCCTTTTAGTCGCTGATGTTCCAATGAGAGCAATCTTGCTTGTGCATACATTGAACAGCACATGCGATATTGCAGATCCGTGTGGTAATCTCAGGGTAATAATGCACGCCTCCAATGTCCACGAACAATCCTATGTATTTTTCGTGGAGGACTTTTGTGTTGGAATTCTGGTGGCGGCATTACGTACAGTGAAATACTTTTAACATATGTCAGCGGTTGTTTGTAGCGTGAACTGCATGTTTGAAATAATGGCGGCCGGCTTTGTCGCAGAACTGACTGGTTTACCTTATGCAGTAATGTATCGCTGTTGCCGCTTCCATCGACGATGAACTGTGTTTTTCGTGGAGGACTTTTATGTTGACATTCTGGCGGCGGCATTATGCACAGTGTACCTGTGCGGGCTGTTGGTTAGTCGAGACTCCTGTCTGTTCCACTTTTCACATGAGGCAGTGAGGAGCATATTGTGTGATATTCACTGGCACAGGAACGGAGCATAAATGAGACAACCCGTTGCTGTGAAGTTGGAACCGCGACTAATTTTTAAAAAGTCACTTAAAAGTGCGACTAACTAACTAACTAACTAACTAACTAACTAACTAACTAACTAACTAGCTAACTAACTAACCAACCAACCAACTAACCAACCAACTAACTAATTAACTAACTAACTAACTAATTAACTTGTATATACATTGTGGTATTTCGTTCTTCCTAGTGACGGCCATAATTCTGTGTCTTCTTACAGTTTAATTCTAACCCTGGTTGTTCACTGTGTGCAACAACCCCATCTACTAAATGTTGCAAACCCTGCTTATTGTCTGCAATCAATACTGTATCTTCTGCATATCTAATGTTATTGGCGTTTGTTCCTCAAATGATGATTTCTTTCATATTCTCATCATGGACCACATAAAAACTTGTGGATTCCTGACCAGTTCTCCTGCCTCAGGAAGCCCCATGTGTCTGCAGTGTTCTGTGGTCATCTTCATGTTTGGCGACCCCTGCCTCTATTGCCGTCCGTCACTGTTCATATCGACGCTTAATAAACTGGTTACAGTATTTCAGTTGTGGAAACATGACGCGGTTTATCCGCCTGTTCTATTCCATGTTCAGTTCTTGTACACTGTCAGTGGTTTTTCTTCTTCTTCATGGTCCACTGTATTTTTTACAAATCGTTCTGTAATATTTAAGTTCTCCTCCGTTTCTTCGTTCTTCTCTCCTGCGGTGTTAGTCACTATGCACCGCCAAGGTCACTTTAAGTTTAAAAGCCCCAATTTTCTGCTTGAGTGATTGCGAACAATAATACAACAATATGCAAAATAAGTAATTCCATTACCTTTATAAATATACCTTCAACCTACAAATTATAAATACATACACTAACATTACTATTATCTGGTTAAATAGTGACAGCTATTTGAAAATTTCAAATATTTCCAGATATGATAAAATTAGAAGAACCAATTCACATCCATGTTTACACAAACCAAACTCCCACAATAGCCTGACCCAGTTTGCTTGTGCTCATTCCGCCATTTTGAAAATGGAGTCAATTCAAACATCCCCGGTTCATACTTAAAAGTTACGTTGACATAACATAAGAAGGAACGCAACCCCCCACTGCTGCAATGGAATTGCAGATTTAAACATATCGGGTAATATCTAACTTTCTGTGCATCCAGAATGGTAGTCAGCTGGATTTACACGACGCTGTCTTACAGCGGGCTGGAGTTTGTGACGTTTGTTTTAGTGGACGCGATGGTCAGATCCCCTTTACGAGATGCGGCGTAAGTTCTGGAGTTATTTTGTCGTTGTGATTTGTCTGCCTGTCATTGTTACATTTGGATATATGCCTACAAATAAGCTCAGTGTCTTGTTCATCCTAGCTGTGTGTTATGCGTTGACAGCAGAATGAAAAGAAAACAGAAGCCCTGTCATTTCTTCAGACTTCCTCCGATGTTTTCGTCTCTTTCGAGGGAAGGGCGTCAACTTCTTCTTCTTCTTCTTCTTCTTCTTCTTCTTCTTCTTCTTCTTCTTCTTCTTCTTCTTCTTCTTCTTCTTCGTCTTCTTCTTCTTCTTCTTCAGCGTTCCGAGCCATTGAGGTTCTTTGCTGCAGATACATTACAATGATCCGTCTCTATTCGTCTCTCTGGTTGACCTTCTCTTGCCAGTCGTTGATTCCAATTGCTTGTAGGTCTGTATATATATTATCTCTCCACCATCTTCTTGGTCTACCTCTGGGTCTACTGTCATTTATTTCCTGAATGTAAGCGAGTTTTGTTTCCCTATTATCTTCCATTCTTTCTTTATGCCCCAGCCATTGTAGTCTATTAGCCTTCATGATACCAGTGATTAGCGGGGACTTAAACGGATCATAAGGTCATAAGGGCGTCAAACAAAATGAAAATGCACCCCAAATGTCAGCAGAATTAATCATACATTTTTGTAAGGTTTGCCTCCTCGAGACAGTTTCCATACAAGCTTTAAAGGTAAGAGGTTCCTCTTCATTGCTTGCGCCGGGTTTTAATTTATTTCATTCATATGGCCCAGTCAGTGTCTTTAACTTGAAGTACGGCGGCCTGCTGAAGAAAGTTTAGCACAATCACAAAGCAACCACTCCCAGAAGTTTTCATACACAGTAACAGTAGCAATTTTAGTCAATATTTAAACATTGGGTTTTTTTCTTATGAAATCATAACAGTTGGATACAGCTTGACAAGACGAATCCAACGATATCTCAACAAAGAGTGTACGTTAATTCTAAGCAGGGTTATGAATTTTTTGGTCACATAATGATGTCCTAAGAGATAGGGGAGATTTTATCGCGGCTCATTAAATTGGAAGCTGAGAAATTCTGCCTTCTATTACTGTGGCTTGTTTATTTTTAAACAGACAACATAGTACCATATATCATTGGGTCCGGGGTGGCGAGGCCTAACTTGACATATTTATTTTTCGATAGGATGTGCCGTGACCTAATTAACAATTTAAAATGGCCGCCAATTGTGTATTATATGCCTTCTATTACTTTGGCTTGTTTATTTTTAAATGGACAACGTAGTACCATATATCATTGCATCCAGGGTGGCGAGGCCTAACTTGACATAATATTTATTGTTCGATAGGATGTACCGTGACCTAATTAACAATTTAAAATGGCCGCCAATTGTTTATTATTCATTAAAAGTCTGTCACAAACCTGGTAAGATGTATATTTTATTGTGCGTTTTGCTAACAGGAAAGTAAAGGCCACATTTCTCTTATGATAGAATGTCGAGAGGATCAACTTCATTGCACCAGGTTTTACCCCATATGGCTCGGTCTCTTTCCGCACGGTGGCCTGCCGAAAGCATCATACATAGCACGAGAGACTCAGAGTCTCTGACAAAAATGCACTCGACTTTTAAGACTTTTCGATAGGATGTGCTG
Source organism: Cepaea hortensis (assembly GCA_963921405.1). NCBI lineage: Eukaryota > Metazoa > Mollusca > Gastropoda > Stylommatophora > Helicidae > Cepaea > Cepaea hortensis. The sequence goes on from OY992882.1 coordinate 12,353,669, forward strand.
TGACCTAATTAATAGTTAAAAATAGCTACCCATTTATATTAATTAAATGTCATGTGAAATGGTCGTCGTTAGTGAAAGAATAATTCATGAAAATGTACTCGTATTGTCTTAATGTACCAACTGCATTGCGACAGCTTTGTTTTGTTGATTAAATATCATGCATTAATGTAAGTAAATAAGTTTTTAACTGCTGCATTAATTAAGCGGCAGTTAATTACTTATTAAAATATTAAATAATAAAAAATATTAATTAATTAAATATTCACTAAAACTGATTTCTACTTCTGCTCTATAATTACACTGTTCTGTATCTAAAAGTGAGCAATTAATAATTAAATACTAACATTTTAAAAAACTAATTTATTTCACAGTATTTTATGTAATAAATACTATAGCGTGGGTGTCGCCATAGATAGAATCTTGTGAAATGGATGCGTTATTTCAATTTCATTCTCAATCTGACTGGCTATGCTGCACTAATCTTAGACTATACTGGCTATTGGGGGCTGCGTGGTCTCGAGGTATGGTGTCCGTCTCGAGTGCTGGAGGTCCCGGGTTCAAGCCCCGGTGAGGACCAGGATTTTTTCACGTGGACTTGTAGTAATAACATTTCCCCTGGTCTCTGGGTAGTGAGATCGGACGCTCGTGTGTATTGTTGCGCACGTAAAAAATCCCTTGGCAGTTGGAAATAGAAAAAGAGTAGCCTAACGGCGCTGGCCGGGCAAAATTTCGAGTTAAAAATCTACCCAAAGTATTTCTACGGAGTTCGTGCACTGAGCTGAGTTTCTCCAAACTCAGGTTTGAGTTAGGAGGAGAAAGGAGCACTTAATGGGTTACACCCATGTGCCGTGATGTTGATCCATCAACTAAACTAAACTAAACTATACTGGCTATACTAAAAATAAATGTTTCCTAACCAAGGCCGAATCGGGCAGTGTTAAAACTCTTTACATTTATGTAAAATTGAATGGGGGATTCAAAAATGCAACAAAAAGTTAAGGTTTCTTTTTACTTCAGGAGTTATAAGACAAATTAGCTTACTATTGGTGAAAAGACTTCAAGAAATTCAAGAGAAAACAGTTTCTCTGCATCAAACTTTTGGCAGTTAGTAGAAGGACCTATACTGCAAATATCTGAGTAGGTTCCCTTTTCGTCGTACCATGCTAGTTTTGAATAATTCAAATCTAGCAGGACATGGTAACAACTGGAAGTGAATCGTTGGTCGCTAAGAATAGCGCGCGAAATCAAGATCGGGTTTCCCACCCCGAGTTCAAAGTTCGATAACTCTGACATTGCTAGTGACAGACACTATCTACTGGTGAGTGTTATGTATTCTTTATTTATAAATAATTTTGCCAGGACTTCTCCTTTTTCTTATTCGTACCTGGTTCAATATGAAATCATCTAATCACACCGTATGCACTCTTGGTTATCATATAGTTTTTCTTTCCAAACAATTGTGCGAGGACTGCGACTTCTACAGCCTTTTTTTTTTTTTTTTTTTTTTGCATATCCTTTACAGGACATTGCTGTCAACACCAGCGTCTTTCAGCTGTATGTTGATTTCTTGGCAAGATTACGCTCAGTAGTTTGCCATTGCTTTCTGAGCAGCCGGATCAGATACCCCGTAAGTTACCAATGCGATTCGAACCACTGCTGATTCTCACCGTCATCACGTTACCGACGAGAGTATACAAGATTACGGAGAAAAGACATAACCTCTAAGCCTTCTACAGCCTACTCCTTATAATTTCTAACTGCCGTTGCATTTATAGCTTGCCCACGGGACCTCATGTTTATCACCCTTATCTGAGAATGCTGGATATCCAGTCTCACTAACCAACAAATCACACAGATATGTATTTCTGGTATGTACAGAAATGGAGTCATCAGACATTTATGGAGGATTTGGAATCATTAACAGTCCTGTGTCGAAATCGAACATGGTACCCTGGTACCGTCTGAAGCAGACGCTATAAGCTGTCAGTTACGTCTCTCCCCTCTCTTTAATCTAAATAATAATGATAATGACAGGGCAGGATTAGTAGTATGACTCTTCACTGGCTGTTGAGCAAGTGGACGGAGCGTGTATGGGAATGTCCTGAGTACAGTGATGTCGGTTCTTAGCTTATAACTAATGATATTGATAAACTTTTTTTGTGTGTGCATAAAGCATTGTTCTATTAATTGATATGAGCTTTAAATGACTATTGATTTAATAAAGTGATTAAAGGATACATTAATACTGAAAAATAGTGAACATAAATATGAAAATGAATTAACACAAAAGTAGGTCAGCATGGCTGAATGAATAAGAACTAGGGGTGTACCGGATTTCGGCTCCGGCTCTGGCAAATCCGGAATCCGGCCATTTTTACAAATCCGGCTCCGGCCAGATCTCACTTCATAAATCCGGCCAAATCCGGCTCCGGCCGGATTTCAAAAATTTGAATCCGGTACAGCCCTAGTGAAAACACTCATGGCTTTCCTCCAGAAAGAAGGTAGTGATGCTGGGATCAAAACTATGAAAGCAGCCCTGCTTGAAGCTGTTAGCAGCAGATTTGCGGACATGAATCCAACAGTATTTACACCTGTGCCACACTGCTGGATCCTCGATTCAAGCTGTGCTTCTTCTCCGAACGTGGTAGAAGTGATGCACGAGCCCATCTGCTGTTAGCAGCTAACTCCATTATTGATTCAGCAAACGCAGTCAGTCCACAGGATCCATCAGCTACTAGTAGTAGTAGTAGTACTAGTGTTTTGACTTCTGTGAGCACTGCCACACAGTACGAGTCCAGCCTATGGAGCTGTTTTGACACAATTGTCGAGGAAAATCCCACCGCAGATTGTTCTGCAAGTGCCGAAGGCAACAGCATTAACACTGAGGTGACACAGTACCTGTCAGAGCCACTTCAAACTCGACAGTCAGATCCAGTTTCATGGTGGCATGCCAATAAGCAAAGATTTCCAAGCATGGCTAGACTGGCGCAGGCATTTCTTGCACCACCACAAACAAGTGTGCCATCGGAAAGGCTGTTCAGTACTGCAGGAGACATTATCACTGACCACCGTAGTAGCCTTTTACCACAAAATGCGGAGACGTTGATTTTCCTGAAATACAACTCGTCCCTTCTTGACTCTGAGAGTTCAACTTCACAGCCATAATGAAGACTGACTGACTGAAATAGTGAAATTACTGAATGAATGTATTTCAATAAATTCAATCTGTTCAATGTACTGTTGTTGTGAGTTGTAACTGAGCTGCCAATTTGCCAACTGAAAACAATGTGAAAACTAAAAACTGAAACTGAAAACTAAAAATTAAAATTACTAAATTAGCATTATGTGCTTATGTATTATGTTTCATCTTGAACTTATGGAACTTAATATTACTTAATTACTTATTCTAATGTAAATGTAATTATTTTACATTTAAATGGTTTAATATGAGTATATGTCATCATTGTCATGTCTATAGTAATGAACTGCAGTAATGAACAGTCGAGTGATGTAGTACGTTATTTTATTTTATTTGTAAATCCGGCTCCGGCCGGATCTCACTTCATAAATCCGGCCAAATCCGGCTCCGGCCGGATCTCACTTCATAAATCCGGCCAAATCCGGCTCCGGCCGGATTTCAAAAATTTGAATCCGGTACAGCCCTAATAAGAACGCATGTTCTTAAACATCCAGTGTACTGATGCCAAGGTAAGAGGGTTCTTCTTCTTCTTCTTCTGCGTTCATCCGGAGTTTCTTTTTTTCGGACGTAACTGCGTTGTGCCTGTTTACAGCAGAGCTGCGTTCTTGCGCCGTTAGGCCGACACATCCGACTTCTGTGGGCATTTGTTGACCGGGTTAACCTTCCCGGGGCTAAGGGGGTTCAACCCATACACCAAAGAGTTGGGCTAAAATGTTGACCTATTATCCTTGACTTGGTGACATACATTACAAGTACCTCTGAAGTCGGAGTGGGTTCGCCTGATCACGAGGGGCGTTAATAGGTAAAGCAAATCCACACACAAAATTCAGTCCAGCATTACTAGAAGTAGTGTGGACTACGCTTGAATTCAAAGCAAACAAGCGCCCACAAAAAATTTACATAAAATATAATTAGAAAACTTGAAGAAAGACACACAAAGATACTAACAAATGTTTCAATTATCGTAGTAGCGAGTAAAAATGCAAGAATATTTAGCTACAAAATTATAATATCGCAATCACTAATAAGTATCCACATTTTTTAACAACTAAACTGAACAAAGGAGTTGTACACCATTTTAACTCTTGTTTTCCAAGGAGTTAAAATTTGAACACTAACACATGTTTAGGTTAAAATAACTCCAAGGACTGACAGAATTAAAGTGACAATGCAGATACAATAAATGGTTTAATATAATTGTCTAGAACAGAAGGAATTAAGGTGAAAATATGGATACAGTGGGTTAATATAATTGTCGATAACCGAAGTTAAAGTGACAATAAATACACCGTAGGTTGATACAAGTGACAGTACTGATACAAAGGGTTAATATGATTGCTTAGAACAGGAGAAATTAAGTAAAGTACATCTTGAATGGAGTAACCAATCAATATATAGTCAGCTGCTTTGTACAAAAAGGGTTAAAAATGATCTTGATTTGTTTTCTTTCTGTGACATTTCAGGAATCATGGAGAAAAGACGACTATTTGGCTGTATGAATCAATTGGCCTGAGCTTAATATGTTTCCTGGTCTATCTGCTCCATCATGTACCATACCTGCTTATTCTGCTGACCTGCATCACATTTGTGTACACTCAACTCCTCAGCCGCACGGACTTGTCCAGTATTGTAGCAGACCTGCGAGCCCATTGGGAGAATCATCTCCAGCACGAAGAGAGCATGAAACAGCTGGAGCACCAGAAGTATCTCCAGCAGCAGCAGCAGACAATGGGCATGCCAAATTTTCCTGCAGCTGGTATGAACAACTTGGGCGGCCAGAATGTAGAACAGACCTATGGAATGAGTTTTCCATTTCTTAATAAGCAGCCAAATTTACAGTACCCCCCAAACGCTACAGTTGTCCCAGGTCAAGACACACCAACATATTCGTTGAACCCTACCATTGGGATATACAGAGATGGGGTCAGGCATGGCAGGGGGTTGTATACTGCGTACAACAGGAGCTGGAACAATGTCGCTGCAACAAATTACTCTGCGGTTGAAGCCCATCATGCCTTACCAGCTGTAACAAATGTGGCTTACGACAGCAGTGTCACAGACATTCAAAATACAAACTCAAATGGACAACGGCTTCTGTGGTCAGACCAGAACTTGCCCAGACGATCTCTTCGTCCAGATAACGGTCCCAGAACTCTCTCAAAACCCCCAGCAGCATCGTCTATCAAATCAAAGGTAATGAGTATTGTGGGATATGGCCCGTCAACTTTACGACCTATTGGATTAGTTAATTATGGACAGAATTTTTGCTTTATTAACTCAGTTGTTCAGTGTTTAGCTCGTGGGCCACACCTTGTGGAGAACCTGACGGCGATCGCAGCCAAGGAGTTAGAATGTAGTGTCTTTGAATCTCAACTCTTATCGTCCTTGACCGAGCTGCTTGATAATTTGACTCTCCCGCCTGATGAATCTCAACACAAGGCATTGTCTGTTAATAAATTTCGCCTGGCATGTTCTAATTTAAACCCGCAGCTAGTAACGCCTCCAGGACAGCACATGAAACAGCAGGACGCTGCGGAATTTCTTATGTGGCTTTTGGCAGTTTTGCATGGGATTTTAAACAAGAACCGACAGGCTCTTGATTCTGGTAGGGAATTTTGCGGCTATATTGTTCTTTATTTTGTTTTATAGAAACTAGTTACTTTAGTAAATTTATAAAAACATATTTTGTTTTTAGTTATAAAAATGTATGGTAAAGAAGTGAAAAGTACTCTACTGTGTCTCATTCAAGTGCTTATGTTAGTTAAAGGAGGAGATATCCACTTTTCTGTGACAACTCCGAGGAAAAGCCAGATGGAAACATAGACTGCAACTGGTATCATTACTATTGTGACTCTTTGCTGGCTGTTGCAGATGACGGAGCACTGGGAATGTCCTGAGTGCTGTGATGCTGGTTCTTGACTCAACTCATCTCAGCTCTGTGGCTTTATTGTGCATAAGACGTCAGTTGGTTGTTGGTCGGGTGGTAGTGAATCTTCTTAAGGCTGAGTTTTAACTCTTTAAGCTCGGTGCATTAACATTCAGGTCTAGGCCTAGAAAAGGGCTTGCATCCATTGAAGTGAAGTGATGCAGGCTTGCCTGACTTGATAGCAACATGCAGCGCTTTTTCTTTTCTTCAAGCCCAGAAAAGAGAGGGGTGAGCAAAACTGGTGTGGGACCTTCATTTCTGCAGAGAGGCATATTAAAATTTAACCAGGTCTTGATTCGTCACGGCACATAAGGACCAGGTCGGTCATGTTTCCTCCACAGGTGTTGGCTATTTGATTGTTAGCAGACCACAACTCAATGTCCAGTGGGGTGAAACATCAGTATGAGTATAGAGCACAAAACAACGGGCTGGTTGAATACTATCAGAGTGTTCAGTTCAGTTCAGTCACGGTTCCAACATCACAGCAATGGGTCGTCCCCATTATGCTCTGTTCCTGTGACAGTGAATATCACATAAAATGTTCCTCACTGCCCCATGCGAAAAGTGGAAAAGACAGGAGTCTCGACAAACAACAGTCCGCCCAGGCACACTGTACATAATGTCGCCACCAGAATGTCACCACAAATTTTTCAAAGTTTACCATCTTTATCAAAGTTGTCCATCTTTATCAAAGTTTACCCAGACGACCTCAAGGGTGCATGACCATGTACAAGGATTCTTGTCGCACAGAAAGTTTAAAAAAAAAAAAAACAGAGGCATTCGTCTTTTGGTTCATGAGTGCAATTTTCAGTGGTGCAGTGAAGTCGATTCTCTTGCCTTTTATTGTTATAACATCTCCTAGTTACTGTTATTGTTATAACATCTCCTAGTTATGTGAAACAGAAGTAGCTGAAGCAATCAAGGCTTGTCTCATGGTGCTGATTGTGTAGATTTCCTAATCCTCTCACACACACACACAATATACCTTCTCTTGCCCACCCACTCCCACCCCATAAACATACACACACATCCTGGGGTAGTGAATTGGACATCTAGCCTTGCCAGACACTGGTGAATAACGTTAACCTGTGCCATTCTTGCACACATTAAAAAATCTCAGATGTTTGAAATCGCAAAGAGCATGCAAAGTAGGCCATCTCTCATGCAGAATTAATAAATTAGACAAGATACCCACAACAGATTTATAGCACAACAGATTTATAGCACAACTGATTCTGCTTTACATACATTTAGTACTCACTGGTGTTAAAGAGTTTGTGCGCTGTGCTTGTGTGATCTATGGGTTTTGTCCATCAAGAATAATTACCATTCATTTCATCTAGTGGGATTGAAAGTTTGGAGTCGTGAATTCTAAGATGGCTGGTAAGACCTATTTTGGCTCAAAATGTTCTTTGATAATGTGGGCAAAGAATGCTTGACGTTCCAGGAGGAGGATCTCCTGTGGTGTTTTTTTTTTTTGTATTTTGTCCAGCCTTTTTGTCGCAGATTTTGCAGTCCTGTTTGCTTCACAAGTGACTACACCCTTGCGTAATGATGTACGTTTCGAATTTTGGTCTTCGGCAGCAGTCTCCCAAGTGTTGTGATGAATTCCAAAAGTTTTTAGTGAGACTGAAGCACATATCTGTGTCCTTTGAAAGTGAACCTTTAAAAACTAAGCCAACGGCTGCTGTAAAAATATCGGGAACTATAGAAGTGTATTAGGGATTGAACCAACTGATTATATTTGTATTATTTATATAAAACGGGATCGGATAATTACCAATCATGTTTTATTTTACCGCAATGCAGTTTATACTGTCTAAAAAAGAAAACTGTCATCTACTACCTAAAGTATCTTGCGGTGTAGGACAGGGGAGATCTTGAGCCTGAGGAATTCAGGCTGTCTGGCTAGTTCAGTCGCTGCAAAGTGTGCAGGTTAGGGTTTTTCTTTTTGCCCCCGTCAGACAAAAATCCACACCTTACTGAGGATTTTAACCTGGGTCTCCAGAAGGAAAACTCTGCATTCTAGCCACTCGGACAGCCACTTCTCAGTTTATACTGACTCCCATTAATTGGGGTCATTAAAATGCTGTAATTGATGTCCTGATGTTTTTCTGTGTGGCTTATCAGTGATGATAATTGACAGCCTCTAAAGAAAAATGCTTATCCATTCCAAGCTCATTTATAAGGAAATTGTTTAATGAACTCTTAGTTTAAATCTCAATGTTACATTGCTGGAATTGGATAGGTATTCGGAATACTTCAGAATGTCTTCTTCTACAATGTATAGTTAGTCAGTCATGGTTCCAACTGCACGGCAAAGGGTCGCCCCATTATGCTCCGTTCCTGTGCCAGTGAATATCACACAAAATGCTCCTCACTGCCCCATGTGAAAAGTGGAACAGACAGGAGTCTCGACAAACCAACAGCCAGCACAGGTATACTAAGCATAAAGCCGCTGCCAGAATACCAACATTACAATCCGCCATGAAAAATACAGTTCATCATCGATGGAAGCAGGAGTCTCTAGAAAACCAGCAGCCACACATTACTGCATAACAACCCAGTTATAGTTCAGCAACCGACAGTCACCATTTTTTCTTCAATGTATCCTCCTTCGGCGCAAAGGCCTTGAGTAATCAACTCACAAATTGCCTTCCTATCTTTGTCTGTCTCCTGCTGCTCCCTGCATGTTCTCCCTATATTATGCATGTCTCCTGCATGTTCTCCCTATATTATGCATGTCTCCTGCATGTTCTCCCTATATTATTCATGTCTCCTGCATGTTCTCCCTATATTATTCATGTCTCCTGCATGTTCTCCCTATATTATTCATGTCTCCTGCATGTTCTCCCTATATTATTCATGTCTCCTGCTGCTCCCTGCATGTTCTCCCTATATTATTCATGTCTCCTGCAGCTCCTTGCATGTTCTCCCTATATTATTCATGTCTCCTGCTACTCCCTGCATGTTCTCCCTATATTATTCATGTCTCCTGCAGCTCCCTGCATGTTCTCCCTATATTATTCATGTCTCCTGCTACTCCCTGCATGTTCCCCCTATATTATTCATGTCTTTCATTCTATTTTCCATGTGATTTAACCTCCCTCTAATTTGTCTGCTCTGTGGGTTCCAGAGACAGGACTTTCTAGTTTACTTCTTTTTTGTTTTAAATTTTGCATTCGCTTGCTTTGAGCTCAAACGTGGTCCCTACATGTGCTGCTACTTGTAGTGTAGTGGACTGATTTTTGTGTTTGGATGCTTGCTGGCTTGCTTGCTTGTTCGCTGGCTGTGAACTCCAGCATGAAGTCCTGTATGTCGGATGAAGACATCCTGTTGTCCAACATCAGTGTGGTGTCATACAGGACTTGAGGTTTGCGTGAGTATCCGTTGTCCCATGTCTGGCTTATTGGTGTGCAGACTGGTGGTTCCTCGCCGTGCAGGCAGCTACTCTCCAGCTTCGGAAGAATCAACGATACTACTACGTTAGCCAGGACCCCGAAGGGACCTGTTGCCCAGGACGCACGGCTAGGACGTGTTAGTAGGTCTTGGCCAGTATAGAACCTGGCCTGGTGCCTTGGAAACACCTCTGCGTCCCGTGTTTGGATTAGCTTTCCCTATTACCTGTGTTCCTCGGCATCAGGCTTCTGAGGTACTTGTAACTTACGTCCCCAAGTCAAGGACGAGAAGTCAACACTTTAGTCCAGCTGACTAGTGTAGGGATTGAACCCGCTACTTTGGCATCAGCACACTGGAAGTTTAAAAGCAAGTACCCTTATCCATTCGCTAATGCTGACCTCCCTAGTTTACTATTATCAGGTGTTCTCCGTGTGTCCTGTCCAGTGCTAGCATCTCTGCTGCCATTTACTGACACACTGTGTGTGACCAGTTGTTCTGTGTAGACATGAATGCTGGACAACGAATTATGAAATTATAGAACACTGGAGATGCGGGTGTTAAGAATGGTGACATAATCATGTACAGAGAAGAAACATGCTGGTGTGTTAACAGGTGCAGACATTCTAGATCATTCATCAGAGCTACAAGAAAAACACAAAGGAAACTTATGGGGCATATTGGCAAATGGGGAATGCCATAGAGTGCTATATGCCAGTGAGTACCTGGTACAATGATGGTTGAATGAAGGCGAGTTGACTAAGTGAGAAGTGTGGAGAGTATAGATTGCGTGCAACCATAAATCAATAAATGTTAGTATGGGGCAAGTGCAGGCTACAAAGACCTAAACCCCATGGAGAAGAGATGTAGGGACAGAGATGTATAATACAGGGAGAGAATACATGGAGCTGCAGGAGATAGCTACACAGGACAGCTTGGTATGCATTGGTTGAGGGATTAGAAGAAAAAGAATTAACTATTCTATTATTTTTAATTTACTAATTTACTTTAATTTATTATTAACTAGCAGACCCGGCCCGGCTTCACCCAGTCCCTGGTGGGGAGCATCTCATTTAATTCATATAAGTAGTCATATAAGCTCCCGTTCCCATTCCCGACTATCTATCTATCTGTCTGTCTGTCTGACCCTGCCCGGCATCGCCTGGCTCCTGGTGTGGAGCATCTCATTTAATTCATATAAATAGTCATATAAGCTCCCGTTCCCGACTATCTATCTATCTGTCTGTCTGTCTGACCCGGCCCGGCTTCGCCCAGCCCCTGATGGGGAGCATCTCATTTAATTCATATAAGTTCCCGTTCCCGACTATCTGTCTGTCTGTCTGTCCCTCCCTGTCTGTCTGTCTGTCTAATCATTTATTGGTTGCGGTTAGAACAACCTTAGATAAACGAAGACCAACTTACAAAAAGCATTAGAAAGAGCACTTGAAAGATCTTTACATATTCCCCCAACAATTAACTTGGGTAAATGGAGCACCGGCAGCAGAAGAAGAAGAAAAAGGAGGGAGGGGGAGGAGGAGGGAGGAAGAGATAGGCGGAGAGAGGAGGAGGAGGAGTAGGGAGGAATAAGAAGGAGGGAGGAGGAGGAAGAGATAGGCGGAGAGAGGAGGAGGAGGGATGTGGAGAGAGGAGGAGGAGGAAGAAAAGAAAGGAGGAGGAAGGGAGGGGGAGGGAGGAGGAGAAGAGAGGAAGGAGTTCACCATTCCGAATTCATACTCGTCTAGGTTCTGTGATTTCGGTCCTTCCATTGATTGTCCTTCCCTTCTACATGACTGTAGATAACTTCCTTACACATAAAAAGATGAATTGTTATTGATATTGCCGTGGCATGGAGGAATATCAGCAGCAGAGTTGATCCAGAAAACCAAAGACCGAGATCTATGGAGAGCCATGCATACGCCAGCCGGCACGGCACTTGATGATGATGATGATTGCCGTGTGACGATTCTGTGTAGTCACGTCATTTTCTTCGCTTTTCCTAGCGTTTTGGTTCGGGGATTCTTTCATCATCATCATCATATATTTACGTACGTATTTAGGGAGGGGGAGGAGAAGGAAGAAGGAAAAAAAAAAAACACAGTTGGCAGCGCGGGAATGAGAGGAAGACGTGTAGAAAATTTCATCTCAATCGGATGGGCCGTTCGCGAACGCATAAAGGACATACATACAGACGGAGTACTTTTTATATATAAGATTAACTCCCCTAAGATTGATTGATTGATTGATCTAGGAACCGACATCACAGCATTGGGAGCATTCCCATAAGCGCTCCGTCCCCATCCTCAGTGGCCAGCGAAGACAGATCCTCTCATCACTTCTCTCTGCCTCATTCTTGCCAGACCATGATGATCCATTTGCTCCTCCGAGGTGTACACGTGCTCCCACAAGGCCCCAACCACATCTGCCTTGTCATGCATCAATACTCCACCAAGTTTTGCAGAGCCAGCCAATCTGTCCACCTGTTCATTCCCCAGCACACCGGCATGCCCCGGAGAAAAGATCCAGGCGATCTAAGATATATGTGATACTCACTAGGCTGAGTCAAGCCCAGAAACGTACTTGCCTTAACTTGAGGACGTAAATTACAAGTACCTCAGAAGTCGGAATGAGTGTCGCCTGGTGGCAAGGGACACTGGTATTAGGAAAAGCTAATTCACATGCAGTATCAGTCCAGTGCACTAGAAGTAGTAGCACCTGTATAAACTATCAAGTTTTAAGCGAGCAAACACAAATCAGCTACAAAATGATCCTCCATATGTTTTCTGTGTTTTACATTTATTGTTTTTCCTTCACGAAGATTCAACAACTGACGGCAGGTTTACCAGCCCAAGACTGGCCAGCTTAAAGCTTATCTATGGCGACCTGACTCCTAGCCGTGCCCAGGAATTGAAGAACCAGTGCCAGAAAGATGTGAGTGCCCATTTCTTATATATAGGTTGAGGAACATACACATTTATTTATATTGTGTGTTAAGAATATTTGTGGTTTGACATTTTTTAGATTCTCTATATCTTTTTTCCTCTCCATTAACTTTGCTAGATGTGTCATTGAGCTCTTATTTTCCTTGTCTCCTGTCATGGCGAAAGGAAACAGGAACTGTTTTATTGTCATCTTTTTAACCGGCTCTGTGGCAAATGGGTTATGGGTTGTTGTTTTTTTTTGTAACCCCACATACCACGTTCATAATAGCTGCAGGCATTGCATTTGTTTTCACAAAATGGTATTAGTGCCGTCTTTCGGAAAGCCGTGACAAACTACTGAATGTAAACTTGCGAAGATAATCACATAGTCAAAAAATGCTGAGGTTTACTAGAATGTCCTGTAAAGGATATGGTACTAACCAACTGTTTAGCTGTATATGCCATCTACAACTGATTGAGTGCCAAACAAAAAGTTGCTTTGGACCAAACATTCACAATGAAAAGAACAAATATTATCATATAAATTTCTGTTCACTGAGCATTAAGATCGCAGAAGATATCTCGAAACAAAACAAATAACACAGAGACCCTAGTAAGGCGATATATCGTCCTTTTAGCCAAATGGGAGGTCATATTTGTCTGTATATTATCTTTCGGCACTAAATTGGTAAAAAACACCACATGTAGATAGTGTGTGATAAGAATATTAGTGGTTTGGTAGTGTTAGAAAATTGTGGATACTGTATGGTTTTACATATATACTTGGGTGTATTGTGGATACTGTATGGTTTTACATATATACTTGTGTGTATTGTGGATACTGTATGGTTTTACATATATACTTGGGTGTATTGTGGATACTGTATGGTTTTACATATATACTTGGGTGTATTGTGGATACTGTATGGTTTTACATATATACTTGGGTGTATTGTGGATACTGTATGGTTTTACATATATACTTGGGTGTATTGTGGATACTGTATGGTTTTACATATATACTTGGGTGTATTGTGGATACTGTATGGTTTTACATATATACTTAGGTGTCAAAGGTATGAGCAAGGGTTGGCAAATACAGGATGCCCATTCCTAATGGCACCTGGAAATTTATACCTTTCACCTGAATTTTCAAATTCAATTCTAAAATATGTATTGTTATCACAGTTTAATTCATAGTTTTCTTGGCAGATCTTTTTCTGAACAGATGGCACCTCATACTGTCAAAATCTACACAAAGCGGTCTGTTTCTAAATTGTCAGCTGCTGATTTCAAGTCATGGACTCTGTGTGTTGGGAATTATGAAACTGCGTGTTTCACTCTTCCCAAAGCAACAACTGTGGTTAAAGTGTGCAAAGAATTGGGAAAGGTGACATGTAGATTTTGCAAAACTACTGTTGCAGACAAATCAAGAACATTGTGACAAACAGCATACAAAGTATTCTGATCATACAACAACTAGAGATAGATCACAACACACATACAACATAAATTTTGTTCAAGTGATTACATTAAGGCATAGTGATTTGGAACGATGTGAAATAAAAATATGTCAGCAGAATGAAGTTATATCATCTATATTTTGTGTATGGCAGTGAAACCTGGACAACTGACTCACACAAAGTGAAACGTTTAAACAGCTTTCATATGCGGTGTCTGCGAAGAATTCTTGGTATTACGTGGCAAGACAAAATCACAAATACTGAAGTATTGGAAAGATCAGGTTGTGTGACGGTTTATTCCATGCTCAGTCTTCGTAGACTTAGATGGATAGGACATCTTAGGAGGATGGATGATGGTAGAATACCAAAGGACATCTTTTTTGGTGAATTACAGATGGGTAAGAGATCTCAGGGTCGGCCTCTAGTACGATACAAAGATATGTGTAAGCGGGACATGATTGATACAGGCATTGATAATGCACAGTGGGAGCAAGTCGCCGCTGAACGTGTTGCATGGAGGGCAAAGATCAGAAATGGAATAAAGACAAAGGAGAATATTATTGCAGATAAGTCACACACCGCGCATGTGAGATGTAAGATGGTGCATAATGGTGGAAATGACCACGTGTTCACATGCACCCACTGTGAACGAACATTTACAGCGCGAATTGGCCTTATCAGTCACATTCGCTACCGCCATAGGTAAAAGTTATGCCTTTTTAAAGACGGCAAGGTGCCAAGGTAAAAGGAGGAAGAATATATGTGAAAAAACGGAGCCTGTTGTCAGTGTACCGGACTCCCTGGCATAGGGGTTAACATCTTTCTCCGTACTCCCGTATATTCTCGTGAGTAACGCAGCTGCGTGAGATTCGGTAGTGGATCGCGCCGCATTGGTTACTTGCGAGGGTATCTAAGCCGGTCGCTCAGAAAGCATTGGCAAACTACAGAGCGTAATCTTGCCTAGTACATCAACAGCAGCTGAAAAATGTTGGTGTTGACTGCAATGTCCTGTAAGGGATATGCAACATTACAACAACAAAAAATTATCAGTGTGACATGAAAGATTTAACATAACGAGTGTTGGAAAGATGCCAGAGACTGTGTGCACGTGTGAGAGAGGGCCTGTGGGTCATATGAATGCAGGCGATGTCTGTTTATGTATGTTGTGTGCGTGTATGAACAATGGTAGTGTTATTGGGACTTACTGGGATTTAAATGCGAGACGATTGACTTTATCCACTGGGTTTCATCTCATATGGTGCAGGTCAGCATGGTTGAATGGGTAAGAACACGTGTTCTTAAACATCTGTTGTGCTGATGCCGAGGTAAGCGGTTCGACCCCTACACCGGACAGCTGGACTAAAATGCTGACCTGTCGACCTTGACTTGGGGGCGTAAATTACAAGTACCTCTGAAGTCAGTGTTTTCGCCTGATGGCGAGGGACAGTGGTAATAGGGAAAGCAAATCCACACACAAAATTCAGTCCATCACTACTATAAATAGTGTGTATAGACTACGCTTAAGTTCAAAGCGAGCGAGCACCCCCAAAATATCCCATATGGTTCGGTCTCTTCCCACAGAGCACAGCAGCCTATGCCAAAAGCTTGACACAGATCACAACCTCTGTGGCTCAAGAGATGACCCCCAGGGGTCTCTGAGACAATTGCACTCGGGAACCAAGTCTAGAAACGAACCCACAACCTTCAAAGTACGAAACTGGTGGCTTAACTACTTTGCAACAAAAAGGGTCTAATTGATGAAACTGTTACTGAGAATAGATCCAGCCAAGTAACATGCGTTAGTTACTGAAATAGATATCATCTCAGATTACTTTGCTATCCGGTGACCAAGATGGTGATGATGTATAAACTAATACAATTATTGTGACTCCACAGATTGCTGCTGCTAATGGTCTTGAGAATGAATCATACGCTGAAGCGATTCAGAGACTCTCAGATTTAGAATGGCTGATCTACAAGCAGGCAAACGACACGCTGATTGACAGCTTGTTCACAGGCCAGTTGGTTGAAGCCTACTATGATGTGAACCACGGCAACATTTCTGTGAACCTGCAAACTTTCAACGTCCTGCCCGTGCCGATCGATTACCCCGACAGCTACTCCGGCCTGGTCATGTTGGATGACTGCTTCGCTAGGTTTTGTAACGTTGAAAACATCAGTGAATCAGCTTCTAGTGATGTGATTGTTCAAAGCGAAAATCCAGCATCATCGTGTGTATCAGGTGCCCTTAGAAACCGGAACCTTCATGTGAAAGGTCTGGGTGGATCGCCCACCACCCCACAGAACTTTCGACTGACTAAAGAGTCTGATCTAGCATACATGCCGTCCCCGATTCATCCGTCCATGTTTCCAGGAGCATCCGTGGCCAGTACATTCACACCTCAAACAATGCCAACTTCCCCAGCCATTGCGGCTTTTCTGAGAACCAATCCTGCCAACGATAGTGGCTTTCTTGACAACACATTTAAGACCTCGACGCCTGTTGGGAAAGACAATTCCTCCTCACAGCCACAAGAAAAGACTCAGCGCCGCTGTCTATTGCGTCAGCTGCCAGAATGTCTCATTATTCAGTTGATGAGGTTCCGCTATGATAGCGTAGCCCAACTGCCCACTAAAGTTACAACCTCGGTCAGCATACGGTTATGTGGTTTTAATTTACGAGATGTCATCTATGACAATGTCATGCAGCGTGGTGATATGTCTATTTCAGACGGCAGGTTCATTTATGAACTGTATGGACTGTGCCTGCATCTTGGCGCAGATAGCACATCCTTTGGTCACTACGTTAGCTAC
The DNA here is from genome assembly GCA_963921405.1 of Cepaea hortensis. Classification (NCBI taxonomy): domain Eukaryota; kingdom Metazoa; phylum Mollusca; class Gastropoda; order Stylommatophora; family Helicidae; genus Cepaea; species Cepaea hortensis. The sequence goes on from OY992882.1 coordinate 12,370,385, forward strand.
TGTCTTGACAGGGGGCGTTGGTACCGCATGGATGATGAAAACGTTGTTGAGGTCAACATGGAATATCAGTTGAACACCGAAGAAATTCGGCAAAATGCCTATTTGTTATTTTACAGGCGAACAGTATAACAGCATTTAATTTTTTTTTTTTTTACAAATAAATCTTGTTGATATCTAAGTCTTGGTGTCAAACGTACACGTTTTATTATACAGACAAATTAAGCATTTGAAGAGGTGCTGTGTAGTGTTAGCAGTATATTTACAGAACATAAAGTGATTCAGACGTCTGTGGTGCAACATGTTCCTCACAATTGGAGTTGTGGAAAAACCCAACCTTGGACAGCCAGCCCTCTTAATGACACCTCACTTACACACTAGAACTACATGGCTTCACATTGTAGCTTCCAAATGATAGAGGTGATGCATAGATATGGTTGCTCCACAAGACTGGGCCAGGCAGATGGGAAATAGTGTTCATTCACTCATTAGGTCGGTCCGTCTAAAAGCTGGTGTTGAGGTCATCTGACCATGCCACTCCACTGTCTTGCTGGTGTGTTTATATATTTTCTGCATGACCATAACCTAGCTGTCAGGAGAATAATGTGGTGGATTCCCCTTGACTTCCACAAACACATGTGGGATTTTTGCGACCTTTTCCTTGGACAATAATTTCCAGCTGTCTGGGCAGTTGAGTGCCCAGCAAAGGTAGCTTATATTCCTTTCATTGAAAGGAAATTGGCCATTCATTCAAGTGATTCAGTTTAATGTCAATGAATAATAATGGAATGAACTACAATGTTAACATGGCAGCTTTTATCTGTTCTTCTTTCATTCTGGCACTGTTTTGTACACTTTTGCCAACTGTGAAAATTGTTGCTTATTTAAATATCACTTGTTGAAATATAGTGTGAAGTGAATTGCTTTAGCGCGGTGATATTTCAGTAATACTTTGTTTTACAACTAAACCATGAGAGAGTTCAGCCGTAAAATGGTATCAACTATTTGTGTCGTGACTGTTTGCATAGAGTGTAAGATATATATATATATTTATATAGAGTGTGAGAGATGGGTCATTTGTAAAGAGTATAAGAGATGTGACTATTTGTGTATTTTGTAAGAGATTTGACTATTTAATATTTCAATAATGCTTTGTTTTAGAACTACAGTATGAGGGATTTCAGGAGTGTAAGAGATGTGACTTTGTATAGTGTATAAGAGATGTGACTATTTGTGTAGAGTGCAAGAGATGTGAATTTGCGTACAGTGCATGAATGGCAAAGTAGCGTGTCATCAAAAGCAGTGGTTCTCGCCGCAAGCCTTATCTGCCCCATGGGGGGATGTGTTGTATTCACAGGGGCTATGCTTGACATAAACTCACCTGTCAATGTGTATGTTGTTTGAATATGTTTCTGTCTGTGAAGCTTATGTCGCTGCTTCTAGACATAAGCTTCGCAGACAGAAACATATTCAGATAACAAACACATTGACAGGTCAGCAGATCAGAGACACACACCCCAATATCAATATATCGGTCTAAGCGACTATTTCTTTAGTCACAGCCAGCCATTTTTGCTAGCTATGGCCAGTTATATTTAATAGTAGTAATAGATGGCTTGCAAATGTGACCAGGTTTTTCTGGTAATGGATCATGTGATGACGCTGGTTAAGTTAGTTGCATATCCTTTATAGGACGTAGCAGTCAACCCCAGCATTATTTTGGCTGTTCGTGATTCCTGGACAAGTTTATGTTAGCAGTTTGCCATTGCTTTCTGAACGACCGGAACCCATACCATTTCATAAAAAAAACCAACTTAAGGTGATCTGCTGCCAAATCTCCCACAGCTGTGCTTTGAATGCAGTGTGCGGGATTGCGAACTGCATCCGTAACTCCTTCGCCGCAGAGCCGGCTGGGGCGCAAAAAAATACATACTCAGAGCTGAATTTCCCTGTGAATCACGCAGTAGATAAAACATACATTCTCCCAGCGCTAGTCATATAAAACGTATGTCTAATCCATTTACGTCAGAAGTGTTTTAGGCACTGGAAAAAAGTTGACACTCTAACTTAATCAGAGATTATTCAGTAGAATAGACTGCAGGTGACTGGTGTTAGATAACGTGATGTTTTGAGCTCTGGTATGCAGTGAACAACTAGGGTTAGAATTAAATTGTAAGAAGACGGAGATTATAGTCATCACTGGGAAGAAGGAAATACCACATTGTGATATACGAGTAAATGGGCATATTCTTAAGTAAGTGAATCGGTACAGTTGTCTCAGAACAGTCATCTAATGGGAGATGCTTTTAAGAGATTAGAACAAGAATTGCCATTGCGAAGGTAGCCTTTTGCAAGATGAAAAACGTACTGACTAATAAAAAGATATCAATTGTAACGAGAAAAAGAGTGTTGAAGTGCTACATAGAACCTGTACTTTTGTATGGATGAGAAGTGTGGACAATGAGCAGTCAAGCTGAAAAACATCTGATGGCTGTGGAAATGTGGTTTCTGAGGAAAATGCAAAGAATACCATGGACAGACAGAAAAACCAATGAACAAGTCCTTCAAGAAACAAATGAAGATTGTAAACTGATTAGAGACATTAGACGTAGACAGTCAAAATTTTTTGGGCATGTTATGAGAAGAAATGACTTGGAGAACTTGGTGACACTGGCAAGATCGATGGGAAGAGACCAAGGGGAAGACCTAGAAGTAAATACCTGGATGGCTTGGCCACGTTACATGGTCAAGACAGGAACACGAGGCTGATCCACGACTCTGGTGATCGAGTGAGATGGCAAAACATGACCACCCACGCTTATCGGCATGGCACATGATTGATGTGCTTAAAGGCTGATAGTTTTCTGTGTTATTACTATCATGTGCCTTGCCAAATGGCGTAGATGTTCATGTCTTTCCACAGAGCTTGGTGATCTGGATCAACTCTGCTGATGGTATTCCTCCATGCACCTCTGAAGTTGGAGTGGGTTCGCTTGATGGCGAGGGACACTGGTAATAGGGAAAGCTAATAGTGGGTTCACCATGGTGAAGGGGTTACGCATGCGATTTGTAATCCCGTATACCCGGGTTCGAAACACAGCGGTGCTGATTATTTCAAAAAAGGTATAGATGCTGGTCGTTCAGAAAGCAATGGCAAACTACTGAACGTAAAACTTGCCCAGGAACCATGAACAACCAAAATGCTGGTATTGACTGCTATGTCCTTGAAGGACATGCAACTGAAATTTTTTTTTTTTAATGGTGGTTTCACCTGATGGCAAGGAACACTAGAAATAAGGAAAGCTCATCCACACGCAAAAATCAATCCAGTGCTCTAGAAGCAGTAGCATGTGTATGGACTATGGTTGAGTTCAAAACGAGTGAATGGAAAAGAAATTCCTCCATGCCACTGCCTCAACCCATCCAGCATCATCAAGAAGAGGTTATTGCACCACCTGCATATAATGCATGTTTTCTTCTTGGCTGGTGTTGTGGTTGTTGGTGAATCCTCTAGCAGGAGATGTTAACTCTTAAGTTCGATGCTTCATGATCAGGTTGTTTCAGTCCTGAAAAGAACTTGCATTTATTGGGGTGAGGTGGGTGTAGACTTGACTCCCAATCCAAGCCCAAAGTACCATCTCTTCTGGGGCACTTGAACAGCTCTCAAAGCTTTGAACCATACAGAAAGTACCATCTCTTCTGGGGCACTTGAACAGCTGTCGTTAGAAACTTCACATCTGTGAAGAGATGTATGTGAGTTTCTCCGGATGATGATACAGCACAGACAGACAGGCTGGGATTAGGTCTAGGCTGGTCAGGTTACATTCACGGGTGTAAGGTATTTCACTGTCAACCGATACTAACTCAGTACCCAGAGAAAAACCAGCTTTAAACAAAAAGGTCTGTAGTTTGAAAAGTGTTCTAACTAAATCCTTGTGAACAGGTTGTTTAAAATAATGGACCTGACAGTCAGCCTTTCCGCTCTTGGGGTACTTGATCTGAGGCTCTCTTTTAGAGTCAGGATTAATACAACAGCCATCTGCACATGCTAAAGAGCTCCCACAGTTGGAAAACATGAAAGGGTAGGCCATGATTTGATTGTCGCCGTGTCAGAATTCAAAACTTATAAAACCTACCAACCTTAGATTATTATTTGTAGCATTTTGTATGTTGATGTGATATTCAAGCAGAAACTGTCAAATTAATTTCTCAGGAATAAGTTCATGAACAATTATGGTGGAATGTTTTTAAAAAAAAAAAACTGCATACCAAAGAGTAGGGAGAAGTTGAAAGGATTTGGTGTCACTGACAACTACTTCTAAAGTTGTTTCAACAAAGAGCATGAACAGCGGGATGATTTGGCTCGGTATGTGGCAATTGTGGAAGATCCATCAATGGGCCCGCTCTGTGGTGAAGGGGTTACGAATGCAATTCATAATCTCACATACCGCGTTCAGACCACAGCTGCTGATGATTCGGAAGCAGATCACCTTGCACTGGTTTACATATACTGGTATGAGTGCCAGTCGTTTAGAAAGCAATGACAAACTACTGAACATAAACTGCCCAGGAATCACAAACAGCCAGAAAAGGCTGGATTTCCCGGGAAGGTTAATCTGGTCAACAAATACCTGCATAAGTCGGATATGTCGGCCTAACGGCGCAAGAACGCAGTTCTGCTGTAAACAGGCACAACGCAATCACGTCCAACAAATCTCTCAGGATGCATGCAGAAGAAGAAGAAATGCTGGATTTGACTGCAACGTCCTGTAAAGGATATGCAACTAACCAACCATAAGTGGACTCTGCAGACATCTCAATGCGGTTACATTCCTTGGCGCAGACTCACATTTTGATGACATGGGTGAGATTGTGGCTTTGCCCGAGGTGAGAGACATTGTGTCCAGCAGGGAGCTGTGAGAATTGAAGGCTTCGTAAGGGATAGGAGAGGACTGGTGAACCATTGCTGGACTAATGTGATCATCCGTCAGTCTTCTTGAAATTCCAAGCTCTGAGCACCTATGGGCTTGGCCGGCGTTTAATGATGTTTGTCCATTTTTATAACGTGATTTCAACAAAGATGATTGTTCTGGGTGCAGCTGATACATTGCATAATCCATTTTGAATATAAAGAATCTGTTTGTCATCAACTTACCCACTTGTTAATGTCTTATTTGATCATTTCAGTTGAGCATTTTTTTACTGTTTTTTTTTTTATTATGTTGCATATCCCTTACAGGACTTTGCAACCAACACCAGCATTTTTCAGCTGCTGTTGATGTACTATGCAAGTTTTACATTCAGTAATTTGCCATTGCTTTCTGAATGACCAGCTCACATACCCCCGTAAGTTACCAGAGCAACGCGATCCGCTGCCGAATCTCGTGCAGCTGTTTTCCTCATGTGAATATACGGGATTATGAACGTCGTTAACCCCTTAGCCAGGGAGACCGGCTTTTTTACTGTATGTATACCCAAATGGCACGGATATTATTTAAAAGTAAATTGTGTTTAGCTTTTGTTTTCATTTAAAGGCTAGTTATTTGGAGGGAATGGGAGAAGTGTGGTTGTGAAGTTGAGTGTCTGCTTCTGGATCATTGCCAGCCAAGGGCTGGGCATTATTTCAAGAACTAGTGGCATCTAAGGATATTTGCTTCATTCATCTTTTAGATGTAAATGAATTGTGCCTGTTTACAGCAGAGCTGTGATATTTGAACTTGTTGGCCAACATATCCTACTGTTTTCAGGCTTTTGTTGACTGGGTTAACCTTCCTGGGTGTATCTAACAATCACACCCCTCTGATAATGGATACTAGCTTTTTCAGATAAGGACAAACAAAAAGGTAGTCTCTCTTTAAGTTATTCATGTTAAAAATCCAAAGGGAGTTGAAAATTGCAAAGAGCAGGTTGTAAGGCCGCTGCATGACATAATTGTTAGGAAAGAACTTTCCCATGTTTAGAAAGAGCCCTGTCACCTTGGATGGAGTCTAGATACAGCGAACCTGACACAGGTGCATGGCGAAGCTGGACACACTGACCTGTGATGTGCGTCACTTGATGTGATGCTCTCCTTTCACAGGAAGAATGGAGGACATATTTGTGACGTTTTTTAAATATTTACAACAGCAGGTGAATGTAGAAGAAAAAACAGGCGCATATTAAATCAAACTGAACTGGTTTCTGTATCAAAGACTGGAGGTTAGTTACCAAATCTCTGTGGTTGACAGTAGTAACATGACAACCAAGGAGATTATTTCAACTCTCTTTGAGTGGCAGTAGTAACATGACGACCAGGGAGATTATTTCAACTCTCTGTAAGTGGCAGTAGTAACATGACGACCAGGGAGATTATTTCAACTCTCTGTGAGTGGCAGTAGTAACATGACGACCAGGGAGATTATTTCAACTCTGAGTAGCAGTAGTAACATGACAACCAAGGAGATTATTTCAACTCTCTTTGAGTGGCAGTAGTAACATGATGACCAGGGAGATTATTTCAACTCTCTGTGAGTGGCAGTAGTAACATGACGACCAAGGAGATTATTTCAACTCTCTGTGAGTGGCAGTAGTAACATGACAACCAAGGAGATTATTTCAACTCTCTGTGAGTGGCAGTAGTAACATGACGACCAAGGAGATTATTTCAACTCTCTGTGAGTGGCAGTAGTAACATGACAACCAAGGAGATTATTTCAACTCGTGAGTGGCAGTAGTAACATGACGACCAGGGAGATTATTTCAACTCTCTGTGAGTGGCAGTAGTAACATGACAACCAAGGAGATTATTTCAACTCTCTGTGAGTGGCAGTAGTAACATGACAACCAAGGAGATTATTTCAACTCGTGAGTGGCAGTAGTAACATGACGACCAGGGAGATTATTTCAACTCTCTGTGAGTGGCAGTAGTAACATGACGACCAGGGAGATTATTTCAACTCTCTGTGAGTGGCAGTAGTAACATGACGACCAAGGAGATTATTTCAACTCTCTGTGAGTGGCAGTAGTAACATGACAACCAAGGAGATTATTTCAACTCTCAGTGAGTGGCAGTAGTAACATGACGACCAAGGGGATTATTTCAACTCTCTTTGAGTGGCATCAGTAACATGACGACCAAGGGGATTAGTTCATCAAATCTCTGTGAATGGCAGTAGTAACATGGCGACCAAGGAGCTTAGTTCATCAACTTCTGTGAGTGGCATCAGTAACATGGTGACCAAAGAGCTTATTTCATCAACTCTCTGTGAGTGGCAGCAGTAACATGATGACCAAGGAAATTATTTCAACTCTCTGTTAGTGGCATCAGTAACATGACGACCACAGAGATTGGTTCGTCAAATCTCTGCAGTGGCTGTGGACTGATGACATGCACAATTTCCTGTGTGTGGGTTTTACTGGCCAGGGAGATTAGTTTGTCAAATCTCTGTGGTTGGCAGTAGTAACATGACGGCCAGGTACTTGCTACAACCCTGACCAACTTAGAATAATAGACATAATCAAATATGGCATCACCCAACAAAACCTGTATGACATTGCCATGAACCTCTTATGTTTTTGTCTTGATTATGCCAATCCATCCAGGCATTTCTCTTGCGCTTGTCCCATGAAGTTTGCCAGTTGTCACTGTTATTTCTCCTCATAACCTGCTCAGAAAATCTCGGCTGTCTACTTGACTAATTAGCTTATGGTTTTCATTTGTTTCTTTGACTGTCTCGTTCGTTTTTCTGTCTGTCCCTTATATTCCTTGTTTTTTATCTGAGAAAAATCACATTTTCATTGCCATTAGATGTTTTAATAGTGACATAAACAGTCGTCAGGTGCATACTGCATAAATCGTACAACATAAACTAAAGTAATAAGATAAATAAGCAATTCAAAACAATGTTTTCCCGTGATGAATTTGAATAACGAAGACACAAACAATAGATTGCACGATTTATTGCCTGGCATATTTCGCTGCATCTCGTCAGGTACATACTGCAGAAATCACACAACTTACGTGAATTAACTAGATAAATATCATATGCATCTAAATTCAGAGTAGAGCAAATAGTCAACAAGTCGGAGGACCTGGATGCAAAAATGAGGAAAGAGATCCAGTCACTTGTGAATGCGGGACTCATCAGTGAGACCACTGCAAAAACGCTCACACCGCGTGGCTCCCAAACTCCTCAGATGTACGGTCTACCCAAGCTTCACAAGCCTGGCATCCCACTAAGACCGATCCTTTCCATGGTTAACTCCGCACAACATCGAATGGCGAGATGGCTAGCTGAAATTTTAAATCCAAGAACACTCAAAGATACATTCGAACTGGAGGAATTGTTGGATACTATGGACATAAACAACAAACACATGGCATCCATGGACATTGCCTCTTTATTCACCAACGTTCCATTAGATGAGACCGTGAATATAATAAGTGAACGCATTAGAGACAAACAACTACAACTAGGCATACCATCAGCTATTCTAGAGAGGCTATTAAAATTATGTACTGCCAACATACAATTCAACTTTCTAAACAAGTCATATCGCCAAATTGACGGTGTGGCCATGGGGAGCCCACTTGGACCTATTCTAGCGGACATTTTCATGGCACACTTAGAAGAAAAGAGATCCTCAGACATCAATAACTTGACCTTTTACCGTCGTTACGTGGACGATATACTAATTATCACCACAGACGAGCTACAAGCAACGTCGCCCCAGGCCACAATGAACGAGACACATAAAAACATCTCTCTACCTATGGAACACGAACACAACGAAGCGTTGCCGTTTCTAGATATTCTAATGAGACGTAGATCAGACGGCACAATTCAAAGATCGGTGTACCGCAAAGAAACATGGACTGGCCAATACTTAAATTTTCAGAGCTTCGCACCTGTCCAGTACAAACGGGGCTTAGTGCGGACCCTGTTTGACCGTGCTAGAAAGATATGCACCCCGGACACACTGACAGAGGAATTTGAAACTCTGAAGAATGCCTTAAACCTGAATGGGTACTCCACAGGATTTATAAAGCGCCATTGCCAACAGCCCAAACCGAAACCTGAAGTAACTACAGTACCTAAACTCAAGGTATTCATCCAGCTAACCTTCCGAGGAGATGACGTAATGCAACGTCTGCGGGACAGGCTCACCACAGCAGTCGGGCGAACTTTCTGTGCTGCAACTCTAGTCATCAGGTACCGAAACACACCGATCCCCATCCCAGCAGTAAAAGAACCTGTAGCTTTGTACGCCAAATCAAATTGTATTTACCAATTTACATGCAGATGCGAGGCCATCTACATAGGTAGGACTGAGCGACAGTTACATTGCAGGGTTTCGGAACACATTCCGAATTGGTTGGACAAGATATTACACACAGAAGATGGTAGCCTAGGCAGGCCGACACACCGGAACAGTCCAGCTTCATCGGTCGGGAGATATGTGCTCGAGAGCGGTCACGTGGTTGAAAGAAACAGTGCCTTCCGTGTGTTGTTCAACACACAAAGTAGTCGATTGTTAAAGTTTGCTGAAGCTATAATAATCAACCTTCATAAGCCGTCCTTGTGCAAGCAGAAAGACATGTTAGTCAGTTTAAAATTACCGTGGTAGACAATCGACATTACTGTGCGAACATGTGTATATTTCAGTTTGAAGGATTTATCTAGTTAATTCACGTAAGTTGTGTGATTTCTGCAGTATGTACCTGACGAGATGCAGCGAAATATGCCAGGCAATAAATCGTGCAATCTATTGTTTGTGTCTTCGTTATTCAAATAAATAAGCAACCCAAATAATCTCGCAGTGATTTAAATTGTGCACCATGGTAATTTTGAACTGACTATCATGTCTTATTTAGCTTACAGAATGTTGGCTTTGCTATATGAATAGCAATGGCTCCTGCCAACGTTAACATTCGTTAATTTGGTGCATTAAAAACACACAAAATATAGTTTCTACCACTCTCATGACCAGTTCCAAAATAGTTTGCAGTTTAAGACGTGACCATTTCCTGTGTGTAGGTTTTACTGAGTTACCAGTCTTCTTTGTTTATTATTCTATGTAATTTGGTATGTCTACTACCACACTATTGTTCAACTGCCTCGCTGTTCAGTCAATGTAGGTAGACTAGCACCTAAATATTTTTGTAGACCAATTGACACTAACGGGTGATATGATCAGCATCAGCTGGCCATCTTTAATTCTTAAGTCATTTATTGCATTCTATTTAGCCGGGAGCCCAGGTTAAAGTGTTTTCTTTTTTTAAATAATACATTTTGAATCCACCCCAATGCGGATCAAACCCCAGACCACTGGGATGGCAGGTGAATGTCTGGGCACTAAACTACGGGGGGTTGTACACTCCGTTTGTTTCTTTCCATTGGCCTGAAGAGTTAACCAGTTTAGTCGACCAAAGTGGTTAAAGAGCGGCAACTTGACCTCGCTGAGATATTCAAAGCTAAAACCGGTAAGTTTTCGTTACGGCTGCAGCGGCTTTTATCTGCCAAGTTGGGTATTTATTCCCCTCCCAGGGGGTATCCTGGGCAGACACTATTTGGTGAACAAAGGGAGGATTGATCATGGTGTCCGCTGTGATGTAATCTGCCGAGGACTCAATTTGTATATTCTACGAGACTGCACAAGTGATGGTAGAGCGGACCGACTTTATTGCACCTGGTTTTATCTCATATGGCTCGGTTTCCGCAGGGTGTTCTGCCGACAACGTCCCACAAAGCACGAACTCCGAAGCAGCAGTAACGACTCCTTTGGAGTCTCCAAAACAATTAACACGTGGACGGAATCAGGAATTGAACCCACAAGCTGTAGGGCAGGTGGCTGAACCACTTCGTCAAGGAGACATCCTGATGGTGATGGTAGACAATCAGAACTCGAGTGTTGCACACACTGTTTGAAGAAGAGCTGACAAACAGGACGAATGAGTGTTGCTTGTCTGCCGGGGTATAACCTAGTTATTTCCGGCCCAGTTCTTGCAGTCGTGCAAAGGGTGAACTACTCGAACCGATGAGGTAATAGAACAACAATAGCTCATGTTAAAATTCTCTCTCTCTCTCTCTCTCTCTCTCTCTCTCACTCTCTCTCTCCCCCCCCCCCTCTCTCTCTTCTTATGTGTTTCTCATTCGTTCTCGCACTTTCTTTCTTTCATTCTTTTTTATTATGATCTTTCTCTTTCGTTCTCGTTCGTTCTCGCACCCTCTTTCTTTCTTTCGTTCTCTCTTATGATCTTTCTCTTTCGTTCTCGCACCCTCTTTCTTTCTTTCGTTCTTCCTCTCTTTCTTTTGTTCTCTCTTTTGCACTATTCCTTTCAAAGTATTTCCGCACAGGCAGCGAGTGTTGCCACTTTTCTACACCAAAATTCATTTAATTAAAATTTTTGGAGGTTTCGCTTTGAACTCTAAAATGCAACTACTTCTAGTGCGATGGACTGATGTTTGCGTGTGAATTAGCTTTCCCTATTACCAGTGTCCCTCACCATCTGGCGAACCCATTCCGATGTCTGAGATATTTTGTAATTTACTCCCCGAAGTCAAGGATGAAAATAAACGTGTCTTGCAAATAACAAGTAGTTAAGGTCGTCAGAGGAATGAAACCCAGGACATTTCCTTGAACACCGTGGCGTCATTTGTGTGTTTGTTCTCGCTTTGAACTCAAGCGTAGTTGATACTGCTAGTGAATGTAGGGTGTGAGATGGTGTAACTGAGAAACCGGAACATGTCTCTAAAGCATAAGAAAAATCAGAGGTCAACGTGGCGGAGATGTTTAACTTGCTTTCGCTGACGGCGAACTACTGGGTTAATTCCACATTCCGGTCAGTTTGACTACAACGCTGACTTCTCTTAAAGAAAGCAGTGGCAAACTACTGAACATAAAATTAAATAGAAATCAACCTGGTGTTAATCGGGAATATCCGTGGCTAAGTGGTCAAACTGTCTGCCTCGCGCTCCGACGGTTGTGGGTTTGATTCCGGGCTACGTCTTTAGGTTCATGAGTGAATTTTTCTTGGATACTCCTGGGGGTCGTCGCCAGAGCTAAGGAGTTCGTGCTTTGTACGATGCTTTCGGCAGGCCGCCCTGCGGAAAGAGACCTATCCGTACGGGATAAAACCCGGTGCTATGAAGCCGATCCTCTATACTTTTAAGACTTTTTTTAAGACATGGGGGTCTGAGTGCGGACAGAGAGAAAGAAGAGGAGGAGAAAAGAAGAATCTAGCTTCATATTCAAGTCACCTTCTATACCCAGCAGAACCTGACGAAGAATGGGTGCCAGCGCTAGAATGGTGTGGTACTTCTTTTTCAGTCTGCGTTAGACTGAACAGAGAGTGTAAACAACAAAACCCCGTGGTCGTTGAGACAGAAGCACAGGCACTGATTTAGAAAAAGAAAAAGAAATAATCTACCCAGAGTCTGTTGCTGGGTCCGTTGTGCGGCACACGAGGAGCTCATAGGCATTCACAGCCCGAGTTAGAGGGGGACTTTGGAAGACAGCGGAAACTTTGCCGTAACTACGATCAGTCTAACCATGGAAGTGTTGGCAGCAACATGGGCAATAGCATGGCTGGAGAAACACACGTCCACTTTGGTATGTTTTCTCGGCGACACCATGAGTGTGGTAAAGAAGACCGAGAAGGGATGGGTCAGAAAGTAATGGTTTGAATCTTTGAGGAGGTCAAGATTGATTTTTTTGTTTCATTTTTGTGCCAGAACATATGGGTGTAAGAGGAAAAGAACGAACACTTTCTCTTGCATTATCACATTCGACAGACGGTGCAGAGAGCAGAATCCTGCCGCTGTCAATGCAGAGGTCAACGCGCTCATCTATGAACACTCAGATAGCCCCGAAGTGCTCATCTATACAGATGGATCTGTTGTAAAGCAGCAGAAAAGTGCGTGGGCATTTACAGCCCGTCAGCGGGCCGAACCGTTCAAGAATCCAGTGGTGCCCACTCCATGACCACGAGCAGCATGACGATGGACGTGATGGCAGTAACACGGGCTTTCATATGGCTGGAATCACAGTATTATACCAACGTGTGTGTACTAAGTGGTTCAATGAGCATGATTCGGAAGGTCAACGCTGGATCTGTACGTAGACAGTGGACTGAATCTGCGGAAGTCCGTAAAGTCACCTTCATCTTCGTCCCGGGACATGCGGGAGTCGAGGGAAATGAACGACCTGATAAACTGGCTGGCTCTGCACTTCCTGCAGATGGCCAGCCCATGGATCGTGCCGATGTTATTAACGTCCTTAGATATGTCGAGAACAGAGGATTTTGACGTCAGTGAATCCACATCGCTGTCCAGGATGAAAGACTTGGGAGTAAGAATTGGCACGGCCAGACACGAGAGGTACATCGGGAAAACGAGGTGCCTCGTCAACCAACACAGAACTGGCACTATTAGCCACCGAACGCTGATGCATATGCTGGGGGGGGGGGGGTCTGAACACCTATGGACCTGTCCGGAGTGCAATGAAGATACTCCAACTGATAACTGAACAGATAGGCTTGTGGATTTAGTTGTAGGGAGAGGACAAGCAATGGACTAGGCTGACATCCTTAATTCCCTCTGGATGCAGGACGATTAATTTACTAAAGGGTTAGATGTGATTTTGCAACTTTGACCAGACTGCAAAAACATCAAGTCAAACGGAGTCAAGCTAGATTAGAGCACCATGCAGGAAGAATTGTCAACCAACACAGAACTAGTGTCGCCAGTCGCTGCATGCTGGAGTAGAGGGTATGGACACGGGTGGACTAATTAGTAATAGTTTGATGGGCATTTCGGATGCACGAGTCACTTTTCTATTACCCCCACCCTGTTCAATCTCAGAAGAGAAGTTATAATTAGGGCCCATCCCAGCCTCAGATTAATAATCATGTGACTAAATCAGCACATTTCGAAAATTAATTTGAAAGGGATTGTTGTCCACAGGAGGTATGAAATATTTGAGGGTGTGTGTTGACTAACAGCGTCGCGCGATTTGGCAGCAGACCGCGTTGCGTTGGATTTTTACGAAATGGTATGGGTGCCGGTAGTTCAGAAATCAATGGCAAACTACTGAACTTAAATTTGCCAAGTGATCACAACAGCAAAAAATGTTGGTGTTGACTGCAACGTCCTGTAAAGGATATATGCAACTAACTTGTTTAACTTGACTAACCATCCAAGCTGCCATACGCACGGGATACACACATTTGTTTTAACTTCTTTGATAAGAGAGTTCTTGTTTCCGAAGAAATGGCGGCCTCCATGGTTATATGTTTGTACAATAATATGTCCATCAAAGTATTGCCAGAATGTCTGCACAGACAGCGCGCTTTGTCACGTGTCCTACATTCATGTCGAATCAAAAGAAATTGTAGATGTTTGTCAAGCGCCAGTGATGCAACTGGGAGTGGTGTTCCGAAAAACAACGACCACAATGTAGACAATCACAGGAAATCTTCCATATCGACAATGACATCGTCTCTGAGTTCCATAGGTCAGAACCGGCTGGGTCGTATCATGCAGTTGTATGAGGATGTAGTTGGTTTGACAGAAGTAAAACTTGCACAGGAGAAAGTTGTCAATGTAAGTATTTCTTCTCTACTAATAACGAGGCATTGGTGAAAGCACGATTCATCTTTCTCTTTCTCACACACACTGACTGCTCTTTCAGATCCTCCCTCTCCCCCACCCACTCTTTTTCTCTCAGAGGCTCCCCAACCCTCTCCCCGCTCTCTCTCAGAGACCCCCTCTCCTCTCTCAGAGACCCCCTCTCCTCTCTCAGAGACCCCCTCTCCTCTCAGAGACCCCCTCTCCTCTCTCAGAGACCCCTTCTCCTCTCTCAGAGACCCCCTCTCCTCTCTCATAGACCCCCTCTCCTCTCTCAGAGACCCCCTCTCCTCTCTCAGAGACCCCCTCTCCTCTCTCAGAGACCCCCTCTCCTCTCTCAGAGACCCCCTCTCCTCTCTCAGAGACCCCCTCTCCTCTCTCAGAGACAATGAATGAATCACCCAAATAAACGAGAAGTAGATTGTGAGCTTTACTGAAACACGACTACAAGAGACAAATTGGACGTTGCGGCCAAAGCCTTCATCAGCACAGGACAAACAAATACAAACCAACACAAAACTACATGAAACACACTATGACAATATTAAACTATTAAACTAATTAAAATTGAATGTACTCATCTGAATACCGTGTCCTAGCTTGTCTCTTGTAGTCGTGTTTCAGTAAAGCTCACAATCTACTTCTCGTTTATTTGGGTGATTCATTCATTGCCTTTTTAAGCTTTACTGCAGTTCACCTCATTCTTGTTTACCATTTTCCTCTCTCAGAGACCCCCTCTCCTATCTCAGAGACCCCCTCTCCTATCTCAGAGACCCCCTCTCCTATCTCAGAGACCCCCTCTCCTATCTCAGAGACCCCCTCTCCTATCTCAGAGACCCCCTCTCCTATCTCAGAGACCCCCTCTCCTATCTCAGAGACCCCCTCTCCTATCTCAGAGACCCCCTCTCCTATCTCAGTCCTCTCTCAGAGACCCCCTCTCCTATCTCAGAGACCCCCTCTCCTATCTCAGAGACCCCCTCTCCTATCTCAGAGACCCCCCTCTCCTATCTCAGAGACCCCCTACCTTCTGTCTCCATATGAGGCCCGCTCCCTTTACCCTCTCCTCTCTCTCTCTCTAAACAAGAAACAAGTAAGTAAAAATCCCTTTTTACACGCCTTGATTCTAGCTCCATACTTTAACCCAGTTAGGACTGAACCAACATTGGGCCAAATTTAAGTTTCCCTCTGAAGAAGACGGAGCCATTTTTTGGGAGTACAGAAATGACTGAAGTGACAGTTTTATAAATTCAAAAAACAAATATTAGAACCCTATATAGGTATATACAAGTATATATATTCTTAAAGAGGATAAACTAAAGTTTATTTCTATGTGTGATTGAAGTTATTTTGTTCATGTTTATGCAAATTTGGTGACCTCATTTGTATTTTGTGAAAAAATAATTTCATACCACTATGTATGAATTGGTACTAAGTATTTTTTTTAAATGGTACTCACCTAAAATTTCCTCATTGAATACCTACACTACTTTAGAATAATTTTAAACACTTACGGTTAAAAAAACAACCATGAAGTCCCTTTTGACATTTGTAATAGGTGGGCTATCATCTGGTGACATGTTTTGGTCCAGACATCGCCATGAATGGATATAGATGAACACGATCCTCTTTATTCTCAATACACAAAACCATGCGGTCACGAGGTCGAAATCCTCATGGGCACTTTCTGTATCGCTACAATTATTATATGACAGTCCTGAACTGTCAAAATCGCTACTATCAAAGCTCGACAAAGCTAGCACTTCTTCGGGTTCAAAGCTGGCCATTTTAAAAATAAAAACTCCACGAAAAACTGGGTATCTGCGTTAAAACTCACAAATTTAAATCCCTCTGTTAGAAACATGTGCTGTAAGCTGCCATTTGCAAAGAAAATGGCTGATGGTTACCAGGCAGCATTTGATTGGCCTGTACTATTAAAAGCAAACCAATCAAAGCAGTTCTTACAAACAGGGCCGGTGATCGGCCCGGCCGTATTTCTGACTAGTGCCTTGTCATGACCCCATGGCCGAGAAATCGGCCCGGTCGGAGTAAAAGGGTTAAATAAAAGTTACAGACAACCACTATCAGCATTCAAGGATTGAGATCACGAGGTGGTCAGTTACAGACAACCACTATCAGCACTCAAGAGCTGAGACCACAAGGTGGTCAGTTACAGACAATCACTATCAGCACTCAAGATCTGAGACCACGAGGTGGTCAGTTACAGACAACCACTATCAGCACTCAAGAGCTGAGACCACGAGGTGGTCAGTTACAGACAAGCACTATCAGCACTCAAGAGCTGAGACCACGAGGTGGTCAGTTACAGACAAGCACTATCAGCACTCAAGAGCTGAGACCACGATGTGGGCAGTTACAGACAATCACTATCAGCACTCAAGGACTGAGACCACGACGTGGTCAGTTACAGACAACCACTATCAGCACTCAAGGACCGTGATGTGGTCAGTATCACACCAGCCATTTTTACTTCCAGACACAGTTTCCTGGTGACCATGGAAGGTTTGGTTGACCTGAGATTGCAGCTGAATTTTTAAATACTGCCCTGAAGTGAAGTAAAACCCATGACCACCAAACCTACAGGCAAGAATGCTAGCCACTGCAGTGCCACAGCTCTCTCTTTCTCTCTCTCTCTCTCTCTCTCTCTCTCTCTCTCTCTCTCTCTCTCTCTCTCCTTTCTCACACACTCTTTCTGTCATACACTCTCTCTGTCACACATACTCTCTCTCACACACTCTCTCTTCTCTCCTCTCACTCACTATCTCTCATCTCTTTTTTCATCTCTCTCTCTCTCCTCCCTATATCTCTTATCCCCCTCTCTCTCTCCTCTCTTTCACACTCTCTGTCTTCTCTCTCACACTCTGCATTATCTCTCACACTTACCTCTGAAATCGGAGTAAGTTCGCCTGTTGGCAAGGGACACTGTTAATAGGGAAAGCTAATCCACACGCAAAATTCAGTCCATCACTACTATAATTAGTGTGTATGGACGACGCCTCATACTGTCCATCTCTCTGCCCCCCCCCCCTTTCTCTCTCTAATGAACGATAATTAAATTATAATATATTTTATACTATTAATTATTATACCTTCTTACAAGCTCAGTGGATCAACACTGAAATTTTTAAAACATTAGATGCCATATATTTCTCTGGGAAGTAAAGGAGGTTGAAAAACAAGTTGGCTACCATATCTCATAATGACATAGCCTGGTATATGTGAAGTCACTTTGCAGCCCTACAACAGTATCTACAAATCATCATCATCATATAGGAGGTCCTTTGCAGAACATCTCTGACATCATGGCTTGCCAGAAAGTCTGGATCTTTCACCAGTTCCCCTGCCTCATGCGTGTTCATGCCCAGGGTGTCTTTATTGTCCTGGTATGCGCTTCCATGCTGGTCGACCTCTTTCTCTTCTTGCAGAAACCATGCCTTACGTCACTATACCTTCTAGCTAGTTAGTTAGTTAGTTAGCTTGTTAGTTAGTTAGTTAGCTTGTTAGTTGGTTAGTTAGTTAGTTTAGTTAGTTAGCTAGTTAGTTAGTTAGAATCAAAATAGAATCAAAATAGTTAGTCACTCACAGTTCCAACTTCATGCTAAAGGGTCGCTCCATTCCTTTGCCAGTGAGTATCACACAAAATGACCCTCACTGCCCCATGTAAAAAGTGGAACAGACAGGAGTCTTGACAAACCAACAGCCCGCATAGGTATACTATGCATAAGGCTGCTGCCAGAATGCCAACACAAAAGTCTGCCATGAAAAATACAGTTCATTGTCTGTGAAGGCGGCAGTCACTAGAACACCAGCAGCCACACATTACTGCATAAGACAACGCAGTTAGTTCAGCGACCGGCTGGCCGCCATTTTTCTGAACATGCAGGTCACGCTACAAACAACCGCGGACGGATATAAAAGCACTCCCTCTAGTTAGTTAGTTAGTTAGTTAGTTAGTCGACAGATCATCCTCGTTGCACATCGAACCATTCAGTCCATAAGTGCTCGGATCCCCTCCTCAGCAAATCCCGCAGCATGTAGCGGCTAACGACGCCAGTTCTGTGTTGGTTTATCAATCTTCTTTGGCTTCCTGCGTAGTGTTCTTGTTTGGCCACCCCTCTTTTAATTTGCTGCTCTCGCAGTGTGGCCATTGTTGTAGATTCACAGTCATCACTTGGTTCTCGCAAAAGTCTCACTTCTCATAGAGCATTCAGAATGTCAGCCTGGTCCATGGCGCGTCCGCCCTCCACAGTAGCCTCACCTGCGAGCTTGTCAGCCCGCTCATTTCCTTGTACTCCCGCATGCCCTGGCACGAAGATGAAACTAATCTTTGCCAGCCGAGACTGCTTCAGAGGGAGCAACCATTCTCTTCGGATCGACCCCTCCTCTATCCTCTTGATCATGTTCATTGAGTCGCTAAGGAAACAAGCCCTAGTGAATGTCTGTGTCTCGAGCCATGTTATTGCTTTACTTACTGCCATGACTTCCATGGTCAGGCTACTTGTGGTTTCAGTGAAAGCACCAGAGTCCTCCTTCACAATTCTCCCTCCGGCCCGAGCTGTAAAGGCCCATGCGCTTCTCACATGTCGGACGACCGACCCATCTGTGTAGATGACTGCGTCACCGTCTAGCGAATTCTCGAAAATCAACGCTTGTACTTCAGCCTCAACAGCAGCCGGATTTTCTTGTCTGCATTTTCTATCTAGTTGGATGCAAACTGAAAAGGATGTGCAGAAGTCTGTTGGCACTTGCACCCACTCCTCGCCAGGTTCTAAGTCCTCAAGTGAACACACCTGTTGAAGAATGTCTTCGGCTTGACCCATCCACGACCGTCCTCTTTTTAACCTGCTGCCCTTCACCTTCCTAATAGCACTCTCTCTTCCATCCTCTAATACAATGGTTCTCAACCTGTGGGGAATCCCCCCCCCCCCCAGGGGGGAATTTTAGGGGGGGGATTAAGATTATTTCAAGATTGTGTTAATACAAGAACCGATTACTTGATGTTGTTTTTCCCTCCATACTTATTATAAAGTAAGTAGATCCACAAATCACGTTTTATGTGAACGTCTAGACTTGTTTTAGTATGTGCTATTAAATTTAGCTTCCATTATTATGTATACTGTGCGGGGGCGCGTGGGGGGATTTTTAGGTAGGAAATACGAAGAGGGGAGGGGAGGGGGGGGGGGGGGGGAACGACATTCTGAAAATATGGTGAAGGGGCGCACTGGCCAAAAAAGGTTGAGAACCACTGCTCTAACACCTTCAAACCTGTTCTAATCCACAATGTCTTCTACTTCTATCATCCTCTTTACACTTTCCACTCATCCTCTTTACACCCCTCCCAAACAAATCTTTCAAAATGTCTCTTTATCATCACCCAGATGTCCTGCTTCTGTTGCTTTCATATGTAAATTGTCTACTACATGCTGAATCTATCTACAACAGATGTACGTTTCTTTCTTTTCATAATTGTGTTTTCTTACATAGGCGGAGCAGAAGTTTCTGCAGGTTCAAGAAGACAGACGAGCCATGCAGCAGGAACTTCTTTCAGTACAGGCTGACGTCCGAGCTGTCGGAGCAGAGCTGGAGAAAACCAGTAGAACTGACACTCGCTACATTGATCTAGTGAAGAAGGAACACGAGGCACTGCTGCTAGAGAAAGAAATGACCAACAAAATCAAAGCTTTAGACAAAGCCGAGCGAGATTTCTTCGGCCTTCTCAGTGCTGCCCTGAGAGAGAGTCACGAGAAGGAGAGAGCGAGAGCAGAGAAAACAAAATATTGGTCTATTATTGGGTCAGTTATTGGTGCTATAATTGGAATTGCTGGATCCACTTTTAATAACTTTAAAAGAATGAAAGAACTGCGTGCGATTGTTACAGAGTCAGGGGAGAATACTGAGGAATACAAAACTCTGGCTAACAAGATGGTAGAGACTGTCTTCGCTCAACAATCGAAAATTGAAGAATTTGTTGCTAGTATTCAGAACTTGGAACATGGTAGCGAGGTCGACAGAGTCAGACTTACTGATCCTCTTTTTGTCAATCATAAAGACTTTAATCAGCATACAGAAACACTGCTCGCAGCTCTGCAGGATCAATCAGAGACTATTATGGCAAGTTTAAGTGAGATTCAGAGACAACTTAGCATCCATCAAGCTTCTGGAATGAGTGACCATGTGGTTTATGTGGGTCCTGAAGTGGAGAGGATTTTGCAGAAGTCCGAAGAAAAACTTCAAGCAGAGTTTCAGAAAAACAGATGGGTCTCAGCTGCTGCGTTTGCAGGACTGGTTGCTGTCTCATTGTGTTCTTTGTTTCTCAGGGGATCAAGTTGAAATAGCTGACTTGTTGAATCTTTGTTTTTCAGAGATAGTTAGTCGACAGATCATCCTCATTGCACATTGAACCATTCAGTCTGTAAGTGCTTGGATTCCCTCCTCAGTAAATCCCGCAGCGTCTAGGAGCTAACGACACCAGTTCTGTGTTGGTTTATTACTCTTCTTTAGCTTCCTTCATAGTGTTCTTGTTTGACCACACCTCTTTTAACTTTCTGTTTTCAAAGAGTCAAGTTGAAATAGCTGACTTGTTGAATCTTTGTTTTTGAGAAAATCAAGTTGAAATAGCTAACTTGTTGAATATTTGTTTTTGAGGGAATCAAGTTGAAATAGCTAACTTGTTGAATATTTGTTTTTGAGAGAATCAAGTTCAAATAGCTGACTTCTTGAATCTTTGTTTAGAGGACATTCTGTCTTGTCTGCATTTCAGGTTGGGTGATTTAGAGGAATGGCACCTGCCTACATTTCAGATTGAAGTGTATAGAATATTATATCTCCCTACAGTTTAAGTTGGGTGGTTTAGCGGATTGGGATCTGCCTTATTTCAGGTTGTGGTTTAGAGGACATGGCATCCGCCTACATTCGGGTTGGGATCTTCACTGACCTTGTACAATCTTTCTTGTAAGGCTCCTGTGGGCCAGATTTCCCATCTGGCAAATTCTGGGCAGTCGTGTAGGATGTGTTCTGGAGTCTGCTTTGGTGTTCTACAGCTGCAAGTTGTTCCAGGTTCAGATCTAGAACAGTATTCTCAAGACAATGGATTCAGAGAAAGGATGTCATATCTCACACATACACTCACTTTCACTCTCTGATCACTGAATAGGGTTGGGAAGACTAACCCGTCAACAAATATATGGATGATATTGGGTGTGATGTCCGAAAGGCCCAAATATTACAGCCGACTCTGCTGCAATCAGCCACAATGCATTTATGCCCAAAACAGAACAAAATATCAGACGAATGAAGAAGAAACAGATCATTTAAACACAGAAGCCCCAAACAATATGTGGCACGATTTATTGCCTGGCACATTTCGCTGCATCTCAGGTGCATGTTGCAGAGTTGTATTGAGTAATAATTTAGGTGAAAACATTAAAACACAGTCACAGATTTTGTTCAAACGTGGAACATCTGTTATCCCCCACAGTAATTTCAAATTTACCATGAACCCTGTTTGCACAAAACCGACTGGACCGCTTAATGGCTAATGCCTCACTATATTTGAGCAGTCATTTATTGTTCGTCGAACACAGTATTTAAAAAAAAAAAATTAGTTGCATGTCCTTCACAGGACGTAGCAGCCAATCCCAGCACTTTGGCTGTTTGTGATTCCTGGGCAAGTTTTACGATCAGTAGTTTGCCATTGTTTTCTGAACGACTGGCACCTATACCTTTTTGGAAAAAAAACCAGCACAGCTGTGTTTCGAACCCGGGTATACGGGATTATGAATCGCGTCTGTTAACTCCTTCGCCACGGCACACAGTATGAAAAACTCGTTTTTTTCTTTGTTCATCTTATGGCCATAGTTTATGAGATGTTTAGAAATCACAGAGGATGGCATTTTTTTGGCCTTTCAACGGCACAGGGATTCCTGAAGACTGGTTCACTCTCATTCCCACCCAGATCATTGCATAGTGCATTTGATGCCCAGCAGTCTTGGGCAAGGATGAAAGTGTTGCTATTTATAATTTCTTGTTTTCTACGTAATGTATTTATTAGTAGGCTTTGTGTTGCCCCTGACAAAGCTTTTGTAAGTGAAACTTCGTAATTTGTGGCATGATGTCACAGATTTATTGTTAATTTTGTATGCCTTATTTATATCATTTTTGAATCTTTTTATGTATATTTTCTGGATTTACTCTGGTTTGTATTCTGCTTAGCCTGGCATCTTTGTGAGTCATAATTTATAAGTTTGTGTGCGTTGTTTCTCTACAGGGTGTCAGTGTAAACATTTTGTTTCAGCTTGTATTGAAACTAGAAGGTTCAACTGGAACATAGGCCTCAACCATCGCATTCCAAGCCATACCATCCTTTGCCATCTCCTGGAGCTCCTTCCATGTCTTCCCAATCATCATGTGTCATGCTGACAAGCGTGGGCAGTCATGTTTTATCTTATATAATCACCAAAGTTGTGGATTAGCTCCGCTTTCTTGTCTCGACGATGCCAGATGGCCAAGTCATCCAGAGATTTACTTCTGCCTTCCCCTTGTTGTTTTCCCCTCAATCTTACCGGTTGTCACCAAGTTCTCCAATTTATTTCTTCTGATAACGTGTCCAAAACATTTTGACTGTCTACGTCTAATTTCTCTAATCAGTTTACAGTTTTCATCTGCTTCTTGTTGTCCTCCCTATATTATTGATCAAAATTTCTCTTCTCCGCATGCTTATAGATCTCTTTTTGGTTCATTTCCTTGTCGACTCCAGTGAAACTTTCTAGTTATACTATTCTCAGTGTTGTCCTGTTCTGCATCTGTTCCTCATCTCTTGTTTTGTTTGAACATGTCTAGTTCTTGCCATTAACTCCGCATGAGTGATTTTGTCTTACCATTTTAGTCCTTCTGTTCTATGTAGTCACTTGTTGATGAATGTTTGTAGTTTAATGGTAACTGTTCTCCATTTTTCTGATCCACACAACCTTATTGATTTATCGTTAGAGTTAAATATTCTCAGTTGAACACTAAGTTTCATTTCTGTTGACTACTACAATATTCCCTAGTGTGATGAGAGCTCCTCTGCCCTTTGTTTTCTTATTGTAATATCTCTTTCTTCCCCCACGTTTGTCTGCATTGCCACCTATATGAGTGTAGTGTGCACATTTGAAACGTCTTGCAGGTTGCAAACTAGAAAGTTATTCCATTTAAGCCAAAGGGCAGAGATACTGCAGTTTCATTGCAAATGAATGCAACACAACCAACATAAAATAAAAATAGAATGATTTTTCTTGCGGTCGCTCGCTTTGAACTTAAGCGTAGTCCGTACCCATGCTACTACTTCTAGTGTACTGGACTGGTTTGTGCATGTGGATGAGCTTTCCTTATTACCAGTGTCCCTCGCCATCAGGTGAACCCACTCCAACTTCTGAGGTACTTGTAATTCACATCCCAAAGTCAACATTTTAGTCCAACTGACTGGTGCAGGGGTCCAACTGACTGGTGCAGGGGTCAAACCCGCTACCTCATCATCAGCATTCTTATCCATTCAGCCATGCTGACCTCCAGAATGTTAAATATGTGCAACAGAATGTTTCTTCTGGTTAAATGTATATCTTATTTGTGTCATATATGTACAACAGAATGTTTTTTCTGGTTAAATGTATATCTTATTTGTGTCAAATATGTATAACAAGCCAAAGTTGGAATATGGAATCACAAGTGGCATGGGGCAGAAAGGAGAGAGTACCAATTGCAATAATTGTACTGTGGTAACAAAGAGAATACATAATATTCAACCACCAAAGCAGTTCATCAACAGTTGATGCAAACTGAGTGCTGTTAGAAGTTTCCAGAGTGCAGTAGGATATATTGTTAGTTATGGTAATCATGTATATTGTTGCATACAAACAAAAGTATTATTGTCAATTGTATGTCAATGCATGTAATAATTTTCATGTTGTACATTATTATTAGAAGGCTGTGATTCACAAAAACATAAATCACTATATTTACTTGTCTTTGACTTGTACACTATGCTTTGAGTTCCTCTAATTGATAATTCTTTACTGCTGTTTTAATCATGGGAATTTATAACCAGTTTTTGTGTGTAAAGTGTTGCCATTGTCTTTAAGATGTACCGGGTGTTTGTAAAGTCCCACTACACGTTGCATGTAGAACAAATTTGAAAAGTTCTATCTTCCGTTGATAACACTATTCTGTTTAGAGTGCAAATAATTACTCCAGCAGACAGCCAATTGCTGCATATTGTTTCATGATGGACAGTGGAGCACATTTTTTGATGACATCATGTACTTCATTTTTCAGATTTGTTCTACATACAAAGTGTAGTGAGACTTTACAAACACCCGGTGTATATAATTTAGATACTAATTTATCACCATTATTGGTATCTAATGATGTCTCACGTCTCTATGATCTCTTGGGTAGTAAGATCAAAATCTTAACCTTCTTGAATAATGGTGAAAAACAGAAGGTTCCATGTGCATGTTAAAAATCCCACGGCGGTTGGACGAGTAGGTCATAAAGCTACTGCTGTGGCAATAATATTAAGAAATACAACCTGTTCTGGGTAGAGTCTGTTAACATTGATGGAATCTCAGTTATCAGTTGGGGTATCGTCATTGCACTCCGGACAGGTCCGTAGGTGCTCAGATCCTCCCCCCCCCCCCCAGCATATGCATCAGCATCCGGTGGCTAATAGTGCCAGTTCTGTGTTGGTTGATGAGGCACCTCGTTTTCCCGATGTACCTTTCATGTCTGGCCATGCCAATTCTTACTCCCAAGTCTCTCATCTTGGACAATGATGTGGATTCACTGACGTCAAAGTTCTCTGTTCTCGATATCTCTTTAAGGATGTTAATAACAATATACACTCCCACTTCTAGCAGCTAACGACGCCAGTTCTGTGTTGGTTTATTAATCTTCTTTGGCTCGACTCCCGCATGTCCCGGGATGAAGATGACCTTACGGACAACGGACTTAAGCAGCGAATCAGTGCACTGTCTGCGCACAGATCCTGCATCGACCTTCCGAATCATGCTCATTTAATCACTTAGTACACACACGTTGGTATAAGACTGTGATTCCAGCCATATGAAAGCCTGTGTTACTGCCATCACTTCCATCGTCATGCTGCTCTTGGTCATGAAATGATTGATGGAATCTGTCTGGAGGAAGTAAACTTTACACAAATGCATGCTGAAGCTGTCATCTATAACTTAACACACAGCAAACGCACACAAAGTTCGTCAATTACTTCTTTATTATCTACACAACCTGTTTCAGCTTTAAGAAACATAATAATTTAACACACAACAGCAAAAACAAAACTTATATATGAAAGCACTAAACGCAGGAAGTATTCTTAAAATGAACAAATAAGCTGCATTATTTGGGTTGTGACACTCATTTCTTCTTCTTTTTCTGTCCTTTGTCCCCAATGAAGATCAGGCACTCAACCAATTCATGCTAAACCATTGTATCCTGCAGTTCCCTCCATGTCCTCCCCATAATGTTCATACATTGATTTTTCACACAGGGATATTTAGAAATGGGTAATAGGGTGAGATAAAACTATGGCACATAAAATATGGGAAGACTATCTGAATATGGATAGAAGATGATGATTGAGTAGTTAGAATACTAGCCTCAAATCTGGTATATTAGCCTCAAATCTGGTATATTAGCCTCAAATCTGGTATATTAGCCTCAAACCTGGTATACTAGCCTCAAACCTGGTATCCTAGTCTAACAACTGGTACATTAGCCTCAAACCTGTACTAGCCTCAAATCTGGTATATTAGCCTCAAACCTGATATACTAGCCTCAAACCTGGTATCCTAGTCTAACAACTGGTACATTAGCCTCAAATCTGGTATACTACAAATCCGATATATTAGCCTGAAATCTGGCATACTAGCTCAAGTCTATATACTAGCCTCAAACTTATAGTACTAGCCCCAAATCTGGTATGCTAGTCTTAAATCTGGTATCCTAGCCTAAAATCTCTAGTACAAGCCTCAAATCTGGTATGCTAGTCTCAAATCTGACATGCCTTATAGCCTCTAGAAGCACACAGCCTTTAAAGACAAAATCTCCCAGCACACATTACCACTTCATGGTGGATTTTTAAAATATGACGGGCTGCCAGATGAACCCTGCCTACAACGGCTACCAGAAAAAAGTCCTGGAAAGTTAAGTTGGCTGCGATGGTACTGACCATGTGACCCATCGACGACAAATTTGGGCTATAAAAATATGGGGATAGCACCATATGCCTCAAGGCACGTAAAAGTGTCCTTTATGTACACACTGGCACCAGGCGAGGATACTGTGCTGCAACAACCATTGAAACAAATAGGTTACATCACGGGTTATATTTGATCAGATACTTATAGCGGGCTACAGGATTCTAAATGTGATCAGTTGATATGACTGGTACATGCATTAATGAGACCGGAGTATGTACGGATCATCCTATCTATTGATTTAACCCATCATTACATACCCGTCTATCTATTCACGCACTGTCACAGATCAGCCTGTCTATTAATTTGACCTACTGTTACAGATCTGTATATCTACTAACCCGCTGTTACAGATCAGTATATCTATTGATGAGATGCACAGTTACACTATAGTATAGTATCTATTGACAACTTCCGATTATCTTTCATTAACGCTCGTTCATCACAGAAAGCTAGCGCATGATCTTATTACTGACATCAATATATAAAGAAGATCAAATGGTTAAACATTCTGGGTCCCCAGGGTAAACTTATTAAACTGTCTACCTTAAACTCTGAAGGTCGTGGGTTCATTTTCAGACTGCATTAGGCGGGTGCAGTTTTTGTTGGAGAATTCTGGGGGTTGATTGGTTAGTTAGTAGCGGTTCCAACTTCATGGCAAAGGGTTGCCTCACTATGCCCTGTTCCTGTGCCAGTGAATATCACACAAAATGCTCCTCACTGCCCAATGTGAAAAGTGGAATAGACAGGAGTCTCGACAAACCAACAGCCCGCACAGTTATACTATGCATAAGGCCTCTGCCAGAATGCCAACACAAAAGCCCACCACGAAAAATAGTTCATCATCGATGGAAGCGGCAGTCACTAGAAAACCAGCAGCCACAATACCTAATAAGGCTACCTAGATAGTTCAGTGACTGGCCGGCTGCCAATTTTTTTAACATGCAGTTCATGCTACAAACAACCGCAGACAGATATAAAAGCACTGCACACTAAATTCACAGCTCACAGTGTTGCTCCACACTCAACTCGGTAGCAGGGTGACGGAACCATGCGCTACCAGTCCAGCATGAGAAAACGTGTAAGCAAACCATAGCCACAAGCATAAATACACCAGAGGCCCTTAACAGCTCAACCGCCTAACCAGGTTGGGGATCGGAAGTCAAGTCTTCCGGGGGGTCATTGCTGAAACTATGGAGTTTGTGCTTTATGTGATGCTCTGGGCAGGCGGCTTGCCATTCTGTGGACAGAGACCAAGCCAGGCGCAATGACGCCATTTCCCTTGCTTTTAACAGAAGACTGACCACAGAGATAACCCATGCTTACAGAAGACTGACCACAAGATAACCCAGGCTTACAGAGGACTGATATAAATGTAATCTATCCTTTCAGCTGGCATCTGTGGCTTAGGGGTTAGTGAAACGCAGTTTCACAATTCCTTCAAATACCAAGGAAACAGGTCCAGGGTTTCAAATCAGCCATGGACAATTTGGAAGCAGATCGCTTTATGTTGACTGATGGTATGGGGCATCAGCCATTCAGAAAGCAATAGCAGAATACTGAATGTAAAATTGCCTAGTCAATTACAAACAGCCATTAAATACTAGAGTTTATTTAACGCCCTTAAAAGGACATACAACTAACTTGACATAACCTTTTGGAACTGGGTGGTCACGGCTGGACTCACATTAAGGTGGGTTTTTTTTTTATATTGACCTGGGCCAGGTCAACCTAGCATAATGTGGACATCGGCAAATGTCTTGGGAAATTAAGATGGCCTGTGTGACATTGACCACATCACCCTCTATTGTCGATGCCCAACGTGGTATATGGCATGTAAGAGGCTCCTTTGCTTCCACTGTACTATTCCTTTAGAAGTCTGGCATTCAAATAATCCATTTTCACAGAAGACTGACATGAGTCAAACCCACTCCATATGGGTGACTGTCACTAACCCACTCTACAAAAGACATATGACAATGTCCCACACCTATGACAGAAGATGGCACCTACTACACATATAGCAATAAATGGACATAATATTTGTGTAAATATATTTGCTGCAATTAAAATTAACACAAGAATGGCATAGATATGTTTAGCATACAGTGTCAATGCACACACAATGTGCAGTATTCTCATAAATAAGTAGCGCGTATCTTTGTGTGTGTATACAGTACGCACATTTAATTAATATGTAAACAAGCAGAGAGGTCTGCATGGCCACGGAGCTTAATGCGCTTGTGCTTAAACTTCCGCTGCCCTGAAGGGGTAGGGGGTTCATTCCCTGCATCTGTCAGTTGGAGTTCCAACGCCGACTTCTCATTCAGAAATCTATGGCAAACTATTGAATGTAAAATTGAATAATAAATCCACGGGTTGGGTTTGATTGCATTAGGATGCAACATTTATAAGCAGAGACATGGACAGAAAGGAAATGGTGCTATTTGGCGTTTGAAAATTAAGATTGAGTAGCTCCTATGTTTACTGTCAAGATGTTTTGTGGATTTATCTCCCCTGAAATGATGTGCCAGGTTGGCTATTGTATTGTGAGGCAAGCCAAAACATAATATGTGCACTAAAGCTGAATGTACAAGTCCGCGTGGTCTTCTGTAAAAGCAAAAACAAACAAGGGGGGAGGGGTGGCAGCAGGTGGTTACTGTGTGGTACTGGAATCTAATAAACACAAATATGACCAGCAAGCCAGAAGAATTGAAATACATCATCATCATGTGCCACGGGGATAGGCATAAGCTGTAATGTTTCGCCATCTCACATGATCACCAGAGTCGTGGATCAGCTGTGTTTTTGTCTTGACCATACAATGTGGCCAAGCTATCTAAATGTTTACTTCTCTGCCTTCCCCTTGTTTCCTTCCCTTCAAGAGAACATCTTGCCAGTTGTCACCAAGTATTTCAGTTTATTTCTATGTTCAGTAGTTTGCCATTGCTTTCTGAACAACTAACACTCATACCATTGTATGAAATACCAGCGCAAGACAGTCTGCTACCAAATCACACGCAGCTGCATTTTAAACATGGGATGCAGGATTGTCTGACCCCTTCCCCACATATGAGCAAATGGAAACTCGCAAGCAGATGAATCCTTATCAAGCACAGGGGGAAAACCCCACATCCTTTAAGATGCGATTATTCAGCGGTAGAAAAATTCAAGACTCCATGGCTCCAAGTTACCATGGCTCTTGA
The DNA here is from genome assembly GCA_963921405.1 of Cepaea hortensis. Taxonomy (NCBI): domain Eukaryota; kingdom Metazoa; phylum Mollusca; class Gastropoda; order Stylommatophora; family Helicidae; genus Cepaea; species Cepaea hortensis. The sequence continues at coordinate 12,400,463 of OY992882.1, forward strand.
ATTTTTAATCATTCTTGGCTCGTGTGCAAATAAATATGCTGGCTCCTGCGAAAAAGAGGCTGGCTTTTGGATTATGTTTAGTTTTATTCTACCCATGCCACTAGGGGCATTGGCATAAGCTTCAAGAAAGTGCACCGGGAAAATTGCAAGAACTTCATTAGAGGCCACTTACGAAAGTGCACCGGGAAAACTGCAAAAACGTCATTACAGTACGAAAACTGTACACACTGTATGAAAATGCACAAAGAAAATTGAAAGAATGTCATTAGACGCCCTGCAAGAAAGTGCACTGGGGAAATTGGAAGAAAGTGCAACAGAAAAATTGCAAGAACATCATTAGAAGCTATGCAAGAAAGTGCACTGGGGAAATTGGAAGAAAGTACACCAGGAAAATTGCAAGAACATCATTAGAAGCTATGCAAGAAAGTGCACCGGGGAAATTGCAGTAACATAATTAGAAGCTATGCAAGAAAGTGTACTGGAGAAATTGGAAGAACATCATTACAGGCTTGCAAGAGAGCGTGTTGCAAGAACATCATCAGCTTTGTAAGAAAGTGCACCGGGGAAATTGCCAAAATGTCATTACATGCTATGCAGACTGGCACTGCGTTGCTGGCTAAGTAATATTCTAACACATCCATATGAATACATACGAACAGGAGTTGTACCAGCACATTCCCAAGTATTGTGCTTGGGATCATACACTTCAATTGAATCAGAATAAAGATTGTCTTTGGCTCCTCTGCGACGGCCTCCGAAAGCATAAATCTTCTGGTCGAGAACGGCCAGACTGACAAAGTCCCTAGGAAGATGCATATCTTTGAGGAACTCCCATTCGTCCTGAATTGGTAGGTAGCGAAAGAAGCCTTCCAGACCAAGGACGTAAATTGCTCGGTCCAAAACACAAGCACTTAAGCACATGTCATGAGCAGGCAAAGATTTCTGAAGGATGGTGCAAGTCAGCGTGCTGGTATCAAAACACTGTACCGTATCAGTTACAACTTCCTCAATGTTCTTACCACCAAATAAGTATATGTATTTTCCGTATGCTAAATACCCCATGTTTTCCACCGCTGTCAAAAGACGCCCCACTTCCTCCCACTTGTTAGATTTCTTATCCCACTTTTCAATAGAATCCAGCACAAATTCTTCATCGAAGCCACCCAGTGTGTAAATTGTGTGGTCAACGGCCGCCATTGCATGTCTGCGCCTGGCCACCATCATGTTGGCACCTCTCAACCATGTATCAAATGTCGAATCATACTTCCAGAATTCAGAACTTCGCAGCCCACCGGAAACAAAAATCTCGTCGCCTACAGCACAAGCAGCAAATTCATTTCTTTTCTTGAATGGCAGAGGCCGCAGCTGTGAAAACTCTCGCAGATCTGCTCTGTAACATTCCACATCATTACTCAACCCATCCACGAGCCGACCTCCTAACAGAATGGCACACTCGTAGTATGGAAAAGTATACCGTGGTGTGACCTGAAAAAGAAAACAACTTTTTATTAAACTCAGATAAATATGCTAAGAACACATTGGCATATTGCTGTCTTGACAGACAATTTTTTGTTACATTGTGCTTAACAAAAATACATAACTACAACCCATGGCGGGGATCAGGGATGGAATTATACCTACCCATAGCTCAAGCTTGGGCTTTGTAAAGACCATGTGTTGCCCATGCAGCATGATCCCTCTCTCGGCCTGCCTAATTTATTCCAGAGGAAAGTTTACACCAATACATCTGGAACAGGACCACCTGCAGAAGCTGCCGGATCAGCAAAGTAATGCTCTGTCTGCCTATCGGAACTTTGATCCTAGACCAGTTGCTGACCAAGGCTTAGGGCCTGCCGTGACATTTAGTCATTAGGTTGCATTTCCTCACACCTGGATAAGAGTTGTGCTCTTCCAATTGTGCCCTCCGCCCGAAGTTGTTGGCACAATGTGGGGTGTCGGGTTTGGTAAGTTCCGCCCAACATTTTGCGCTAACAGAAAGCAGGTAGTAACATCTACTGTCCCACGGTAGCTCAGTCACATCTGATTAAGACCTGACACCATAAGTAAACACTAACACCACAAATAAACAGAAACATCCAATTTGGAAAACATAAACATATAACACCACAAATAAACAAAGCATCACGCAAAAACAACAGATTCGTAAACAGAAGCATCAAAATTATGCAATAACAAAAGATAAGAAAACACTAACACCACAAATCAATGACGACATCATACAATTTTATCGATTACCTGGTAAGATGGCAGCATGTGACGACGTGAAGGCACTGTGTGATAAAGCACTGCTTCGTCTAACAACTCTCTACCATGAGGGTCGTCTGCCAGATGGCCACTTTTGATAACCACATCAATCAGATAGCCCTGGCTTATATGTGGAAATTTAATGCACGATAAGACACCATAAGAATATGCCTTCCTGCGCTCGAAATCACTGTCAAGCCAGCGAACAGCAGCTTCGTAAACCTGGTTTGGAATATGCATTCAGATACTAAAGTACAATAAACAACAGTATCAAAAAAGCTGGTAATTATATATATAAATACTATATGTACATAAACAGATTTTAGAATACAAGAAATAGGAAGACAACCTAAAGAGAAGCAAATAGCTATCTTCACAGATGCAAAGTCTTAGTACTGAAGAGCAAAAACAGCACAGAACTAGCAGACCTAAGAGCAGCACTCTGTGGACTATGCCAGAAATCCAAAAAAGTTGTAATACAGTGGATCCCATCACATTGCAGTATACCTGGAAATGAAGAGGCTGACAGACTGGCAAAAGAGGGCGGACAACTACCTCAGCCTGACATAGACATAACCTATAATGAGGCAAAGAGGTTTATAAAAAGCACTTATAGAACCAAATGGGAATCAGAGCATCCAGGCCACCAGAAAGATGATGCATATTACAAACTCGACCGAAGAGAACAAGTAGCAATCTTCAGACTCCGCACAGGACATAACAGGCTGAAATACCACTTGTTCAATAAACTAAAGATAGGAGATACCGATGAATGTAATTGTGGAACTGGTAAAATGACAGCTAAACATTTACTGCAGGATTGCCCAATATATGCAGAACAGAGAAAGATATTTTGGCCCACACCTGCTTCATTTGAGGTCAAGCTTTATGGAGATATCAACAAGCTCAAGTTGACCACAGCTTACTTTAACTACATTCAGGTTGACATCTAAAGGGGCATGAAGAAGTACTTAGACTGCCACACTTCATACCACAGGTATGCCTGTAGCAAAAGGGTCCCAGAGGCATGAAATGGAATCTTGCTTGGCTAGCAAATCCATTACGTGGAAAGTCCAAATCAAAAGCTCATTGTGTGGGCGTCATCAAAGACGGAAAAAGCATCCCAGTGTCACAAAATGGAATATTGCTTGGATAGCAAATCCATTACGTGGAAAGTCTGAATTGAAAGCTCACCATGTGGGTGTCATCAAAGGTGGAAAAGTGTCCTAGTGGCACGAAATGGAATATTGCTTGGATAGCAATTCCATTACATGGAAAGTCAGAATCGAAAGCTCACTGTGTGGATGTTATCTGCAGACTGCATTCTTCTGGTTTCCGGAGGAACAGCCTGTGGTGAACAGAGGGCCCAATATACGGAAGTGAGGCTAAGCAGCTATGTGCAGGATGTGACGATTCCTTGGGTGAGCCCAGTACCAGAGAACTGTGTCGGCTCTGCAATTATGGAAGCCTCCTTGGATGGCGGGGATTGCCCATGGTCTGCCCCTGCCTTCTCTTGAGGGCTGACTGTTATGTCTTCGGCTGTTCTAAATGGGCCAGCTGGGATGGGGGAATAACACCACAACAGTGAGAGTCAAACGTCTTACAAAACCCCCGGGAAGGTTAACCCGGTCAACAAATGCCCGCAGAAGTCGGATGTGTCGGCCTAACGGTGCAAGAACGCAGCTCTGCTGTAGACAGTCACAACGCAATCATGTCCGGAAAAAAAACTCTGGATGAACGAAAAAGAAGAAGGAAGACAACCTGAACAGGAATACATATCCAGACTTCAAAATACAAGAAATAACAGCATCATAAACTTTTATGGGAACATATATTTCAGAATATGAGAAACAACAGCATCATAAACTGTCTCATCTCATCTCATCATGTTCCTCTTGTACCTTGCGGTGTCAAGGTGAAATATAAACAGCGGGAGAGTGCCCGCTTATTGGCTTCATGTATCGATATTCCCATGGACTCTGTTATTCCCTGCATCCATCGTTTACGTGATTACCCTCTTCCTCTGCTTCCCTCTGGTCTGTACATATCATAAACTGATATGGGAACATATATTTCAGGATACAAGAAACAGTAGCATCATAAACTTTACAGGAATACATATTCAGATGTAAGAATACAAGAAACAACTGCATCATAAACTGTGATAGGAATCTATAATCATATTTAAGAATACAAGAAACAGTATCATAAACTGTGATAGGAATCTATAATCATATTTAAGAATACAAGAAACAGTATCATAAACTGTGATAGGAATCTATAATCATATTTAAGAATACAAGAAACAGTATCATAAACTGTGATGGGAATCTATAATCATATTTAAGAATACAAGAAACAGTATCATAAACTTTGATGGAAATCTATAATCATATTTAAGAATACAAGAAACAGTATCATAAACTTTGATGGGAATCTATAATCATATTTAAGAATACAAGAAACAGTATCATAAACTTTGATGGGAATCTATAATCATATTTAAGAATACAAGAAACAGTATCATAAACTTTGATGGGAATAAATATTCAGAAAACAATAGCAATATTATAAACTCTGATGGGAAAATATTGGCAGAATATAAGAAACGGAAATACTATAAACTTTGATGGGAATATATATTCAGATTTAAGAATTCAAGAAACAGCAGCATCATAAACTTCGATGGGAATATATATATTCGACTTCTTTGAAAAAATAATAAATATTTAACAAACCTGAATAAAATACATAGTTAGTGCATACGAGAGATAGCTGAACAGACAGACAAGAGGAGTAAGCATATAGAGACACAGAGAGAGGTTGGTTGCTGAATCCTCTAGAAGATTGAGGTTTAACATAGAGGGAGATGAAAGAGATGCAAAGGATAGGACATCTTGGCTGAGGGTCTATGCTTCTAGGCACCTTGCCATCTTGACAGACGATAGTTTGTTACACTGTGCTTCAAACAAGTCATAATAACTACAACCCATGGCAGGGATCAGGGATGAAGTTATACATCTACATAGCACAAAGTGGGCTGAATTGTAGAGACCATGTGTTGCCCTTGCAGCATGATCCCTCTCTCGGCCTGCCTAGTTTACTCCAGGAAAGGTAACACTAGTACGCCTGGAACAAAACCAGCTGCAGAAGCTGCCAGATCAGCAAAACAATGCTCTAACTATCCGTCCTGTCGAGCTTCGCTCCTAGACCAGTTGCCAACCAAGGCTTAGGGCTTGGTCTGCCATTCCATGATATTTAGTCTTTAGGTTGCATTTCCCTGCACTAGGATACCACTTGTACCCTCCCAATTGCACCCCCACCCCCACCTGAAGCTGCTGGCACAATTGGAGTGTCAGGTTTGGTTGGCACCACCCAACATTCTGCGCTAACAAAAAGCAGGTAGTATCGTCTACTGTCATATGGTGGCTCAGTCATATCTGACTAAGACCTGACAAACCTGTCATGATCTATGCTCCAATGCAGAATAAGAGGCAGAAGAAAAATAGGACAATATGGAAATGTAATCATCTTAGACAGTGGTTCTCGACCGGTGGGGAATTACCCCCCATTTAGGAATTTTGAGGTTTGGGGGGGGGGGGGGGGGGGGGGGGGGGGGGTTAAGATTATTTCAAGATCGCATTAATTAATACAAGAACAGATTACTTGATATTGTTTTCCCCGCCCCATGCTTTACAGTTCTGTACTTCTCGCCCTTCTGAAATTCGTTTTATAACATAAGTAGACCCACAAATCATGTTTTATGTAGACGTCTAGACTTGTTATAGTATGTGTTATTAAATTAAATTTAGCTTCCATTTTTACATATTCTATGTAGGGAAAGGGGGGAATTTTTAGGGAGGAAATATAAAAAGGGGGGTGGGGGAAATGACATTTTGAACATATGGTGAAGGGGTGCTGTCACGGAAAAAACTTGATAGTTTCGATCGATGACAAAAAGACCCGACATTCGTCTACAAAACAGGCAACCCTTTGATGAGCAGGGGACTGAGGAACAAAATAAGTTCCGTCAAATGTCTACACCCGGTCGGCATTTTGTTAACAAGTTGTTGCTCGAGACGGGACAAAAGCGCCATCCGTCTGCAAGGCGGTAGTCGGCCTTTGATGTTGTAGACGGAATGTCTGGACAGACCCCGGAGAGGTCTTGTGATGTAAGGGACATGATTCCCCAGATCCCAGACTAGCGGGACTCTTGGAAGTGCCGGGACAAGTCCCAGATGAAAGCAAAATAGACGGCGGATTGATTCCAGTCAGTCTAAAACAGGCGGAGAAAACCAGACTCTGGACTGATTAGCGTCTAGACTTTTTGGTGACGTCACTCAAGCCCCGAATTAAAACCAGTTGAGGTAAAGTTGAGTGAGTTGACCAAAATTTCTGAAGTGCTAAGGATCGGCGCAATATTTCGAGTTGTGTTTTAGAAAGAGACTATAGTGTCAAAGTGTTGATATTTATCGGTGGACATAGATCCAGTCTGTGATTGCATAGTCTCAATCTTCAACCGGAATAGGCCATATGGTATTCTATTAATCATATCTAACTTAGAGTATGATTAGGAATAGAGTACAGTACTGTGTGGTGATATAATGTATTATAGGTGCGGTGATAGGATGTTCTATAAGTGCGGTGATAGAAAGTATTATAGGAGCGTCGGCACTAGTAGCCTATTGTGTGGCTTTAACTAGCTTGTGTGACATATCATTTAACTCAGGGAGTTAAGGACAATGTAGTGGGATAATAATAAGAGAGATTGAGGGATGAAGGGAATGTGAAATGGTAGGATCTTCCAGTAGGGCATCTGCTGAGTTTCTACCCGTTTCCTTTACCCTATCCTTGTGTTACCAGGTCTCAGACCAATGTGATGAGCTGTTTGGCCGTATGACAGAGATCAGATCTCTGTTATAGATCTGAGTGCTTCTGTCGGCCTACACTCACCTAATTACGGTCAGAATTGAGTTGCTCTCACCAGGATGTTCTTTATTCAACAGGTTCCACTTGAGTGTGCGACGATATATTACCAAGAAGCAGTATCAAAGTTATATAAAATGATGACCCACGAATTGAAGACAGAGGTTACTGAGAGGCTTTTACACAGGGCTCAGAATCTAGTTGGTCTGCAGAAACCTGGCTTCTGCTGAGCCGGACTTGATGAATACAAGTGTTGGTTTTTCTTGAGTGATAAGCTACATCACCGAAGATTCATAACTCATTTACCAAGAACACCAATATATATATATATATCTACCTAGAACATTAATAGGTGGGTTTTTTAAGATGGGGAAAATTGCATAACCAGTGACTTATGAACAGTTAGATTTTCCCAAGTGACATTTAAGTTATTTGAAAGATTCTCTGATCAACAAACATTATTGAACAGAGTAAATACACAGTGTTTGCTAGAGTGAAGACCAATATCGAACAGTGTCTATCATTGATGACCAGCATCCTGATTGTTCGAGAGTTATCGGAGAAAGTCGTCACGTGGCCGGAGAAACATCTTCTTGGTGAGGTTTTCTGTCCGGAATACATGGTGCTGTTGTGTGCTCAGCACAGTGATGTAACAGACTTTGCTCCTGATTCACTGGTCTGATTCTACATACACATTAGCATATTCGACACACATTCTACACATTACACACACACACACTTCTCACACACATACTTTTTGCTTTAATAAATTATTTGTTGTATTTATTTATTAAAGCTAGAGTTGTTGAGTATGTTGTGTTGGGGGAGAATGAGAGGGGGCATGATCCAGGGGTGAGTGAGAGTAAGAAAGAGGTGTCTACAGACTGAAGGAGTTTTGTGGACGGATTCTGGTGGTTTCTCTGGGACAATAATATTGGGTAAAAAAAAATTGTGGGTGTTTATTCCCCTCACTCCAGGGACGATACTAAAGTAATAAAGGATTACTACGACGGGTGCATGGGCCAAAAAAGGTTGAGAACCACTGATCTAAGATAACCTATCAGGAAATTACTATGTGAGAATACGTATGATGAGATTCTAACAAAAACAAAACCAACATAAAATTTACATGGCGTAAAGGGACCAAATGAACAATAAAAATATGATAACATTGATCTGCACATGACAGCTGCCATGGCTGAGTGGTTAAGGCGTTCGACTAGAAATCTGCGCAGGTTTGAATTAAATTCGCAGCAAAATTTTTACCTCTGAAGTTGGAATAGGTTTGCCTGAAGGCGAGGGACACTGGTAATAGGGAAAGAGCTAATCCGCATGCAAAAATCAGTCCAGCACACTTGAAATAGTAGCATGTGTATGGAATACGCTTCTGTTCAAAGGAGTGAACGGCAAAAATATGCACATAGAAATTAAACAATTTTTGTACAATAAATGAAAATGATTACAAACTTCTTCTTCTGAATTGCAATTCAGATATCTATTTTTGAACAGATCAATGATGCACTCTGGAGAAAGCTTGAGAAAGTCCTCGTCATTCTTCACTTTATCAAAATGACAGCAGACGTAACGTAAGGCAAATTCATACATCGGGATATGTCCATGTGCTTCAGCGAGTGTCATGGCTGCCAGGCAGTTTGGTTCATTCATTGTTTTCTCCAGGTATTTGACGCACAGCTCCACCAGCTGTGTAATCTGATAAAAAAGGAGCCAAGCATTTTTAATTAACACCACAGGCAAAACATATGTTAGCAAAAGTTACCAATACATAGAGATACTGACACATTAAGTTACTGACATATAAAGTTACCGATATAAAAAATGCACTAACAGATATAATTCATCACTATAGTGAAGTTCATATAAGAGACAACATTGCAGATATAGGCCAATTAAAAGCTAATAAACGAATAAGAACTGAATCATCACCATCATCCTGATGCCCTGCAAGTGCAGGCATTAAGAATAATGACACCAGTGCAGCTTGTAATCGTCAATGTTTATGCGCGAAATGGGAAGGTCGACGTGCGACAATGGCAGAGTTTGTTCGATATGGATGAAAGGCATATCATCTACTGTGGGGACTTCAATGCCAGAGGCAGTCAATGGGGGAATTGCATCACCAATAGACAGGGAGAAGATCTGGAGGACGCCCTGGCATCTGCTGCCCTAATCTGTCTGAATGATGGGAAGGTCACCAGAATAGCCACTCGACCAGGTGACTCTGACAGCGTCATTGACTTGGCTCTGGTGTCGCCCACCATCGCACCAAGGTGCCGGTGGGGCACACTGGGATACCACGATAGTGACCACTACCCTTGTGTCATCCTGATCAAGAAAGACGGGGCCATGAGTCAAAGAAGCAAGACAAATGCCTTCCCGTACGACAACACTGGTCAAGACGCCATAAGCAAGATCAGAAGAAGAAAACTAACTTCCTCCCGCAGGAGACAAGAAAGATGGTTGCAGCCACCATGGTGGAATGGAGAGGTCGAGAAGGCATGGCTGGGAAAGAGGCAGGCTGTCAAAGACTGGCAAAAGGCCAGAAAGGCTAACATGCCACAGGTTGAGTTGGCGAACATGAAGACTGAGGTCGATAGGACGACGACTTTATTCAAATCCTGCGCCAAACATGCCAAGGCCGAGAAATGGGACGAGTTCTGCAGGAAGGTGTGCTACGAGCGATCTCTTACGACATTCTGGCGCCTCCACAAGAGCATGAACGGTGCTGCACAACGTAGGGGTACTCCAGACTTTCAAGGCACAGACCTGGCATGGAAAAAGTCGGATGCGGATAAAGGTAAGGCCCTTCTTGCACGCTACATAGAACAGACTGACCAGAAAGACGAGCCCGCCAGACAGAGGACCACAACGACACTCTCTCAGTTGTGCGAGGGGGTCGGGACAGATGAAGAATGGACAATCACAGCTGAGATAGTGCGTGCGATGCTCAAGAAATCACCTAACACCGCCCCAGGCCCAGACGGCATCCGATATGGTGACCTACTGGTGATATCAGATGACATGGAAGAACTGGCCAGAGAATTCAACACCAGTATCCAGAGGGGTCAGGTCAAAGAAGAATGGCTACACAGCTACTTGCTGCCGCTGCCAAAACCGAACAAAGACCATTCCAAGATAAGCGGCTACAGAATCATTACGATGCAGAATACTGTTGGCAAGCTACTGGAGAAAATTGTAGCACACAGACTTGCTTGTGACTTGGAACAGCTCGGCTGCTTCCCGCCCACACTTGGAGGATACAGACGCAACAAAGAGTCATGGCTGAATGTGGCGGTCTTTGCTCAAGATGTTTACGAAGGATTTCAGGTCAGAGAAGAGACATGTGCGGCCGCCATAGACTTAGAGGACGCATATAACAGAGTATCTTTCGAGCACTTGATGCAAACCCTCCTCAGGCTGAAAGTGCACCCTCACCTTGTACGATGGATAGCTGCAGTTTTGCTCCAAAGGAAGGTGGTGCTAAGATGCGGGAGTTGGTCTTCTGAGCCGATAACGATATGTCCAGGATTGCCGCAGGGTTCACCACTGTCACCAGTACTATTCAACGTGTATACGGTGCCGATCACTGAACAACAGTTGGATGGGAGGGGTAGGACTCTGTCATTCGTTGACGACATCCTCGTGTATCGACAGGGTCGAGATAGACAGGCGGTTGCCAATGATATGCAGGGCGAACTAGATCGAATTTCCTCATGGTGTGCTGATGCCGATGCCCTTGTCAACCCTGCAAAGGCAACGGTTACATGGTTCTCACTAAACAACCATATTGTGAAAACAGACCTGCCGGCAGTAAGAATGGATGGGAGCAGCTTGAGTAGAACCCAGTCAATGACATATCTTGGCGTGAGGCTTGATCGTATCCTGTCCTTCAGAGATCATGTCGATTACGTCATAACGAAGGCTCGAAAAGGTTTGTCAGCAATGAGAGTCATGGCGACTGCCAATATCGAGCAAAGACTGCTAATACTTCTGTTCCAAGGACTTGTGCTTTCACGCATCGAGTATGCCCTGGCCATCCTCACTGTCAGCCCTACACAGATTGGAAGACTTGAAAAGGTACAAAACGAAGCCATGCGCATCATTTTGGGCTGCACGAGAGACACCAGCTGTGTAGCAATGAGATACCTCCTTGACTTCCCGACAATGGAACACAGGATCAAGATCTGGAGAGCTCGTGCATACTTAAAAATAAGTGCAGATGAGCAGCACCCTCTGCATGGCGCTATATTCAGAGAAAAGGGTGACAGGCTAAAGAGGGGCAAATCATGGATGGGTCGGGCGGAAGATGTCGTCAGACAGGTCTGCAGTCTTACCAGTATCAACCCCGGCAAGGAATGGGTGCCGGTGCCTCCAGCTTTTAAGTGCACTTTTTCCTGCATTATCACACTCGATAGACGGTGCAGAGAGCAGAACCCTGCCGCTGTCAATGCAGAGGTTAACGCGCTCATCTATGAACACTCAGATAGCCCCGAAGTGCTCATCTATACAGATGGATCTGTTGTAAAGCAGCAGAGAAGTGTGTGGGCATTTACAGCCCGTTCGGCGGGCCGAACCGTTCAAGAATCCAGTGGTGCCCACTCTATGACCACGAGCAGCATGACGATGGAGGTGATGGCAGTTACACAGGCTTTCATATGGCTGGAATCACAGCATTATACCAACGTGTGTGTACTAAGTGATTCAATGAGCATGATTCAGAAGGTCGAAGCTGGATCTGTACGTAGACAGTGGACTGAATCGCTGCGGAAGTCTGTTGTCCGTAAAGTCACCTTCATCTTCGTCCCGGGACATGCGGGAGTCGAGGGAAATGAACGAGCTGACAAACTGGCTGGCTCTGCACCCCCTGTAGATGGCCAGCTCATGGATCGTGCAGATGTTATTAACGTCCTTAAAGATATGGCGAGAACAGAGGACTTTGACGTCAGTGATTCTACATTGCTGTCCAGGATGAAAGACCTGGGAGTAAGAATCGGCACAGCCAGACGCGAGAGGTACATCGGGAAAACAAAGCGTCTCGTCAATCAACACAGAACTGGCACTATTAGCCACCGGACGCTGATGAATATGCTGGGGGGAGGATCTGAGCACCTATGGACATGTCCGGAGTGCAGCGAAGATACCCCAACTGATAACTGATAACTGATAACTGATCATCACCATCATCATGTACCATGCTGATCAGCATGGTGGTCTCTCACAATTCAAATCACCATGTGAATATGTGTTGTATGTTTCAGCTTGAAGCACTTTATGTTGTGTGATTTCTGCAGTATGCACCTGACGAGATGCCGTGAAATATGCCAGACAATAAATCGTGCAATCCACAGTTTGCGTCTTCATTATTCAAAAGATAGAAAAGCCAAAGCAAATAATTAAATTCACCTGGAAAAGCTGTGCCTGTATAAACAGTTCCTGGACAATTGGCGAAGATATGTCCACATTTCCGGTGTAGATAAACTGAATCACCTGGCCAAACACCACAGGATCTATTTGCTTAATCTCGATGTCCTTCTTCCGACTCTCTTCCATCCCAGATGCAAACATGGACTTGAAATAGGGGGAGCCAGCTGCGAGTATAACCTGAGGACAATTACAAGGAAGAGCTTAATTACAATGTAATGTAATACAACAATGTAAAGTAATTACAACAGTATAAAGGAATTACACTTTAGTGAAATGTCAAACTCCAGAACCCCGGGAAGGTTAACCCAGTCAACAAATGCCTGCAGAAGTCAGATGTGTCGGCCTAACAGCGCAAGAACACAGCTCTGCTGTAAACAGGCACAACGCAATCACGTCCAAAAAACAAACTCCGGATGAACGCAGAAGAAGAAGAAACTCCAGAACTCAAGATATGCTGATAATACAATCCTCCTCTCAAACAGGGATAAGGGATTTCATGAGTTTATCTTGCCTGTCCAAACCCAGAGTGAAAAAGAAAATGTTTTTCTAAACTTAATCAAAGACAAAACTAATGTTCATGGACAAAGCTACATACAAACCAAAAAATCACAATCAACAATTGAAAAACTGAAAATGTCACAGGCTTTGAAAATTGTGGTTTTGTAATCAACAACAATCAGAATGTTCAAAAGACGTCAGATATAGACTTGTCATAGCAATGCAAAAGTTGAACAGTATTAAGCACCTATGGCACAACAGCAGAAAACAAATTGAAGTAAAATTTCCTGCATAAATGGGGAAAGTGCAAATAATATGTAGACAGAAAAACAAATGAGCTATTCCTAAAAAGAGGTAAATGAACACCACAAACTGGTTAGAGAAATTAGACATAGACCAGTGGTTCTCAACCGGTGGGGAATCCCCCCCCCCCCCGGGAGAATTTTAGGGTTTCCAAGGGGGGGGGGGGGAATGAAGACCATTTCAAGATCGCGTTAATACAAGAACCGATTATTTGATATTGTTTTTCCCTTCATACTTTACAGTTATGTGCGTCTCATCCTTCTAAAATTCATTTTATAAAGTAAGTAGACCCACAAATCATGTTTTATGTGGATGTCTGGATGTCTAGACTTATGTGGATGTCTAGACTAGTATATGCTATTAAATTTACCTTCCATTTTTATGTATACTGTGCAAGGGTGGGGGGATTTTTAGATAGGAAATATGAAAGGGGGGGAATGACGTTCTAAAAATACGGTGAAGGGGGGCACGGGCCAAATTTTTGATAGGAAGGGGGAGAATGACGTTCTGAAAATATGGTGAAGGGGGGCACGGGCCAAAAAAGGTCGAGAACCACAGACATAGACAGTAAAGCGGCTGCCTGTGGTGTCTGCGAGAGCACAAGTGTGAAAAGAGAGGAGCCATGCCTGCATTCTGTAGAAACACAGAACAGACAGTGCATTGCCTACATTATGACACAGAAACTTGTGACCAACATATACATCTAGAACAGATAGTGCTTGTCTACCTTATGATATAGAAACTTGTGACCAACATATAAATCTGCTCTGGGTCTTTATTGCAAAAGCTAATGAGCGAGTCTTGAAAAAGGAGAGTCTGGCATATGAGAATACGACCTCCAGCATGAAAATGGAGGTGGAGGCAGTAACAGCGGCTTTCCAGTGGCTAGAGGAGACTACTGCAACACACGTATTCATTACGGATTCAAAGAGTATTCTTAGCAAAGTGGAGAAAGGAATTTTTCGTGTGGAATGGCTCTCGTTGCTTCAGAGGTCACAGTTCGTGAGAATTGTATGGATATTTTGCCCTGGCCATGCGGGTGTACGAGGGAATGAACAGGCTGATAGGCTAGCAGGGAGGGCACCTCTTGGTGGAATTTTGCCTATGGACAGGGGGGAGGTGGTCGTGCGCTTGTGGGACCAGGTGGAGAAGGCGGAGGAACAAATTGAGAACCCATATGTGGTAAGAATGAGATTGCGGGGGATTGGCAGGGGTTCTGGAAGAATCTCAAAACTGAGAGGGAAGACCAGGAGAACTTTTAATCAGATAGTGGTGGGAACGATTAGTAGTGTGACTCTTCGCTGGCTATTGAACAAGGGGACGGAGCACATATGGGAATGTCCTGAGTGCAGTGATGTCGGTTCTTAACTCAACTCAACTCAACTCTAGAACAGATAGTGCTTGCATTCCTTATGACACGGAAACTTGTGATTATCGTATAAACTCAGCACACACTATGCATTGTCTACCTTATGACATGGGAACCTCTGACAAACATATAAATCTAGAACAGATAGTGCTTGCCTACCTTAAGACGTGGAAACTTATGACCAACATATAAATCTAGAACAGATAGTGTATTGCCTACCTTATGACATGGAAACTTATGACCAACATATAAATCTAGAACAGATAGTGCTTGTCTACCTTATGACACAGAAACTTGTGACCAACAAATATATCTAGAACAGATAGTGCTTGCCTACCTTATGACACGGAAACTTATGACCAACATATAAATCTAGAACAGATAGTGCATTGCCTACCTTATGACACGGAAACTTGTGATTATCGTATAAACTCAGCACACACTATGCATTGTCTACCTTATGACACGGAACCCGTGATCATATAAACCCAGCACAGACAGTGCAGTGCCTACCTTATGACACGGAAACGTGTGATTATCGTATAAACCCAACACAAATTATGAATTGCCTACCTTATGACATGGGAACCGGAGATCATCTATGATTATAACGATATCACAATAACTGGCATCTGTACGCATGCTGTCAATGTTCATAATCAGTTGCTCTGTGTGCTCCTGGCTCTTCAGTTTACATCTCTGGTCTTTCCCATCTCCGGAACCGAAGTTCAGGCTGTCCATGCTGTTGAGACGGACAATACAGAAACATGTAGTATGGGACAGCTTTATAACACATGATTATGGGAAAAGTGGAAATGTAACCAATAAAATAACATGAAGCAACGGGCAGCTGTACAAAATACGGCGCTCTTCCAAATAATGGTCCAAAATTATTTATTGTAAACAGGGCCTCATTAGGTGATTATGCTCGTTCCAGGGCGATATGCTGATTCAGGGGCGATATGTTCAGTTATTGAGTGTGTGGTGGACTGCTAGACAGATCGATGGATGCATTAAATGTTTCTGGGCCCAGAGGGCCCTCACTGTCATCAGGGTGTATATTGTACACACATATTTCCACATATAACTGATACAGGTATACACTCTGACGACAGTTAGGGTCCTCCGGGCCCAAAAACATTTACTGCATCCATCGATCGGTCTAGCAGTCCACCACACTCAATAACTGTAGATAATAAATAACGGTACCAAATTATTTATTGTATGTGCGTATTTCCACATATAAATGTCAAATATTATTGGTATGTACTTTAATTTTCTCAGTTCTATATTTTAGTTCATATTGTTTAATTTTTTTTATTTATTATATCGCCTAATGAGGCCCTGTAAGGGATACTTTTTACAATAAATAATTTGGGACCATTATTTGGAAGAGTACCCAAAATACAATTATGAAAAAAGAGGAAATGAAACCAATATAATAACAAAGTATAGGGCAGATTAAAAAATACAATTATGGAAAAAAAAGAAAATGAAAACAATATAGTAGCACAAAGGATAGGGCAGATTTACAAAATTACAGAAAAAGTGGAAATGTTAACAATATAAAAACATGAAGTATACGGCAGCTTTACAAAGCACAATTATGAGAAAAGTGGAAATGTAAACAATCCAACAACACAAACTATGGGGCAGCTTTACAACACACAATTATGGTGGAAAAGTCTGTCCTCCAGATTATAGGAATGTAAAGACAAGGGGGTTGTCTTCATTGCACCGTGTTTTATCCAATATGGCTTGGCCTTCTTTCGCAGAATTCTGCCAAAAGTGTTGCACAGAGAACAAAATACATAGCGGCTTTAGCTGCAATGTCCATTATTCATTATGTCACTAGTGACACTACACTAGTGTTTGCATAAGCTGACCAATTCACTTCTCGTTTTCAGCTGAGTTGCAAGTTATTATATGAAAAAACCTTTTCCCCCTTATTTGGCAATTAGATTACTCACTAATTAAATTTGCCTTTCTTAAAATGACATAAAATATTATTTAATATTAATTATTAATAACAAACAATACAATTTCATAATTAAAATTATTCTATTATTAATTATCAATCAAAGGATTTACGTGTGGAATTAATCACCACTTTCACAATATACAACTGTAATTTTTATTTACACACATAATCGTTCAGATAAATAATAATGAAGGAAACAGACAGAAGGATAATTTATTCAGTAAGAAAGTTATTGTTGTTCCTTCTTACTTCTTGTGTGTGCAATATCGGGAACCAAGGTCCGGAAATCTAACCCGGGACTCCGAGTTTTTACATTACACGGGTTATGGTAGTGCCAGGTCGATTCTTCTGTTCGCCCATTTGTCGCCCAATTCAATTGTCCCACATCAAAGATGTGAGAAAATGTGCACATATTGAAATGAAGATGCACAACAGAGATTAGTTTAGTTTAGGTTAGTTGACGGATCAACATCACGGCACACGGGTGTAACCCAAAAGTGCTCCGTTCTACTCCTAACTCAAGCCTGAGTCCGGAGAATCTCAGCTCAGTGCACAAACTCCGGAGAGGATCCTGAAATATTTTGGGTTGATTTTTAACTCGAAATTTTGCCCGGGCAGCGCCTTTAGGCTACTCTTTTTCGATTTCCAACTGCCAAGGAATTTGTTACGTGCGCAACAATACACACGGGCTTCCGATCTCACTACCCAGCCAGAGAGCGGGGGAAATTTTGTTACTAGAAGTACACGTAGAAACATCCCGGCCCCCCACTGGGGCATGAACCCGGGACCTCCAGCACCCGAGGCAGACACCATACCTCGAGACCATTCAGCCCCCTTGTCAACAAAACTAAACAACAGAGATTCTGAACAGAATAGGGCAAACACAAGCTGCATTTCAGGAAATGACAAGTATCTTAATAAGTCACTACCATTGAATGTAAGAACGTACTAAAACGCTACATAAAACCTGTTTTGCAGCATGACAGTAAATCTTGGAATATAAATGAACAAATTAGGAAGAACTTGGAAGCAACAGAGCTATGGTTCCTGAGACGAATGTTGCGAATTCCTTGGGCTTTCATTGTAATTAACGACGATTGCCTGAAAGAGACTAATGAAACTAGAACATTTTATACAACAATAAGGAACAAACAAACGGCTTTTTTTTTTTGTCGTGTGAGGAGGAGTGGGGCTTTGGAGAACATCGGGACAACTGGACAGGTCAGGGGAAGAGAGGAAGAGGCAGAGACAGACCAAGAAAATGTTACAGACGTGTCCGCGCAACAGCTGATTGAAGACAATTCACTCTTCTCAAGGAGCAGCAGCAGCAAGAGAAGAAGAAGTAGAAGAAGAAGAAGAAGAAGAAGAAGAAGAAGAAGAAGAAGAAGAAGAAGAAGAAGAAGAAGAAGAAGAAGAAGAAGAAGAAGAAGAAGAAGTATCTTTCGTAATGAATCGCGTTCTTTGAATGCCATAAAGATTCTCTCTCTCTCTCTCTCTCTCTCTCTCTCTCTCTCTCTCTCTCTCTCTCTCTGCCCCCCCCCCTCCAACCTGTTGCGTTAACTCTGAACTCAAGCGTAATCTATACACGTGGTACTAATTCTAGTTCCCTTGAATGATTTTTGCGTATTGGCCAGCTTTTCCTATTATCATTGTCCCTCGCCATAAGGAAAACCCACTCCGACTTCAGGTTTACTTGTAATTTAGGTCCCCAAGCCAATGACGAGAAGTCAACATTCTAGTCCAGGTACCCTGCTACCTCGGAATTAGCACACGGGATGTTTAAGAACGAGCTCTCGTATTCATTCAGCCAAGCTGACCCCCAGTGACATGTTAAATTGAATCTGTCCTGCTGTAGGGCGTTGAATCCTGGAATGGGAACAAAGACACAAAGTCAAATAAAGAAAAGAAGGGCAGGGGGTAACACGGTGACAGCTGGACAGATCAGCGGTAAAAGAGGCAGAGGTATGCTGAGCGCGATGATGCTGGAAGACAGAAGACGATGGTGTGGAGGAAAACAGAATTGACCCAGTACACGAAGGACAGATTTCTGTGGGGGAGACATGGACCACTGTGCAAGCTATATGATGATGATGATGATGATGATTGGTTATATGTTTAGAACGACGCTGACCTGTGTATGTAATCAGAATAAATGGAGTCGCTAAATTTAGTAACTTCATCATGACCGACACTCTGATGATCGAGTGAGATGGCAGAACATAACCGCCGACGCTTACAGACATGGCCCATGATGGATGGATGGATGGATCATGACCGACTTCCGTTGTATATTAGTACATTACTGTGCTGTAATTAGGAAGAGATTGGAAGCAACCGAGATGTGGTTCTTTAGACGAATGTTGCGAATTCCTTGGACTGCCAAAGTAACTGACGACGAATGCCTTTAAGAGGCTGGCGAAACTAGAACATTATATATAACAATAAGAAAAAGACAAACAGCTTTATTGGTCATGTGATGAGAAAAGATGTCAAATGAAATGAGAAAAAGTGTGTTGAGGGGATACATAGAGCCTGTTCTTTTGTATGGATGTGAAACTTGGACAATGTGCAGTCAAGCTGAAAAACATCTGATGGCTGCAGAATTGTGGTTTCTGAGGAAAATGCAAAGAATACCATGAACAGATAGAAAAACCAATGACCAGGTACTACAGGAGACAAATGAAACTCGTACATTGATTAGAGAAATTAGACGTAGACAGTCAAATTTTTTTGAACATGTTATGAGAAGAAATGGATTGGAGAACTTGGTGACAAATGGCAAGATCGAAGGGAAGAGATCAAGAGGAAGACCGAGAGGAAAATACCTGGATGGCTTGGCCACATGGCATGGACGAGACAGGAACACTGAGCTTATCCACGACTCTGGTGATCGAGTGAACTGGCGAGTCATGACCGTCCACGCTTTCCGGTATGGCACACGATTGATTGATTGATGAAAAGAGAGGCTCTGGAAAATATCGTGACAACTGAAAAGATCGAGGGGAAGAGAGGCAGAGGCAGGCCACGAGAAATGATGCTGGATTGATTGCGTCGGTCTGAACTTAGCAGTCAGCGTAAGGTCATCATACAATGGATACCATACCACTGTGGAGTACCCGGAAACGACAGAGCTGAGTTGAGTTGAGTTGAGTTGAGTCAAGAACCGACATCACTGCACTCAGGACATTCCCATACGTGCTCCGTCACCTCGTTAAACAGCCAGCGAAGAGTCATACAACTAATCGTTCCCACCGCTATCTGATTAAAAGTTCTCCTGGTCTTCTCTCTCAGTTTTGAGATTCTTCCAGAACCCCAGTAGTATGTCAGGTCCTAACTAAGTCGATTTATAGGTGCAGCACCTTCGCAGTGACGTCATATTTTACTATACGAAGAGTCTAGCGCCTACGCGTGATGTCACGAAACTGCACTTATGGTGACTTTTATTTTAAAAAAATTGGCGGGTGTTATCTCGGGTTAACTCCGGTAAGTTCTGTGTACTGCTACCGCTTGACATCGGGTCCATGGGTACCCCTTACCCATCTCCCTCACCATCTACCCCGGTCCGGTTCGCGCCGGTTCGGTTCGCGGCGACGTCCTCCCCACACCTCACCTACAGCGCCCCGGTCCGCCCCACGTCACCGCGCACGTGGATATCGAACCCTTCGATGAGGAGATCGAAGTCAATATGACAGATGAGAAAAAAAATTGATTTATTCAATCACTCGAGTTACCTCGATTTTCTAGAGTTGGATGCATGAATAATATTTCACGATGGTAGTTACTAATATTCGGCATGTGTCCATATGGGTACCCATGTATCAACTCTAAGCGAGTGATGAAAATCTGGTATAAAAAATATACTAGACAGGTATACAGTAACACTAATTTTTTAAATACTAATCACGTATTAAATGTCTAAATATCTAGTATGTATAGCGTAGATTATTAATGTGAATATAAAACTATAAATCTCAATTAATATAAGTCATATCCTGCTAAGATAATCATTGAAATACGATATAAAATAAAACCCCACAGTTATATCCCCTTATTAAACAGAATAGGTTGTCGCCCTTCATTGACCTAACAAATGTTACAACAGCTCGCCCAAAGTTCAACTATGTGAAAATACTGCCTACTGATGAAAGGAGATAGTAAAACTCGATTTGCTGTCAGGTACTCTTAAAATATACCAAGCGGCCCTGTTTCTGTCATTATTTCTTTATTTTCTCTTTCTCTCTTTTCTGTCTGACATTCTGTCTTTATTTCTTTACTTCTCTATATATAACATCTCTCTCTCTCTCTCTCTCTCTCTCTCTCTCTCTCACTCTCTCTCTCTCTCTCTCTCTATTTCGGCGCACTGCTCACACCCTCAGTAATTTTAGAACCGGTATGCCCGACCTTGACAGCATAGCTATCTGCCCTGTCCGTGACCGGTCAACCCGTGAGTCATCGCTGAAAACATCCTGAACATGCTAAGTCTGCATTCTACAGCCTGGTATAGCCATGTCAGCAGTTTAGGAACTATAGAAGAAACTTATAGACCGGTTTAAACCGGTTATGGCTATAGCTATACTGTATCACGTGACTTGCCGCTATAAAAAAAAAGCCAAACGCAATGGCTAAGGTCTCATTTTATGGCTGAACACTCAACAGAACGAATCGGAGAACGCACAACCCGATAGAGAGACAGAAAAGAAGCGGTGAGTATCATTATAATTATTCATTTGTCCCATACAACATGTTGCCATCCGGCTCACTTGATCACCAGAGACGTAGATCAGCCTGTCATATAACACGTGACCAACTCATCCAGCTAACTTACTCTATGCCTTACCCACTGGTTCAACCTACATACAGCTTTATGAAATAAATAAATAAATAAATAAATAAATAAAACATATTTATATTTAAAACTTTTGAACCAACTAAAATATATAAACGCCTTCGTAAATCTATTTTCCTGTGAACCGCTTTGTTCTGCACCAAGCAGTCCTTTCACAGCCCCGGATGACCAGCTCTGATGTTAATTATAGATAAACACGCAGCCCGTATCCTTTCTCCCGGTAATTTAATACCAAGCAGCCCTCTTCAACCATTCTAATATCAGGTAACTATCAACGGTGCTCCGCAATGGTTTAGAAAGTTCCCCCTGACCGCTAATCAGATTATAGCTCTGCACTCAAGCGAGGAATGTTTGCAACGTGGCCCGATGCTTAGCTAAAGATTTCGAAAGAACAGAGAAATATACGGTTGTTTTTGACAATGTTATTGTTTTGTGTCCCCGTTTACTGTGTATGATAAATAATGTGAATTCACAGCCACAAAGTGATGGCGCACACATAGACTATTTACATGCATGACCAAAATCATTTCTGTCTATTCATCATCATGTGCCATGCCGACTGGCGCACAGAGGCGACCATGGCTCTCCCCCAGAGAAACGCATTAAAATATAGCAACGTAAAGCGGTATCAATTCATCTGAACGAATGCGGTGTATGCCCTAAACGGTAGTAATCATAGATAGCTGAATGCCTGGGCATTCATCATCATCATGTGCCATATCGGTAAGCGTGGGCGGTCATAGCTCGTCTAATACATACCGCCTCATTCCTAATGCATAGCATTTACATGTCGGTAAAGCGTCATTACACTTACACGACATCGCAGTCAATCCCAGCATTCGTTTTAAAATAGTGGATGTAACCTGTTTGTTAAATATCTTTTCTCCACAGTTGTTTGACGTCCAACACATACGCGTGTAAAAGAAGATTGAAAAATATTGCTCACTATAACCGCTGGAGCAACAAATAACAAGTCATTATCTAATACTCGAGAAATAGTGGTGGAAATTCTCTAAACCTGCTGTGCTGTACCACCAGAAGCTACTACCAGACGCCGGACAGTACTACTAGCATTTTCGTAACTAACGAAGGACGCGGAAAGTTCAAGGTCGTTGGATGCGTAGAAGGTTTACTGCTCGCCCGCAAGATCTGTATATGAAAATTCCCTTGCCGTGTTTCCAAAAGGATAAATGCGAAACTCTAGCATGAAAAAACGTGAATGACAAATTTAACTAAGGTTCAAAGGTCAATCTCACCTAGCGTGGCAAGAGCACTTGAATGGTTTTTATTCTTGAGAACAGGTCGATCTTTACGACACAAAGTAAGGAAGTTTATAGTTTGCCTTGTCTATTATCAAATTTATAGTACTTTAACCCACATTTTTGAATTTTATGCTCATTTTTACATATAAATGTGTAATTGCAAAAAGGTTCATTAACCAGACGGTGTAAAACAATAATGTTTTGTGTGATCAGTGTGGGTTCTTTACACTACTTTTCATGACCAGGAGATTCACAATGGCGGAGTCGTGACATGTTGGATAAATTTCAGTTTTTATTAATAAAACGAGGAGAATTAGAATCATAAAGTTAAACAGAATATCAATATACGTTTAACTTTTATAAACAATTTATTTTCTTGCTATTATCATGCCAAATAACTTAACATTTATGAAAGTCAAATCAGTTTTCAAATCCCTTCACAAGTCCATGGCTAACGAATTTCATTGGCTGCCTTACACTTTACAATTTTATTTGTCTATGTTATTATATGAATTGTTTCCATTATACTTTATTTTGCATTTTTGAATTCTGTGCCCATTTTGTTTTATATAACTGTAGAATTTCAACAAGGTTCGTTAACCAGGCGGTGTAAAATAACAATGTTTTGTGTGATCAGGGTGGGTACTATTCATGACTTGGAGATTCACAATGGCGGAGTTGTGACATATTGGATGGATTTTAGTTTAGATTAATAAAACACGGAGATTTAGAATCATAAAGTTAGACAGAATATCATTACATGTTTAACTTTTATAAACAATTTATTTTCTTGATTTAATCATGCCAAATGAATTAAAATTTATGAAAGTCAAGTCAGTTTTCAAACCCCTTCACAGGTCCATAGCTGAATTTAATGGACTGACTGCCTTACAGTTTTATTTGTCTATGTTATATGAATTTATTTATTGTGGATTTATGAATTATGTGTCAATATTTACACATAACTATACAGGTTTTAACTAGATTCATTATGCCGAGGAGTAGAAAATATATAAATTAATATATTCTTTGAGACCAGTTGGTTACACTATTTTTTTATGATCGTGAAAATTTACAAAGGTGGCATCCCAGCGTATCTGAATCTGACTAGTCCAACTATTAGATTTACATTTTATAAATCTGCAGCAATTTTTATTAACATTTTTTGGCTTTTATTTTCTATATTTCTCATTAGATTTATCATGGCAAGAAAAAGAAATCATGCTCATCTGATATCATATCTGTCGGTGTATGAACCAGAAAGTAGCTGCCGTGACGAGAGAAGAAAGCTTGAATGCCAAGACAGATCAGCCTCCAACAGAGGTAGTATTTCCCTAATTAAGGACATGTTTCTTCGGTGAGTTGAGTTTACCTTTATAGTTTTAATATCTAATTATTATACTTTAAATCAAAGGTTTTTAATACATATTCTGTTGCGTATCCCTTACGGGATGTTGCAGTCAACACCAACATTATTCAGCTGCTGTTGATGTACTAGGCAAGTGTTAAGTTCAGTAGTTTGCCATTGCTTTCTGAACGACCGGCTCCCATACCAGCATGTTATAAAACAACGCGACACGTCTTAATACATATACAGTATCTTTAATTTCTTGTTCATTTCTCCTCAGATTTAAAGTTCACAGTTAGTTAGTTAGTTAGTCGACAAATCATCCTCATTACACACCGAACAACTCAGTGCATAAGTGCTCGGTTTATTAATCTTCTTTGACTTTCTGCATACTGTTTTTGTTTGCCAAACATCTTTTAATTTGCTGTTCATGCATTCTGACCGTGGTTGTAAATTCATCCATTACTTGTCTGTGTCTCGAACCACATTATTGCTTTACTTAATGCCATGACTTCCATAGTCAGGCTACTTGTGATCAAAGCAAAAGCACCAGAACCCTGTCTGTCTACTTAGATGCAAATCTGAAATAAACAATTAATAATTTATAACTTCTTCATGTTATTTTACAGCATTTTATTAATCTTTTTTCTCTCTTTCTTTTCAGGCTCTTGTCGGAATCAACTGATGTCAAGCTGCATATATAATGTAACCATAATAATATAATGTTAATAAAGATTATTAACGGCAAACTATATGAGTACATATTCATCTGTTGACACTTGTGTGCAAATTTACTAATTTTAAACAAACCTCATAACAACCATTTATCCCAATAATATATTTGTGATAACCAATAATAATCGGTGCTCACTGAGTTGATTTTGGTGAGGCCGAGTCAAAGTGAGAGCTAAAATATCAATATTTAGCATTATTTGATTGTATCAATTTTGTTTTTAAACGAACATCTTAGCAACCATACATTGCTACGACAGGCTTGGAGGCCTAACTGCTCATGTCATCTATTTTTTTATATGATGTGTAACCATTTTAAACTGCTAATTAGGCCACAAAACATACTATCAAAACACCAAAGTGACCATTAGATCCGTATCATAATTCCGCATAAAACCATATACATCTCACAATGTTTTAAAGCTAAAATTAAGAAAACGTGACCTAATTTATGAGTTTGTAATTAATTAGTGGCCATTTTTAATTGTTAATTAGGTCACCACACATACTATCAAAATACCAAAGTGACCATTGGGTCCGTAACATCATTCCACATAATAACATACATAACTTGTAATTTTTAAAGCTAAAATTAAGAAAACAAAGGCTAATTTCTGAATTAGTAATTAATTAGCGGCCATTTTAAATTGCTAATTAGGTCACCAGACATCATATCAAAAAATAAATAACATGATCAGTTAGGCCTTGCAACCCCGATCGCAGTGATGTATGGTTGCTAAGATGTTCGTTTAAAAAACAAAACAGATAGTCTAAAAAAATGCAAAATGTTGATAATCTGGGCTCTCACTTTTACCAGGACGCATCAAATCCAACGCAGTGAGCACTCTTTTGTGAAAATTTTAGTCCAAAGGTCATGACACTCAAATTCAAATAACTCCGCTTACAATCAAGATACACGCATCATTGAGGTACCGTTAGATTTGGTTTTTCAAGGCCTATCTATCTGTGGTTCTCCCATTAGTAAATGATCAATTTGAAAATCATGATCACAATAGCTAGTACTACTGACAACAATCGGTAGAGCGCTATTGCTATATCTATCTGTGGTAAGAACGTTACAGAAAACTGCAGTCTTACACGCCAAGTTAAGACAGTTCACAGTACCACAATGCACATATGCCACATTTGTGGTAACTTATACAATAGGAATGACAACCTATATCAACACATAAAAACACACCAACAGACATCACCCTCAACATCAGATACTACAGCCTCAAGTACTACAGCATCAACATCAGACACTACATCATGCAAAAGAAAAGGACCCGTAGACACACAAGCAGCTAAAAACAGAAACTTGATCAAGTGGAAGCAGCGGAAGCTTTCGTAGAGATAGATATAGAAGTAGATGATGAACTAAAGACAGTAGACATCATCAGCGACCCTGAAGTCCAGCAGAAATCTAGAGACGTCTGGCCCTACCTTAGGACACATCAGAACATCCACAAATATTATCGACCTACAATTGTTTTTCATCGACCAGACTCAACACAACCAATTGACTGGACCGAGACTTTAAACCAATATTTACTAGTCAGACATGCCGGTTTAAGGTAAATTATTCTCATCACATGATCTTACGTCCTAAAGAGACAGGAGAGCTTAGGTTTTTTCATTCATCGTCTAACAATGTATGCATACTCGACTCCCCCACTTAGTTAACAACGAAAATGACTTTGACGAGTTTATAGAAATAGTTCAGGACAGTGAAATTTTTATCCCTAAACAACAGACCTGACACTAAGTACATGGTAGATACAATCCCCGCAACTAGCTTTAATATATACCACATAAATGAGCACCCAATAGGGTGCTGTTTAGAGGATTTACCTGACCACATACGACACAATTACGGTATCAATGTTTTACAGCATGACTCTAGGTCACAGCCAAACACTGACATGTTATGTTTCTTTCGATGTCTGGCGGTATCTAACGGGAAAACCTCCTAAGGATCTTAGGAAATCGACATATCGCTTTGCTAACCAGTAGCAGAAATATCAAAAGTTAGACTCGTTAGACAGCTTCCCTGGGGTTAGACTTAATGACATGCTGGCAATAGAGAATTGCTTTAAGGTAAATGTAGACATTTTTGAATTCAATGAGACCCAGGTATTGGTCCCCAAACTTCGTAGTAGTGGGAAACACCCTAAAATTTTGCGAGTACTTTTATATAAGGATCATTTCATGTATATCAATAATTTTGATAGAGTAGCCAAGTCATTCTGGTGTAGTGAGTGTGGGAAATTGAACGATAGTTTTCGGGATATGAATAGACATACTTAGAGCTGTCAAGGGGGATAACTGTTAACAGCTATAAAGGAGGTGCCTACTCCGGGACAGAGACTGTATGGGAAGCCATCAGCTCATTGTGGGTCAAGGTGGATACTATTTATATCTACCCCTACAGAGCGGCATACGACTATGAGGCGTATTTTGTGAAAAGCAATTTACCAGGGGAAACCAAGTCCACCTAATTTTTAGGAAAGCAGTCCCCGTTAGCTGGTCAATAGCCTCTAATGTCCCTAGTTTCGAGGACCCCGTCTGCCACATCACAGCGAGTAATCCTCAGGACGTGTGTGAGGAAGATGGTTGACTATCTGACTCAAATCGCTGATGCAGCGTATGTCGAATTACGGAAAGAGCATGATTGTGTGTATACAGCCTTAGAAGCTATAAATGAACACAAGCTAGTGTCTAGGCTAGATTATTACCTTCGGGCGATGCCAGTCCTGGGGTTCAACTCAGGGAGGTATGACATAAATCTATTCAAGCCTTATCTGATAGAGTCCTTTATCTCTGCCACTGATGACCCCTTTAACTATGTAGTAAACAGGAATAATAATTTAATGCCCATTTCCACCAAAAGCTTAGATTTCTAGATATTGTAAACTATTTAGCCCCGGGGTTTAGCTACTAAAAATATTTAGCGGCTTATGACAGCAAAGAAACGAAGGGGGTATTTTGCTATGAGTATATCACCTCCTTGGATAGACTAGAAGAGACTCGCTTTCCCCTACACGAGGCATTTCATTCGCAGCTGAAAAACTCCAATATTTCAGGTGCTGAATACGAAGAATGCCAACGAGTATGGAGCGAGGACCATATGTAGACACTGGCAGACTTTTTTGCGCTGGTACAACAATAAGGACGTAAAACCTTTTATTGGGGCATTAGATAAACAAGTTGCATTTTACAAAGGGTTAGATGTAGATATTTTCAAGGATGCCATTTCTGTCCCCGGGGTGACCCTAAAGTATTTGTTTAAAACCATACCCCCCCCCCGCCCAAAAAAAAACTACTTTACCCTGTGCTCCAATAAGGAGAGTGAGCTGCACACCAAAATTAGACAAAATATTGTATGGGACCCTCAGTAATATATCATAGATATCATGAGGTAGGTAAGACTATGATTCGAGGGGGTAAGCTAGTTGAGAGTGTGAAAGGGTACCATGCTAACGCTCTATACCTGTGGGCTTTGGCACAAAAGATGCCCACGGGTTTTCCTGTGATACGAAATGCAGAAGATGGGTTCAAGCCCCATAAAACTAGAGTTTATATCGTCCAGTGCAGAGAGTGGTTGGCATGGGTTGAACATAGTCAGGGGATAGAGCTAAAATCCCAGTTTAATGGGGGGGGGGGAGATGTCCCTAGGAGAAAGACACATCAGAGTTGATAGATGGGATAAAAAGGATCGAACTGTCTACCAGTTTCACGGGTGCTTATTCTACGGGCATGAAAACTGTTTGCTGACCCGTGGTCATGATGTTAACCCGGTGAGCCAGAAACACTTGGCAAAGCTATATGCCAACACGCGTGAAATTCGCGATTTTCTGAAAAAGAGGTTAACGTCACGGTCGTGGAGATGTGGGAATGTGAGTGGCAGAGTCTTAAAAAGACTAATAGCGCCATTAAGAGCTTCATAAACACCGCATTCCCATATGTCGCACCCTGGCATCGTTACAAGGCCATAGACCAGGAAAAGATCATAAAGGCTGTTAAAAACGAGACTTTGGCTTAATAGAGTGTGACATCCACGTACCAGACAAGTATAAAGAGCTATTTTCAGAGATGACGCCCATCTTTAAAAACACTGATGTGTCTAGAGCCGACATTGGAGAGCTTATGAGGCAGTATGCCGAGACCCATAAGCTGATGAACGGCTCACGTCGGACTCTAATAGGTAGCTATGTGGGGGAAAAGATCCTATTGGCCACACCATTGTTAAAATGGTATCTGACACATGGTTTAGAGGTCACCAAAAGGCCCCATCCTCGGCATCTCAAACCTGAGAAGTGTTTTGATAGGTTTGGTAAAGAGGTGTCTGATGCCAGAAGTGAGGGTGACCTCGATCCGGCCTATACCATTATGGCTGAGACAATGAAGCTATTGGGAAACGCAGCCTGTGGCAAAACATTAACTAACAAGGCCAATCATACCAATGTGTCATATTGTCGTGGGGCTGGCAGATCAAAGTTGGTGAATCAGCCTCTGTTTAAGAAGATGACCATGTTGTCAAATGATGTGTTTGAGGTAGGGTCTCTAAAAAAGACCACCTTATGGGATCTACCCCAGCAAATAGGATTCTTTGTGTACCAGTACGCAAAGCTGCGCATGCTAGAATGTTATTATGACTTTTTAGATAGGTTCATAGCTAGGGAGGATTTTTAATTGTGTGAGATGGACACAGATAGTTTGTATTTAGCTCTTAGCAAACCGATACTAGCACAGGCCGTCAGACCGGAGCTTCAGGAAGAATTTTATAGAGTCTATAGCTCCTGGTTCTCGTCTGAGGTCTGTGATAGCCATCAACGGGATTTTATAAGGAGTAGAGGAGTTGTACCAGCCTGAGACGCATGTACGGCTAAGCGAGTCTTCGACAAAAGAACCTCTGGGTTATTTAAGCTAGAGTATGAGGGAACGGGGATGGTCTCCTTATGCAGCAAGACATATCACTGTTTTAGAGACTATACCAAGACCAGCACGAAAGGGCTGACAAAATAACACAACACGCACCTAGACAGAGACATTTTTCTAAATGTACTTTACACCCAGACAGCGACTGGAGGAACAAATATAGGATTTGAGATACAGGCTTCCTCTGTCTACACGTATCACCAACACAGAGAGGCTTTATCATATTTCTACATTAAAAGAAAAGTACACGCAGACAACTATACCACGTCACATCTAGATATATAAGTGTAAACAGTGGCGTCACTGGGGTTGGTGTCACCCAGTGCGGTAAACTCTTGGTGTCACCCCTTTAGACTTTCACCATGGTCTTCTTCCGAGTGTTCCTGTACCTTATATAATCGATATGGTAATGTTTGTAAAATAAGTCAAAAAGTTAATAAGGACATAAGAAAGAAAACAAATTGAACAATATAATGTCAATACTTCAGGTAAAACATAAATAAAGAACTTCGACAAACTCGGACAAAGTTAAATTTTTGTTATTTTGCTATGTCTGCTTTGTCAAATTTGAAATTTTTTTTATTTTAGAGCCACCCCTTGATGGTGTCACCCGGTGCGGCCCGCACCCCCCTAGTGACGCCCCTGAGTGTAAATATGTATCATAATATGTAAATACTCTTTTCCCTAATTTTTTCCCCTACCTTTTTATACTTTTTGCTGGCTGCTCTATTAAAAATGTGGTGTACTGTGAATATATAATTTAAAACAAAAGACTCAGCGTGGTCATATGTGTGTGATATCCTTGTGTGTGGTATGGGGATGAGGGAATGGGGATGATCTCCTTATGCAGCAAGACATATCACTGTCTATATCACTGAAAAATAAAAGACTGTCACTTTCTGTCACTGATGTGTAAAGTCACATGTTTTCATTGAGTGCTATTGAAAAATATTGAATATTGTGGAAACGAAAATTTATTAATAGAAAAATAAAAGTTATGCAACAAAAAATATTTGTTTTGTTGGTTTATTCAGTGGTTTGCTTGACATGTTTTTCCTTGCTTATTCTTGATTATTCATGTTGTCGTCTTTCTGGTTGTCG
Source organism: Cepaea hortensis (assembly GCA_963921405.1). Taxonomy (NCBI): domain Eukaryota; kingdom Metazoa; phylum Mollusca; class Gastropoda; order Stylommatophora; family Helicidae; genus Cepaea; species Cepaea hortensis. The sequence goes on from OY992882.1 coordinate 12,431,477, forward strand.
TGTTGTCGTCGTTCATTCTGCGTGTGGTTATTTCTTCATGTTGTCTGTAGTTGTGGAATATGTTGTTGTTGTTTGTCCATCAAGAATGATGATGACCATTCATTTCATCCAGTGGGGTTGAAAGTATGGAGCCGTGAGTTCGAAGATGGCTGATAATGCCTATTTTGGCTCGAAATGTTCTTTGACAATGTGAACAAAGATTGCTTGACGTTTCTGGAGGAGGATTTTCTGCAGCGGTTTGTCTGTTCTGTCTTTTCTTTACAGCTCTTAGCTGTGGAATATACTATGGAAAAAAAAAAAAAAAAAGAACAAATGATCTGCCAGAGGCAGGACAGAAAAACCACATAGAAACAAACCAAGATAACGCAAATTTTCTAGTTTTCTTCAATTTTATTTTCAAAACTTTACACACATTGTTTATTCACATAATTGTCTGGGTCTCCTATGGGCAGTCATCTGAATTTGGTAGACACACATCTGACTGTCGGATACACATCCGACGCTGATCGCACATCTGAGGTTGATCACACACCTGGGGTACATCATACATCTGATTGGGGAGAGTCTTTTGACTTGGGTACCTTCGCTTAGTGCCCTTTTTGACTTGGACTTTATTTCTTCGGTTATTGTCTTGTTTACTGGCTTTAATAGGTTGTTGGTTGAGTCTATCAAAGTCAGCTAGGATCTCGCGATGCATAGCTATCAGCTGTTCATATTCTTGACGGGTAAGTGTCATTCCCAATGAGGCAGGAAACGTGTTCTCGGATTCACCAAAGAATCGATGGATGTGTAACTTGGTCGTTCCTCTGTAGGATGAGTCAAATACGGCATTGACACCATCTCCCACTGGTCTAGCAATGTCACCATTACGAGTCAGGTAGACCCAGTTAGCTATGTTGAGTTCTGTAGTCATCTTCGGAATGAGCTAATGGTACCCCAGTCGGGTTTATATATTAGTGTTTAAACTGGTTATATCGCCTCAGCTGCATTACTTATGGCGCGACCAGGCGACCTACTAACCGACCGTTGACCTATTATTTATTTGAATAGGGCTGGAGAATGCGGGTCATGCTCGATCCCCGAATTTTCATCAAGATTAAATAGATAGCGTAGAGACCACAGGCGTTGCTTAACACATCTTGTAAGACACGGGTATTATACACGAGTGGTGTGTCTGAATGATATTCAATAAAATTGTATAGGTCACTGTGTAAGGACGGCAGACCAAATTAACCAAAGTACTCACATTTACATGACCCGTCATAGTACATGGCGACCCAGTGGGTCAGTGTTTACGATGAAAGCCGCTGGTCTGCTTCTATCTAGATGTCGGGGTAGCTGATCTCGAGCGCACACTCTGACCTGTAGTCGACGAACATATGTATCAGTTAGTAGTATTCTGGTAATCTGTTGCGCGTTCATTATGAAGCGTAATCTGTTAGCACTTGTCTGGTCTTAGAGACTTCAATTATCCTGTCATGCTCGGCGTAGACGATGACTTGTAATGGCTCTGGGGTGGGTGTGTTAAACTTAAATTCCAGTGTTAAAATCCCCGTCCTCGGCATCTCAAACTGGTCTCCGTCCAGTAAAATGGGACTCAGATCAAAGGCATACAGCGTATAGCCATACTTGAATTGATTATAGTCAATTGAGTTGCCGGCGTCTTTGCCCACTATACCCATGGCTAGGTTAGTACCAAAATACGCTCGTACGTATTGGTTTCTCTCAAAGTCCATGGTCAGTGGTTTGCTGGTGGCAGCTCGACCGTCGACGGTTAGTTCAGTTACGCCAAACCAAAAGTTTGAAAATTATATGGGTTATAGCTGTAGGAACCATTGAAAACTGCTGGTGTAACAAATCCAGTCACGACGCGAGTGGGTGTTTGACTCATAAACAGATTGTCCTGTGTGTGAGATAGCATACCCTGAGGGATAGATAATGTTTTTAGTACCACACGCTTGAACGGGAATTTCGCGTTGGCTCTCATCAAGGCTTTCTCGTGGGCGAGCGCGATGGCCGGATTCAGTCTGGCTTTACGAACCAAGAGCGTGGCATACGTTATAATAGACGAATAACCAAGCGCCCCGTCAGGGGCCAAGAGGTTAAAGGTGGCCTTGGACGGAGTCAACTTAATTTTCATAATCACACCGTTTATCGTGTAGCGGTCTTGCACAAAAATGTCAGCGTGTATTCGACCAATCATATCTATTTCTTTACTCTCACTGGCTAGTTGACGTCGTGTTCTTTGTCCTTTGTTGTTTTCGCCGTGCGTGTCTTCGATGGAATTTGGCCGTGTCATAGTAATAGATGGCGGCTGAGAGATGACTCTTTTTGGCTTCCTCCCCATGGTTCAATGTCGCTTCCAAGTAGGCTCTATACGGATACGTATTTTCACTGGGGGTGATTAGCGTGTCGTTGAGTGAGACGTCCACTTGAGAAAATAAACTATACAGGTAATATTTGACAGGAGCGACATCGGCCGTGGGTGGTAGTTTGTCACCGTTGGGTAGTGTGACTTCAGCTCTGACGTGTAAGAAAGTGTTAAACAGATCCAGATACTCTCCACTGGCACCAGAGATGGCAAATTTTATTGGTGCGACCGGGGCTAGCTTGGCTAACGTGGTTGACAGCTCCTTGCAGACGCTGACCGGCTTGTTTGGCGTGTTCTTTGAAAGATTCCACAACAATCATACCAGCCAAAGCATCTTGGGCCACTCGCAGACCCGTACCAACACCTTCTCTGAGTAGGACCTTACCACCGGTCTTTAGCCAGGGTAGAATCGTGCGACCGAGTCCACTGAAGAAACTGCCGATACCACGACCTTTCTGACTCCAACCACCCACAAAAACCGGCTTGCCATGTCCAGCTTGGTTACAGTAAAAGTCTTCTTACAGTCTGGGATTTCGACATAACGACACGTTTTTCATTATTATAGGTCTGATCTCTTCCGAACTCGAAAATGTAACTTCAGCACTGAAGTCCCGGAAGTGAATGAGATGTTTGTGCCCGTATCCGTGGTTAAAATAATTTCCAATGTGTCGAAGGAGTATCGACTCAGTGGTACGTATAGGGGTTTGATGTAGGCGCGATACACCGAAGCCGACAGCTGACTCGTGATAGGAACCGTCCTTAGTAATAGAACCATGACGTCTCCGACTGGTCTAGCCGCTATGAGATCACAGTAGACGTAGATATTTTGCAGGTCGTTATTCAGGCCTATCACCACTTGCCCTTCCATTACTGGGTTGGCGTGCGATATCCTTGAGGAGGGAAGTCCTAATATCTCTTCCATCTTCTCGCTAAACGTAGCCACGGCCCCCGCTTCAAATTTTTTCACGATGCCTTTCTTTGAGTTATTGTCGAAATATAATCTGATTCGCGGCTGGTCGTCCGCCTCCGACTCTTTCATTATTCGATTCAGTTCCGCTATAAACGCGTCTGGTGAGCTGTATAGACCTGGGGGACACAGTTTTCTGGAATTTCCTCTGCTTGGTGAGATGTATCTTATCCACACTTCATGCTCTAGCACATTGCAGTAGTAGTTGGGAAATTGAATTTCGGCGAGATTCACTTCGTAATACTGATTCACCTCAATAGTTTGCGATAACTTGACGAAATAGTGACTTGGAGTGTTATTAGGAAACATGTTCGGCGAAGCATTGCTCGGTAATGTCACGTAGAAACTCATATTTTAGGGTTTGGTAGCATGTAACCCAGACAGCTGCTTAGCAGAGCGATCCACAACTTGCCCTCGGCTGCGTCGACGCTGGCTCGAGGAAGATTGAATAGTGATACGCCAATGACGGTGTATATAACGACCAGTTGACAGAAGAAGACAATCTCTAGTCTCGGCACTCGCCGACCAAATATGCACCAGACCGAGTTTCTTTTCACTTCTGTGGTATTCTGTGGGTCAGTTTCCACGTTGGTTTCTTCCATTAGTATCTGGTGAGGTCTGAGATCCAACTTTTTAATGACTTGAGATACCCGAACCACTTGACTAAGTACTATTTATCACCACCTCGCCTGGGTCTTTCTTGTAAGACTGTTTCGACGTGATAGACTTGCTTGTCTCCGACGAGTTGTATTTCTTCTCGGTAGAATGAGCCTTGAAGTTCCTCCCCTGAATCGTCTTTTAGCACATACGTCACCGGACTGGTCTGGTTTATACGATTGATGGTAAACAGCTCTTCTGTCTAAGAGGGCATATACCCCTTTTTAAACGGCTGTTTGGAGTGAGCCAGTCGGACTCGATCACCGGCTGTAAAATACACTTTTCAGTCTTCTGATGCAGGTTATTCCACACCTCATTTTGATTTGTATAGTTGACTTGCGCGGGCGCCATGCGAATACTTCTGTGATACGATCCGTTGTAGTTTCGGATCAGTTTATCTTTAACATCGACGTATCGAAGTTTATTGGTCTTGGTGAAATAGCACCACATTTTTCTTTCAGGGTTCGATTGAATCATTCCACCATCGCGGCTTTCACAAATTCATTCTCAGTGGTAAAGAAATGCACACCTCGATCTTTCAGAAATTTTAGGAAGGTCCGGTTGACAAATTCCGATCCTTTATCAGTCTGAAAATTTATAGGTTTTCTATCAGCAAAAAGTTTACTCACGGCGTCCACTAGTTCTTTCCCTGTTTTCTTCTTGATCGGGATGGCCCAAGCATATTTACTAAACACATCGAGACACGTCACTAGGTACGACATCCCATCATTGTATCTTTGTAATTGTCTCATATCTATCAAGTCGGCTTGAAACTGCTGATTTATACCACCGGTTATGGTTTGACGTCTCTGGAAACGACGATAGACCGGTTTATGTAATGTATACGTATATTGATGTTGTAGCCACATCTCAACCTTCTTCAATTTAGTATTCCGTTTTAAGGCGGCGGATAAGACGTAGGCTCCGGGTTTCTGAGGGTCGTAGTAATACTTTCTTATTTGCGAGGCCATTTTTCCCACTTGAGTGTAGGTATCTTACTCTTCTTCTTATTTCGCCTGACTTGTAAGGTGGTGGTGTCTCGAGTATTTTGGGCTCGACTACTTGACATTTAGTCGGTGTTGGTTGAATAGGTGGTGGATGACTTTTAGCCAGCGTCGGGTGAAGAGGTGTCTCGGCTACTGAAGCCGGTAAAGTGCTGACTTCGGGTTTTTGTTCCTTGATATCCACTGTCCCTAATGGCTTATGTCTGTACTGCTCAAATCGATTCAGATACCGCTGTAAAGTCTGTTGATATACACGGGCTTTTTTTCCGAGGTTATAGATCTTCGGTCTCCAGGATTTGTTGCATTTGCTGATCCAAGTTATCTGTTAATATGTCGGGTGGAACATAGGGTCTTTCCAGCATCCGAGGGTCGATCGGAATCGCAATTGTTTCTTCTGAATCGGTGTCAGTGGAACATTACCTTTTAACACATTGTGACAGCACTCGCAAATTGATTGGGCGAGGTCTGGGGAAGCCAATTTAATTACGACTTTCGCGTCAGCCGGCTTCGCCTCGCCTAGAAATTGCAGCATGGCTCCGTGACGTTTTATTCGGTGGGACATTTTATTTAGGCACGTAGACGATTTGACGTTTATCAGGAAATATATGACTTCGTAAGCGGAGCTGATCCGGTGTTTCCGGTCGAAGGTCAAACAGCAAATAACCGTGTGGAGCAGATGTCGCATCCTTAAAACTCTCTTGGACATATGACACGCGGCCTGGATACATCTGTTTGGCCAGGCTGGTAATCTGAGACCCGTCACGTGGGTTGTTAAACACCACTAGGTAATGTGAATTCAAACTGATGGTACTTTGCTCTTTATTGTTCCCAAAGAGATTCTGGACTATATACACAACACTGAGGTTGTGATGATGACTACCTTTAGTAAATAGCTTAGTCAACCTATCATCTGTCTCGAACATTAGGTCATATATTACCACTAGACGATGTCTCATACACGGATTGCCATTCTCCGTAGCACCATATAATCTCCCCTGGAATCGGGTCGACCATGGCTGATAGATGCGCCAGAAACGTTTGCTCAAAGACGGATATTCCACACCCCGTTGGTCCCGCAATCAAAGCCGTAAAAGGATGTTTCCATCTCAGATCCATGACTAATAATAACCTATCCTCTCGAGGCATTATTTTTTGGGACTCGAACCCACCCCGCCGCCACCGCCCGCCCACCCCGCCGCCGCCGCCCGCCTCGCCACCACCGTCGCCCGCCCCGCCGCCGACGTCGCCCGCCGGCTCCCGGGAGACACCGGAATTCAATCGGAAGTAGTCAACATGAAGTGACAGCCGGCCGTGACCCAAGAAAATACCCACCAACAATTCAAAAATGAGGTCCGTTTTCTATAAGGGCCACTGAGGGAGGTATAACATTCATATAAGGAAATACGACCGGTAGACCTCCTCCATGGCCCTCATTTAATCTTCAAATACAACATTGTATACTACTAACCCCTGCCGGGCAGAGCCGCAATCTCATTCTTTCCACATATGGGTTCTCATTCTGTTCCTCCGCCTTCTCCACCTGGTCCCACAAGCACACGACTACCTTCCGCTTGTCCATAGGCAAACTACCACCAAGAGGTGCATTCCCTGCTAGCCTATCTGTCTGTTCATTCCCACGTACCCTCGCATGGCCAGGGCAAAATATCCATACAATTCTCACAATCTGTGGCCTCTGAAGCGACGAGAGCCATTCCACACGAAACATTCCTTTCTCCACCTTACTAAGCATACTCTTTGAATCCGTAATGAATACGTGTCTTGCAGTGGTCTCCTATTCACCGGAATGCCGCTGTTACTGCCTCCACCTCCATTCTCATGCTGGAGGTCGTAGTCTCATATGCCAGACTCCTTTTTCAAGACTCGTCCATTAGCCTTTGCAATAAAGCCCCAGCCACTACTGCCTCGAAGTGCCTACACCGGCAACCGTCGAGGTATCAACTCGTAATAATGCAAAACAGCAAAACGAAGGACGAGGAAATTAAACTTGCGTCCTTACCTTGAATACAATGATAACGGCAAAAGTCAAGATATCAAAACGCTACCAGAAGTTTATTCCGTAGCAGACATGTGAACATTAAACTCACGCAGACCTGTAGGTTGACCCCTATAGACAGGGTCGGCACCTACTTTACTAATCCACCGATGAGTGTTCAGTCTACCGCGCTCTGCTTGAAGCCCTAATCCACTGATTCCATTTAAGCTGTAATTCCACTCTAGGTTTTTCCGCCCGGTTACTTCACTGCCGTATCCTGATCAACAGATCCCTCTCCTGATTCATAGCTGTCTCACGCTCATATCATCGCGTCCAGAGGTCACCTCACACAGATCCTTTGAAACACGTCCTTGTTCGAAATCACAATCACAGCGTCTCCTGTTGCTGTCCTATTACGTTCTCCACATTCTCCTTGGATTCCTTTGTTGACGTCCACTTTCGTGTCCGAGTGGGGAATTCCAATTTTCCAATTCATACTTTTCGTGGTGGGCCGTGCCGCCGTATGGCATAATGCCCCCTCCCAGATAAAAAAATGTGTAACATTTTTTCCCCTTTTAACTATATGTGTATAAATATATTGTATAATCACAACTAACTACAACTATAATAACAATAGACTAATACTTGGTTGTCCCCCTTATCTACCCTAAAAAAATATAAAGTTATACGACGGGCACGCCCACCTGTCCAAACCCCACGTTGGACGTCGTGTGGCTGATCATGGGGAATCAGACCAACTAATAAACATATTAGTCCCTACCTTGTCTTAATAGACAAGTGTGTCCTAGCTCTAGGTACTACCATGAGTTTCGGACGAGGGTAATAATGGGGTTTCCAAGTAGATCATCCTCATTGTTGATTATCGTTGCTGTTATTATTGTATACTCCATATATTTTTATATTTTCCTTCTTACAATTTTTCCATCTGTGGGTAGGGTGACATGTGCTCCACGAGAATCCTCAGAAATATTTTTACTTTTGTGGATATGTTGAGAGCGATGACTGATTATTATGGATCTTAATGTGATAATGACACGCAATACAATTAATTCAACTAGAGATTCATTCTAATGACTTAAACCTTATAATCAAATACTTTCCCGAACAATGATTAATTAACCCAAAACCATACTATAATATTTCAATTAATTAATACCTAATTAACTAACATTTGTTATTTAACCACAGAATCATAACATTTAAATTAAAATGTTCACTTTTCAATTTTCACTGTCACAGTTACAAATACAATACTTGTGCGCTCGACTCCATGTCAGAATAGTTACTGTTTGACCAACTGATCGATCACACATTGAGTAGATAACTCCTATGGCGTAGTTATTCCTTCATACACTCTGTCAATATGGAAAAATTGCCACCATGTGTATCCATATTTAACTAAATCACATCTTACATTACATTATATATTTTTGTCAATTAATGTAACATTGTTATTCAACAAGGTGCGTTTTGAATTTATGTTTATTAAATTTTCTAACACTCATAAAAGAACAGAACATTAAAATATAATTAAAGAACTTATAACATACATCTGTTCCCTTATTAATTATAATCGACTGAGAATGTCTCTGATTGACTGATTAAAATCTTGCAGACATAGAGTTGTGAAGAATCATACCTATTAAAGATTCAAGACATCGAAAAAAAAATTAAATCAGGAATATAATATTCAACAAGAATAAATATTGAAATCAAATAATTTTCATATAAATTTAGTAATGTTCTCTATTATAGACATAATTATCAAAGAATAAAGATTCGAACTATTTCTAAGATGAATTATAGAATTATTAGATAGTGTGAACAATTCTGACAAGTGATACCTTGTATAACTAAGTAATAAGACCTAAGACTCTAATGTGTTTGTAGTGTATGTGACCCTAACCTTTCATCCCATTTTATTTTCCTTTATTTATTTCTTTCAGTCTTCGTTTTATTCCCTTTCTTTCTCTCTTTCTTTCTTTCATACTTATGGTGTTCCTGTACTGTATGTATGTTAATATTTGTACTTTTCAATTTTGTTAAATTGAACACTGTCATAGTTTTCACTTGTATATATATTGACAATAGAGTATGTTTGATTAATTTATAGCAGACAAAATCCAAGTAAATAAAGTATGCATTAACCAATGCATTTTGTTTATTGTAATCCTGTTTGTTATTATTGGCTTGTGTGTAAATTTTCTTGAGTGATTGAATGACTGTATTTTTATTCGCAATATCATCAATATATGCCTTTGTTTGTGAGGCTGTGTTTGTGACTATGGATGTAACCTGATATAGGTCAATTTAAGCCAACTCAACATGTTTGTCATAAATATGGTTACAACATCCCATTTTATCTGTTGTTTGTAACTATTGTGTTTAACTTTTGTTCTATTTTTGTGTGCCACACTGTTGTTATTACCAGTCAGTTGGACTTTTAATGAATGTGTAATTCTTTCTTCTTGTGATACGTGGGTATGTGTTGTTGTGAGTATCACATCAGGTTTTTGTTCTATAGTTTGAGCGTAATCTTTGACATCAGCGATGTTACCAATTATCAACCCAGCACATGGGTTTGGTAGTACTGCTGCGCACACTCGACCTTTATAGTATGGGCATTTTATGCTGACCCATGCAGTTTTGTACATTTCTATTGTACCCCCAAATGTCCTGCACTCAATACTCTTACCTGTATAATCACTTTCTCTTATGAGTTTGTGATTAAAACCTGTAATATCGGACCCTGTGTCTCTAAAACAGGTTGTTGGTAAACCATTAACCGACGCTTGGTGTATCGTCAGAGTACCTTGACGAGTGTATGCTGCATTTGCTTCGTGAATATGTCTCTTATTGGCTGATGTCGGTTCATCATCACTATTATGACCTTCTTTACCTGTTTTGTTATTGTATGACTCTATAATGGCTGCGTGTGTGTCCTCTAGATCATCTGAATCGCTACTACAACTAGACACCACATATGCGATACTCGCTTCTTTCCAGGAATTTCTCATCGGACAAGTTCTGCTAGTATGTCCGTACGCCCGACACGAGAAGCATTTTATACTTCTCTTGAATGAGTCATACTTACTTCTCTTCTTAGCAGTAATGTCTTTTAAGTAAGCTGTATAGCCTGGGTGACGATCACACATTTCTAAGTTACCATGAGACAACTTACAGTATTGGCATCTGGTGAAATGACCCTTCCTTGGTCTGTCTTCCTCTCTATTGTAAGGACTATTTCTATTGCTACTAAATTTCCTAAACTTACCATTGCTTCTCTGGAATTTGGCACTTGCTCCTATCACCAGTTCAGGTTGAGTACAGTTGGCAAACACGTCTCTATGTGCATTAAAATAAGACTCACCCTTAGCTTCCATCTCGGTCATATTCTTACATTTATTCTCAATTAGGAATACAGCCATAGGTTCTGGTATAGCAGATAGAAGTCTATCTCTGATTATTAAATCTCTGACTTTTTCATAATCAGAACAAATATCAGCGGCCTTACACCATTTATCAAAACTTGAAGACATTTCAGAAGCGAAATCGAGAAACGTTTGGTTCGATTTCGGAGTAAGTGTTTTAAATTTCGTACGTAAACCCGATTCGTCCAAAGAAAAATGTGACAGAACACGATCGCGCATATATTTATAGTTTGTACGCAAGTCCTCAGGAATCAGTTCTATCACTTTTAACGGCCCTAACGCGAGGTGACGGTGAAATAGTATCGGTACGTCCTTCTCTGGTACCTTGTAGTACTTTACAAGCACCTCGAAATTAGTTATCCATGAACTAACCGAATCACCTTGTTGGAAATTCCTGAATAGACCTTGGTACTTTTTTCACAGGATCGTTCTGTTTAGCAAGCATTTTCTCTCGTTCAATCTCAGCTTCATGTTCCATCTCAAGTGTCTTGACCTTTAGGTTACCTTCAACCTCTTTGTCCTTCCAAAGTGTCTCTGTTGCAAGCCTTTCCTTATCCAATGCCAATTGTTTCTCTTTAATCTCAGTTTCTGCGGCTATCTGTTTTTCCTTCAATTGCATCTCCATAATTAACTTCTCTTTATCTGCTGCTATCCTTTCGCGTTCCAACATTATCTCATTTTGTTTAATAGCCATCTCTTTTTCTTTCAGTTCTCTCTCAAGAGCCATCTGCAGTTGTTTGGTTTCTTTCTCTGCTGCTAGTCGTTCCTGTCGCTCCTCCTTCTGACGTTGTTTCTCTTCACTGAACTCATGTTTAGCCCAACTCCTAAGTTCAGCACCAGTTAAACCAGTCTTTTCACCGAATTCCATGATTTCTTGTAGTGTAGACATCTTCTCCTACCTGTAAAATGAGCTATCTAGCTGAAATAAATAGCGAAGTGACAAGAGAAGAAAAGACTCGACAAATTTGCAACAAGGTTCTTCGCGGAACGGAGTAGTTATTGACTTAAATAATAAGTCCTGTGGTATCAACGTCGACCCAAAATATCAACTTAATTAATACGAATACTGTCACGTTGACGATCACCTAAGAATATATCACTCAAAATATACGATAATTATACGAACCGTGACATATGTAAGCCACAAAAATAATTATGGGAAAATATGTTCAATATAAGGAATATAAATATATAAGTACAGCGGACCAACACTAATACTGACAAGACAAAAGACGATTGACGTCAGACGAAAGTACATATTTTCATTCATAAAAGACAAAATTAATATTCTTGAAATTTAAGTGACAACACGATAAACACTTTATATACTACTCACAATTGCGATACTCTTATAATGAATGAAATATATGTAAACCACATGAATGATGTGAGAATACGTTCAATATAAAAAATATATATATGACACTAGATAATTAATAGTCACAGTAGACGATTAACGAGGGACGAAAATACCAATCAATGTTTAAACACGACAACAAAAACTTTCAGACTTAGATTCAACATAACATACTACTGACTTATCCTACAAAACAAACGGTTGTTAATTTATAATAAATTTTTTTGACATAATTGAAAATACGACACCTTATTAAACTTTAAAAAAAAACATCAATGTCACACCAATTGACAATTACAATAGGTACTGGCCTTAAGAAAATTGCGGTGTCGGTGTCTTCTACGAATTTCCGAATGTCCATTCCATGCTCGACTGTTCCAAATGCTCGAATATATTCGTTTTCTGCAGTCGACAATTAATGGAGGTTCTCCTCGAAATACAATATCTGGTAAAATGACACGATGGTGTAATGCACTTACACCAGCACCTAGCCCCACGCGGTCTGTGGCCGACTGACAAAATGTAGTCGGTTATGGTGCACCCGTCGAACTTTGAGTTAAATTTTGGGTATATTATTGCAACGATACCCACAGTAGACTGGTGTGTGTGCTGTTGTCTGTGTATCCACATGTGGCGTTGTCCAAGTGACCTGGTATCATTGCCAATTAGCGACCAACTATGTTGAATATCGTATGCAGTTGTGGGTATGTTGGTCAGTAAGCACGACTGTATGATAGAAAACTTGCTTATAAACTCTCACGAGAGTACAATGAACTTGAACTCCGCCCTTGGATCACGTGATCCGTGACCAACCCATGCGTAATCGTAATTGGTTAGGGCGTATACGTTGACCCTTGATGCAATGTAACAGACTTATTCTGATGCTGGGCTGGACGATGAGTGTTTGATGCGGGCCTCGGAAGTAAATCCTCCAACGAACGTCGAGTTCAGTTATGCATGACTCACTTTCGTATCACGCTCGAAATACTTCCTGTCGATTCGACTCGTGTTAATGTAGTGTCCCGTCGAATGTGGTAATGAATAGATTACAGCTCCAATGTCCGGATACAACATCCATAATGTCCCATGTATAATGTAGACAATAATATTTTGTGACGCAACTTCGTGTCCGTTGATGCTAATGAGGTGTCATTCTAGTATAATAAACTGTCACCGTGAGATAAGTGAAATGCTGTTTCAGGAATTAAAAAGTCAGTGATACTGACGGCGATGACTGAAATGTCGTTGTTAATTCCTTGACTCACTTGGTATGGTAGCGCAACGTGTACAAAATAAAATTCCTGCGTCTAGTATCCTATACCGGCATCATAATCCCTCGAGCAGCCATTGTTGACATCGTGAATGTGGCGTAAGTGAATATTGTGAAGAGCAGTATCAGTGAGGAAAAATGTCCTGAGAGGGTTTTGTGGAGATCAATCAATATGAGGTAATATCCACAGATTATAATACTGTACCTCCGGAATTCACTGGTGACCCATGTTCCTCACAGTTGTCATATTCGGTATGATAATGTGGAGTAGTATACAACAATTAACACAGCAATCTATTAATAGATTAATGTGACAGCGCAGTGTTCAACATGAGCTCACTGCCTACTATAATTGCTTTCAGCCTCCTCCCTGTCGACTATATACTCAAACGAATCATATGACTTGTCTCCACTGTCCATGTTTTGCTCCATGATAATATTAACGCTATTAATTTCATGGATTCTCATTAAATATAATGTTGTTCTAATATTTATAGAGTCTAATATGTTAGTAATGTTCGTAAAATAACGAATGTCTTTCCGCTAGAGTAAACTATACTTGCAGATCGGTAGTACACTCCATCCTATGTGGAATAGTCCAACGATAAATGTGATAATAATCCCGAATCATGACGAACTTCATAAATTCCGCAGATTGTTTAGCATAAGGTCACTTTTGAGCAGTTGTAATCAAATTTGTGAGCCAATCATCAATTCTCGAATGTACAGTGTCCATCGTTGTGTTATCGTACAATATTGTGGTGTAGACTTGTGGCAGCGCGGTGTTTCTTTAGATCTTATGGCCTACTCATATCACCATAGTTACTTTCCATATCGACCATGGTGTCGAATGTTTCGGATATCTCATATCTATGTACTATCTTCCTTTCTTAAGTAGAACTGTAGTCGTACCCGTACATTCTTTCAAAACACAATAATGTTCTTAAATATGCTGGAATATTTCTAAATGTCATTTGTTACAAATATATTATAGCGCTGTGGCTTGTTATATATCGTGCAGTTTCGCGCGTATGGTGCGACTATTATATTTCTACTGCACTTCTACGTAATGTTGTTCTTACGTCCTGATATGTTAATTCTCATTGCACTGTTCTTATAATATATACACTTTCACTTACTGTTGTAAACTTTGTAACGTCTAAGATCTTCAACTTACTTGAAATACTTCCTGATCTTCACCATTTTTGTGACGTGGAGTTTTCGTGCGTTCTTTCTTTCTGTGTGTGATTCGTGTAGTATGGTGCAACTCAAGATGTCGGCGTGCAAATTTTTCTACGCTCAGCTGACTGAATCTGGCAGGAATTTTCGTGTTGACAATTTTTTTTTTTATGCAGCGAGTCCAGTGACGACCCCCATATGCCTCGAAGTGCCTACACCGGCAACCGTCGAGGTATCAACTCGTAATAATGCAAAACAGCAAAACGAAGGACGAGGAAATTAAACTTGCGTCCTTACCTTGAATACAATGATAACGGCAAAAGTCAAGATATCAAAACGCTACCAGAAGTTTATTCCGTAGCAGACATGTGAACATTAAACTCACGCAGACCTGTAGGTTGACCCCTATAGACAGGGTCGGCACCTACTTTACTAATCCACCGATGAGTGTTCAGTCTACCGCGCTCTGCTTGAAGCCCTAATCCACTGATTCCATTTAAGCTGTAATTCCACTCTAGGTTTTTCCGCCCGGTTACTTCACTGCCGTATCCTGATCAACAGATCCCTCTCCTGATTCATAGCTGTCTCACGCTCATATCATCGCGTCCAGAGGTCACCTCACACAGATCCTTTGAAACACGTCCTTGTTCGAAATCACAATCACAGCGTCTCCTGTTGCTGTCCTATTACGTTCTCCACATTCTCCTTGGATTCCTTTGTTGACGTCCACTTTCGTGTCCGAGTGGGGAATTCCCATTTTCCAATTCATACTTTTCGTGGTGGGCCGTGCCGCCGTATGGCAACTACGTCTGTTTCTCACCACTGACCTATCGCCGATAGATTCACACAGCACAACAGTCACCTGTTGATTCCAGAAACTCTACCACATTATGCATATGTATTATATATGTTATATAATATTAATAAAGATTACTAACTGAAAAGAAAACTCTTTTAGTTTAGTACATTTTCATCTGTTGACACTTATGCAAATTTAGTAATTTTATTTTAAACGAACCTAATAACAACTATTCATCACTGCAATAATTATCGGTGGCCATTTTTAATTGCTAATTAGGTCATCACACATCATACTGACACAGCAAAGAGACCATAAGGTCTGTAGCATTATTCCGCACAATACCAAATTTATCTTGTAATTTTTAAAGCTAAAATTTAGAAAACGTAAGCTAATTTGTGAAATAGTAATTAATTAGCGGCCATTTTTAATTGCTAATTAGGTCACCACACATCATACTGACACAACAAAGAGACCATAAGGTCTGTAGCATTATTCCGCACAATACCAAATTTATCTTGTAATTTTTAAAGTTAAAATTTAGAAAACGTAGGCTAATTTGTGAAATAGTAATTAATTAGCGGCCATTTTTAATTGCCAATTAGGTCACCACACATCATACTGACACAGTAAAGAGACCATAAGGTCTGTAGCATTATTCCGCACAATACCAAATTTATCTTGTAATTTTTAAAGCTAAAATTTAGAAAACGTAAGCTAATTTGTGAAATAGTAATTAATTAGCGGCCATTTTTAATTGCTAATTAGGTCACCACACGTCATACTGACACAGCAAAGAGACCATAAGGTCTGTAGCATTATTCCGCACAATACCAAATTTATCTTATAATTTTTAAAGCTAAAATTTAGAAAACGTAGGCTAATTTGTGAAATAGTAATTAATTAGCGGCCATTTTTAATTGCTAATTAGGTCACCACACATCATACTGACACAGCAAAGAGACCATAAGGTCTGTAGAATCATTCCGCATATTACCAAATTCATCTTGAAATTTTTAAAGCTAAAATTAAGAAAACGTACGCTAATTTATGAAATAGTAATTAATTAGCAGCCATTTTTAATTGCTAATTAGGTCACCACACATCATACTGACACAGCAAAGAGATCATAAGGTCTGTAGCATCATTCCGCATATTACCAAATTCATCTTGTAATTTTTAAAGCTAAAATTAAGAAAACGTACACTAATTTGTGAAATAGTAATTAATTAGCAAAATAATTAGCGGCCATTTTTACTTCCTAATTAGGTCACCAGACATCATGTCAAAAAATAAATAACATGACCAGTTAGGCCTTGCAACCCCGATCGCAGTGATGTATGGTTGCTAAGATGTTCGTTTATAAACAAAACAGATAGTCTCAAAAAACACTAAAATTTTGATAATCTGGGCCAGATTTTGACCAGGACGCAAAAATATCCTCCAGTGAGCACTCTTTTGTGAAAATTTTAGTCCAAAGGTCACGACACTCAAATTTACATAACTAAGCTTAGAATTGAGATACATAACTCATTGAGGTACCGTTAGATTTGGTTTTTCAAGGCCTATCTATCTGTGGTTCTCCCAATAGTAAATGATCAATTTGAAAATCATGATCAGAAAGCCTACATCGGTGTAGATGACTATGTCACCTCGATGTGTGTTGCTCTAAATCAGCTGTTGCACTTCAAACTCAGAGCGGCCCGCTGCCCATTCTCTGCACTCACGACCCAGTGTTATTATTACATTGTGCCAGTCCGTGATGTCTTCCGGACCTTCAACTCACTCTCTTTCACGATTGATGGTCTCTAGATCACATACCTGACGTATAGAAAGTTCCGCCTGTGCCATCCAGGACCTGCCTCGTCTTAGTCCATGACCCTTGACCATATCCATTGCTGCATGCAGCGGGTGATCCCTATCTGCGGCAACTCTCAGGTACCATTTGGCCTGAAGGACAATATGCCCATCCGTCATTGTTGGTAGCGCCAGGATATGCATCATGCATATAATTGGTGTGTCCTTTGTGCACCCCAGGATTAACCGCATGGCAGCATTCTGTATGCGCTCCAACCTTTCAAGCTAGGTCTTTGATACTGTCAGCAGCCCCAAACCATACTCAATTATATAAATTATTAACTGCCGAAAGAGCCTGTACAGCATCCTCCGTTCTACCCCGGTTGCTGCCATAGCCCTCAATGCATTAAGTCCCCTACCAGCCTTCACCACCAAGGCCTCCATATGATCCTTAAAAGACAAACACCTGTCAAAGGTGATATCCAAGTACTTCAATTTACTCTCTCGACTAAGAGAACGTCCATTCAACATAATACCTGGGACATCTGCCTTCACGATCCGGTCATCCAGGGAGTACCACGCAACCGATGCCTTGTCTGGGTGTATAATGGCCCCTGCGTCCCTGCACCACTCTGCTACCCTGTTTACTGCCAACTGTAAGTCTTTCGCCAAACAGAACTGATCAATTGGCTAAGGAAGGAGCCAAAGAAGAACAGCCTGATGTGCCCGTTACATACCACCAAAAGAAAAGAATGGTCAAATCAGTCAGAAAGCCACCAAAACCTGCTCAAGATGATTACCACGTTATGGACAGATCAGAACAAGTCATTATTCTGCGCCTCAGAACAGGACACAATAGATTACGCAACCACATGTATAAACAATTCAAGATTGGCGAAACAGCCATGTGCACATGTGGTTTGGCGTCGCAGACAGCAGAGCACATACTCAAAGACTGCCCAAAATATAACATATCTAGGCAAACCTTCTGGCCTAGAGAGACGACAGTGGAAGATAAACTCTATGGACCGCTGTGTGAACTAAAAAAGACAGTAAAATTCATACACGAGACAACATTGCAGTTATAGACATATTTCAAACGAACGAAAGAAGAAGAAGAAGAAGAAGAAGAAGAAGAAGAAGATTGCGACTTTGGCATGGGGGATTATCAACGACAGAGTTGATCCAGAAAACCAAGGACAGAGATCTGCGGAGAGTCACGAATGCCTACGTCAGTCGGCACGGCACTTGATGATGATGATGATGACTGTGCTGTAGGAAACGTAATCACTGATCGGACATCAGTCACTGGAGGAACTGTAGTCACTGGGCAAGCAGTATTCACTGTACGAACAGCAGTCTATGAGAGTTTCCCGCCAGAGCGAGGGGTAGAACCTGTTTGGGACCAATTGATATTGAAGCACATTTTCACTGAGAGCGCCTGTTTATGGGCTTCATACATCAAAATTCCCATAGACTGTGTTATTCCCTCTGTCCACCATTTGCATAGTCGGCCTCTTCTCTGATTCTGTTTGGTCTGTACATCGTTGCATGTTGTGGTATACTGTCATTTGGTAGCCTAGTTATGTGGTCGAACCATTTAACTTGCTCGCCCCTTGGCTAAGGGGTTACGGACGCAGTTCGTAATCCCACATACCGTGATCGAAACACAGCTGCGGGTGATTCGGCAGCAGACCGCCTTGCGTTGGGATTTATAAAATGGTATGGGTGCCGGTCATTCAGTCAGAAAGCAATGGCAAACTACTGAACGCAAACTTGTTAAGAGATCACAAACAGCCAAAAATGCTGGTGTTGACTGCGACGTCCTGTAAAGGATATGCAAATAACTTTAAAAAAATACTGGTATGTATTGGTGCCATTTGAACATCTATCCTCCATCTCATCCTCTGACTTGCTATTATTTGATGATATTGTATTTCCTTAATACTTAAAGCTCTTTACTTGTTTCGGGGATGTTATTTTAGATGAGTCTTTGTTGTATTTTCATCTTTGGTTATGGTCATTATCTCTGTTTTCATTCATTCATTCATTTATTCAGTAGCACGTCCTTCGTAAAACCTTGCTCCCATAACAACCTTACGGAAAACTTCTCGATCACAAGCAAGACGTCCCGCGTCCGATACACCCAACTGGAGATCATCTGCCACACCCTGCACCCATCTTCTCTTTGGCCTTTCTCTTACTCTCTTCCCAGGCATATACCCCTCCATTATTGTTCTCTCCAAACTTTCGTGACTTTCAAGTAACCAAAGTATTTCAATTTGCTTTGTTTTATCGTCTTTAATAGCCAATCTTCCCTGTTTTACTGATGCCAATTTTAATGTTATGTTCCACGTATCAATACCCAGAATATAGTTCTGTACTTTCCTTCTGGCAAGAGTTCCCAGATGAGGATAACGTAAGGACCAAACATTTCATGTCCGACTGGTTTGTGTTACACATTTGATCGATTTTCTACGTCCTTGTCATCTGTTGTCTCAGCTGTTTTATTGCTCACAGCCGCAGTAGACTAATTCTTCCTGCCACAGTGAATTGATGATTGTGATCTAAGTCAGCAATTTTCAATGATAATTAATTAGTAAGTTTTGTATAAAGAATTCAAAATTATCATTCAACATGATTCATTTCAACAACAATGATATTGATTGATTGTGTGGTTGATTGTGAATGTGATGTTTTTGGTTTGTTATGTCTGCTACTGCTACTACTTTTCCCGGCGTCGGTGGCCTAGGGTTAGCGAGCGCGATTGAGAATCCCGCAGACCCCTTCGAAATCATCTGTAAACGATTTGAAAGCAGACGACCACCTTGTGAACAATTGTGAATTGTGTGTGTGATGGTCCGCCAGAAGCAAACTGAAACTCAAACTGTAATAATGCCAACTGAACGTAGACGTAAACTTGCATTGAAAACCACATCCAAAAATACTAACATTTTAACTATTACTATTAAAAAGTAAAGGTAGTCCCATATACTGGGATACTGTTTTGGGGTGTGGCAGTGAAGTCACTCAGAAGTGTAAGTTAACCCTTTACAGGGCAGACGCTTGTCCGTTTTTTAGCCCTGAACGGGCAAGATTTTTTCAGGTTCGGTAAAATTTCGGGTCGCGTTAGTAAAAACATCACAAATAAGGTGTTAGTCAACCGATTTTAGTTAATTAAACAACACAATGAAGGGAAAAGCATGCAGAATATGTTACTCACGTGATTGTTGTCGGTAATCCATATGTGAACACAAATATTTACGAAATACAGCATGTTGTTTGTGATTTTCCGTCATCTATACGGCAATTTAAAAACACATTTTCAGAATCATAATCACTTTCTTTAAAGATCAACTCACGACTGCTAATGCAAAGTAACGCTTTTCACTGATATCTAGTTCCGATTAATAGTCAACTTTGTGCCCTTTAATGTCACTTAAATTGAATCTAGCGAAATCTTGGCTATCACTTGAAGAATCGCCAAAATCCGTTTTGAAAAACAGCGTAAAAACCCCAAAAACTATAAAAAAATTTCCGTAAAAGTCCGTTCAAATTCATAGTAGGCGCTTACAAATGGCGGCCACGTTGTCAAGCTATCGGCGAAAGTGAAAGTAGCCGTCGGAAGTGTCGGAAAGCCAAGAGATCGCGTTTTTACAATGCATAATAGTATCGGCCATTTTGGGACCCGCTCGTTTACGGTATCTGACGTAAATGGCCGTTCCACCCTGTAAAGGGTTAAAAAGATAGTTGCATATCTTTACAGACCGTATCAGTCAACTCCAGCAATTTTTTGCTGGTTGTGATTTCTTGGCAAGTTTACGTTCAATACTTTGCCATTGCTTTTTGAACGGCCGGCAATCATACCATTTTATAAAACCCACCTTAAGGCGGTCTGCTGCCAAATCGCTCGCAGCTGTGTTTCGAACGCGTTATGTGGGATTACAAACTGCGTCCATAACTCCTTCGTCATGGAGCTGATGAAGTCTTAGTAGTAGGCTTCACATATTCCAGGTCAGGACATTTAAGTTGGTCGGCCAGTTCCCTTCCTTGTCACCTACTAACTACTATTCACTAATGACTATCATGGTTTTACTATTCATGGATTACTCCTGGATTAACTTTCTTTCCCTCGTTACGCAGTCGTCTAATGAGAGACTGAATAATGTAGCAGGTCCATTGCAGGACATCGCATTCATCATGATCCACCAAACAGATTCTTGATCCTGTGCCAGTTCTCTTGCATCATCCACTTTCAGGAGGTCAGCATGGCCAAATGGATAAGAATGTGTGTTCTTAAACATCCAGTGTGCTGATACCGAGGTAAGGGGTTCATTCCCTACACCGGACAGTTGGACTAAAATGTTGACCTCTCATCCTTCACTTGGGGACGACAATTACAAGTACCCCTGAAAGAGTGGGTTCACCTGAAAGCGAGAGACACTGATAATAGGGGACACTAATCCATATGCATAATTCAGTCCAGCACCACAAGAAGTAGTGTATATGGACTACGCTTGAGTTCAAAGTCTCATCTCATCTCATCATGTTCCTCTTGTACCTTGCGGTGTCGAGGTGAAGTATAAACTTCGTGAGAGTGCCCGGTTATGGGCTTCGTATATCGACATTCCCATGGATTCTGTTATTCCCTCCGTCCAGCGTTTACGTGGTCGGCCTCTTCCTCTGTTTCCATCTGGTCTGTACGTGAGTTCAAAGTGAGTGAGCATAAAAATAAAAAATCCACTTTCATGCCCATGATGTTTCTTTTAATGTCCTGAATCCATCTTCATGCTGGCCGACTGCTGCTCTTCTACCAGGAACCAGACCTCCCATCACTGTTCCCTCCAAATCGCTGTAAAGTTACATCTTGACATGGCCACAGTATTTCAGTTTTCACACAAGGTGCTGCTTATGAGCCAATTTTCTTTGTTTTTCAGATTTTGTAGTTTTCAGTAAATTTCTTCCTATTGGTCCACTATGTTCTCAGGATATTTCTTATTGGTCCACTGTATTCTCAGGATATTTCTTATTGGTCCACTGTGTTCTTAGGATATTTTCTATTAGTCCACTGGTTCTCACGATATTTCTTATTGGTCCACAGTGTTCTCACGATATTTCTTATCAGTCCACTGTATTCTCAGGATATTTTTCTATAAAGCTCCACTTGTTTTCTTTAGTCTGTTAAATCTGTTATCTACTGCCTATAATACCAAGAGATGTAGGACAAGGAGGTATTGAGCTTGAGGAATTAAGCCCATCTGGCTAGTGCAGTCGCCGCAAACTGTGAAGGTTAGAGCTTTCTTTTTCCCCTCAACAGAAAAAAATTCACACCTTACAGAGGGTCTCCCAAAAGAAAAACCTGGCATTCTAGTCACTCACCCAGTGGTTTATCTTCTTTAATGATTTTATAAAATGGTCTGTGACTCACATCCATAATCCATATGCTGCCACAGGACAGATGCATGATCTCTACATTTTTACTTTAATTTGTTTGCTGCTTTTATGCCATAGGTGCTTAACCAATTCACTGCCGAACAAAAAGTAGGTTTGGACCAGACATGGTACACAATCAAATAAACTAGTATTATAATATAATTTCCCTTCACTGAGCATTGACATTGTGGAAAATAATGAAACAAAGTAATAAACATGCTGACCATAGTATGGCGATATATCGTCCTTCTGTCCAAACAGAGAGGTCACATGTGGCAATAAATTATCCCTTGGCACTGAATCGGTTAATACTGTTTCACTTCTGCATTGTTATGACCAGTCTCTGATGTCGTTTGAACAGATTTGTTTGTTGTTGTTGTTGTTGTTGTTGATAAAGCCATGATTTTCAAAGTGTGTGACATCTTCAGTTTCTTTGTTGTTGATTGTGACTTGTGGTTGGTTTATAGCTATGTCCGTGGACATTATTTTGTTTCATTTTTAAGTTCAGAATACGATTGTGGTTTTCGCTGTGTCTCATGACAGGCGAGATCAACTCTTCTAACCCCTCAGCACTGTTTGAGAGGAGGGCCATGTCATCTGCAAATTTTACTTTGTTTGCTTATGTTGTGCTATTTTATCTCTGCTTTCTTTTTCTTCTTTTTCTTTCACCCTTTATCCGCTCATTGCAGCACGGCCCTTAATCGCCTCCAAGCTGTGCAGTCCTTAGCTATCCCACGCACCCTTATCCATATTCTCCTCATGATATTCATTTCTCTGTCTACTTCTCTTCTCCATGTGTTGTTTAGTCTCCCTCTGTTTTGTTTGTCCCGAGGATTCCAAACAAAGGCTTTTCTAGTTATGTTTGATCTAGTTATACTATTCTCAGGTTATCTCAGTGTCTGTCCTATCCAGCACCAGCAAATTTTCCTAATCTCTTGATTCACTGGTGTTTGTTTAATTCTCTCCATGAGCTCCACATATCCCCACCAACTCACACATCCTGCACCTACCCACACACAAATCCAGCACCCACGCACACACAAATCCCACACCCACCCACACACAAATCCCGCACCCACCCACACACAGATCCCACACCCACCCACACATCCCCCACTTACACACATCCCCCACCCACACAATGCTAGTAGCTCGGACGCATTCAGACAGTTTGCCCATTCCGGGGTAAAGACACATTCGGACGATTTGCCCGGTAAAGGGTTAATGTTAGAATTGAAGTTTGGTGCATAGTTTAATTTCTTTTGATGTCCACAAATTTTCTAGTGCTATAAAACTACTTCTTTTCTTTTGTATTCTTATTCTGATATGTTTATCTGTTCTCCCATTTTAGACTCCTAATACTGTTTAGTCTCTTCATTGCTATGGCCAATGTACCTTTGATTTCTTTTGAATAGCCTTCATTATTGTTAATGTTAGAGCCAGGGTGTTCAAAGTTTGAAACATTTTCAGTTTCATCATTGTTGATTATGATGTTTTGTTGACATCTAGTGTTATCCAAATCACACTTTTGCAAAATCAACACCTGCGAGATGAGATGCCTGAGGAGAGCTGCCAACTTGGAGAGCTGCCAACTTAACAATCCGAGACCGAGTAAGAAATGCTGTTATCAGACAGACAATGGTTCAACACCTTGTGCCACATTTATTGAAAGACAGAAGATCAAGTGGTTTGGCCATGTCGTTAGAATGCAACACCAGCAACTACCATCACTGGCCTTACGTCAAAGATCATCTGCGACGAGACCAAGAGGACGCCCGAGAAGAAAATGGATTGACTACATCAAAGACATTGTACAATCACACAGAATGACACTATCCAGTGCCGCCCATCAGGCGCTGGAGCGCAGATTATTCCTTGATGGCAGAAGTGGAGGACGATGATGATGATGATGATGATGATGAAGATGATAATGATGATGATGGTGATGATGTAGTCTTGCCCTTGGATATGAGTAAGAATAAGATATTAATAATAATATGTTACTTGACATCTACAGAGGACTCAACACCAGAAATATTATCTAGAATCTCACTGGCATCTGTTGCCTTCAATAAACTGTTAACAAGTCAAAGTCACTCAGCCAACATACGAAACTTAAAATCTTCAATTCTTGTGTGATTCCAGTGCTAACGTATGGATGTGAGAGTTGGAAATCAACGGTAGCTTTAGATACAAAATTAGACAGTTTTGAGAACAAATGTCTTAGAAGAATTCTAAACATCCAGTGGACAGATTTCAAAACCAATGCGCAAATAAGACAAGAGACTAAGCAAGATATTGTATCCAATTTTATAAGAAAACGCCGTTGGAACTATATCGGCCATGTACTCAGAATGGGCCGGTCTCTCTGGCTGTGGGGTTACAACACTTTCTCTCTGTAATCCCGTTTATCATGCAGAGTCTCGCAGCGGAGCGAGAACTGAGGTGGTTCGACCCCCGCTCGTGACTTGCGGATACTGAGCCGGCCGCTCAGAAAGCAATAGCAAACTACTGAGCATAATCTTGCCAAGAGATCAACAGACAGATGAAAGATGCTGCTGTTGACAGCTAAGTCCTGTAAAAGGATACGCAAAACATTAAACTCAGAATGGACAAGACAAGACTCCCCAACCAAGCCCTCATATGGTCACCAGTAGGGAAAAGAAAATGGGGAAGACCAAGAGAGACCCTGCGTAGAACCATCATCAGAGAAGGTTGATTCAACGACCAAGTGAACATCCAAGATCTACAACAGGTAGCAGCGAACCGCCGGACATGGAGAGCCATGACTTCTGTCCTATGCGCCAACTTAGGCTCAAGAGGAAAGACTAACTAACTAACTAACTTGAATTAATTGTTCATCAATAAAAATGATCAGTCTTCAATTCCTGGATACTCACTTGACTTGCAAAATCACTAAAAGTTTAGTGATAGTGACTAAATTGATAAAACTGTAACTTTTTGTCTTTATAATAACATAACGATTAGGTATTTTAATAAAAATAATAAGAATGTTAAGTTATGACAAATACTAAAGTATTGGAAAGATCGAGTTGTGTGATGGTTTGTTCCCTGCTCAGTCTTCACAGACTTAGTTGGATAGGACATATTGGGAGGATGGATGATGGTAGAATACTTTTTTGGTGAATTACAGATGGGTAAGAGATCTCAGGGTCGGCCTTTATTACGATACAAAGATGTGTGTAAGTGGGACATGATTGATATAGGCATTGATATTACACCCTGGGAGCAAGTCGCCACTGATTGCATTGCACGAAGGGCAAATATCTGAAATTGAATAAAGACAAATGAGAAAATGATCGCAGATAGGTCACAAACAGAGCATGTGAAATGTCAGATGATGCATGGTGGTGGAAATGACCATGTGTTCACATGCATCCATTGTGGACAAACATTTATTAAACAAATTGGTCTGATCAGACACATTGGCTACTGCCATGGGTTGTAGTTATTATGCAATTTTTGAAGCACAAAGAATGTTGATACAGTCATGGATATATGTTCCTGTATTTGAGAGAATTTGCTGACACTTCCAGACAGCTTTGTGTGAATGTTTACTAATTTAACTTTTTTTATTTCAGGTTTCTGAGTTGACAGTCATGGTTGTCT
Source organism: Cepaea hortensis (assembly GCA_963921405.1). NCBI lineage: Eukaryota > Metazoa > Mollusca > Gastropoda > Stylommatophora > Helicidae > Cepaea > Cepaea hortensis. The sequence goes on from OY992882.1 coordinate 12,457,386, forward strand.
CCTTAATTAGGCCACTTCGGAGGCTAGTAACTAAAAAGTTGGGAGGTAAAGACATAATGATTTACATTGTAACTTTTCTTATACTCTCGTGGTGTCCCTGTGGGCATTGGCTTGGAGTCTGTTGACAATGACATGCTTAAACCTTTAGAGGAAACATCACCGGAGGAAATATCACCGAAGAAAACATTACTGGAGGAAATGTTACTGGAGGAAATGTTACTGGAGGAAACATTACTGCAGAAAACATTACCCGAGGAAATATTACCACAGGAAACATTACTGCAGTAAAAATTACCAGAGGAAACATTACAGCAGTAAACATTACCGGAGGAAACATTACCAGAAGAAGTATTATCGCAGTAAACATTACTGGAGGAAACATTACCGCAGTAAACATTACCAGAGGAAACATCACCGGAGGAAACATTACCGGAGAAAATATCTCCAGAGGAAAAAATTACCTGAGGAAAATTACCGGAGGAAACATTACCTGAGGAAAGATTACTGCAGAAAACATTACGCAAGAAAACATTACCACAGGAAACACTACTGCAGGAAACATAACCACTGGAAACATTACCGGAGGGAAAAAAATTACAGGAGAAAAAAATTACCGGAGAAAACCTAGGCCTAACCCCAGCTTGTCCATAAGTGCTGTGTTGAAGCATGACCTAATTACATCTTAATATGCCTCTCCACAGGTGTAAAGTTCAAGGGTCGGTCTTACACACCCCACAGGTTTCTGAGCTTGGAGAGGGGAAGGAGGGCTCTGCAACACAGCCCCTTCGGAGATAGTGGAAGAAAAGTGTGTACACCAACCTCTTTCCAATAGATCATATCCTTTACAGAGCTGACACAACCTGGGCCTAAAGCCTCAGACTTAAGTTTAAACTCAAAGTCTTCCAGAAGGTTCACAACTAACTAGTTCATACTCTCAGGGTGTATTGGCAACATAGACAGGGCTACATACACTCCTACAGTGGTCAGCATGACTGAATGGATAAGAGCGTTTGTTCTTAAACTTTTAGTTTGCTGATGCTGAGGTATCGGATTCAACCGCTACACCGGTCAGTTGGACTCAAATGTTGACTTCTCATCCTTGACTTGGGGACATAAATTATAAGAACCTCAGAAGTTGAAGTGGCATCATGGGATGGCAAGGGGCACTGGTAATAGAGAAAGCTAATCCACACGCAAAAATCAGTCCAGTGCTACTTAACCCTTTACAGGGCAGACGCTTGTCCGTTTTTTAGCCCTGAACGGGCAAGATTTTTTCAGGTTCGGTAAAATTTCGGCTTGCGTTAATAAAAACATCACAAATAAGGTGTTAGTCAACCGATTTTAGTTAAATAAACAACACAATGAAGGGAAAAGCATGCAGAATATGTTATTAACTTTCTTTCCCTCGTTACGCAGTCGTCTAATGAGAGACTGAATAATGTAGCAGGTCCATTGCAGGACATCGCATTCATCATGATCCACCAAACAGATTCTTGATCCTGTGCCAGTTCTCTTGCATCATCCACTTTCAGGAGGTCAGCATGGCCAAATGGATAAGAATGTGTGTTCTTAAACATCCAGTGTGCTGATACCGAGGTAAGGGGTTCATTCCCTACACCGGACAGTTGGACTAAAATGTTGACCTCTCATCCTTCACTTGGGGACGACAATTACAAGTACCCCTGAAAGAGTGGGTTCACCTGAAAGCGAGAGACACTGATAATAGGGGACACTAATCCATATGCATAATTCAGTCCAGCACCACAAGAAGTAGTGTATATGGACTACGCTTGAGTTCAAAGTCTCATCTCATCTCATCATGTTCCTCTTGTACCTTGCGGTGTCGAGGTGAAGTATAAACTTCGTGAGAGTGCCCGGTTATGGGCTTCGTATATCGACATTCCCATGGATTCTGTTATTCCCTCCGTCCAGCGTTTACGTGGTCGGCCTCTTCCTCTGTTTCCATCTGGTCTGTACGTGAGTTCAAAGTGAGTGAGCATAAAAATAAAAAATCCACTTTCATGCCCATGATGTTTCTTTTAATGTCCTGAATCCATCTTCATGCTGGCCGACTGCTGCTCTTCTACCAGGAACCAGACCTCCCATCACTGTTCCCTCCAAATCGCTGTAAAGTTACATCTTGACATGGCCACAGTATTTCAGTTTTCACACAAGGTGCTGCTTATGAGCCAATTTTCTTTGTTTTTCAGATTTTGTAGTTTTCAGTAAATTTCTTCCTATTGGTCCACTATGTTCTCAGGATATTTCTTATTGGTCCACTGTATTCTCAGGATATTTCTTATTGGTCCACTGTGTTCTTAGGATATTTTCTATTAGTCCACTGGTTCTCACGATATTTCTTATTGGTCCACAGTGTTCTCACGATATTTCTTATCAGTCCACTGTATTCTCAGGATATTTTTCTATAAAGCTCCACTTGTTTTCTTTAGTCTGTTAAATCTGTTATCTACTGCCTATAATACCAAGAGATGTAGGACAAGGAGGTATTGAGCTTGAGGAATTAAGCCCATCTGGCTAGTGCAGTCGCCGCAAACTGTGAAGGTTAGAGCTTTCTTTTTCCCCTCAACAGAAAAAAATTCACACCTTACAGAGGGTCTCCCAAAAGAAAAACCTGGCATTCTAGTCACTCACCCAGTGGTTTATCTTCTTTAATGATTTTATAAAATGGTCTGTGACTCACATCCATAATCCATATGCTGCCACAGGACAGATGCATGATCTCTACATTTTTACTTTAATTTGTTTGCTGCTTTTATGCCATAGGTGCTTAACCAATTCACTGCCGAACAAAAAGTAGGTTTGGACCAGACATGGTACACAATCAAATAAACTAGTATTATAATATAATTTCCCTTCACTGAGCATTGACATTGTGGAAAATAATGAAACAAAGTAATAAACATGCTGACCATAGTATGGCGATATATCGTCCTTCTGTCCAAACAGAGAGGTCACATGTGGCAATAAATTATCCCTTGGCACTGAATCGGTTAATACTGTTTCACTTCTGCATTGTTATGACCAGTCTCTGATGTCGTTTGAACAGATTTGTTTGTTGTTGTTGTTGTTGTTGTTGATAAAGCCATGATTTTCAAAGTGTGTGACATCTTCAGTTTCTTTGTTGTTGATTGTGACTTGTGGTTGGTTTATAGCTATGTCCGTGGACATTATTTTGTTTCATTTTTAAGTTCAGAATACGATTGTGGTTTTCGCTGTGTCTCATGACAGGCGAGATCAACTCTTCTAACCCCTCAGCACTGTTTGAGAGGAGGGCCATGTCATCTGCAAATTTTACTTTGTTTGCTTATGTTGTGCTATTTTATCTCTGCTTTCTTTTTCTTCTTTTTCTTTCACCCTTTATCCGCTCATTGCAGCACGGCCCTTAATCGCCTCCAAGCTGTGCAGTCCTTAGCTATCCCACGCACCCTTATCCATATTCTCCTCATGATATTCATTTCTCTGTCTACTTCTCTTCTCCATGTGTTGTTTAGTCTCCCTCTGTTTTGTTTGTCCCGAGGATTCCAAACAAAGGCTTTTCTAGTTATGTTTGATCTAGTTATACTATTCTCAGGTTATCTCAGTGTCTGTCCTATCCAGCACCAGCAAATTTTCCTAATCTCTTGATTCACTGGTGTTTGTTTAATTCTCTCCATGAGCTCCACATATCCCCACCAACTCACACATCCTGCACCTACCCACACACAAATCCAGCACCCACGCACACACAAATCCCACACCCACCCACACACAAATCCCGCACCCACCCACACACAGATCCCACACCCACCCACACATCCCCCACTTACACACATCCCCCACCCACACAATGCTAGTAGCTCGGACGCATTCAGACAGTTTGCCCATTCCGGGGTAAAGACACATTCGGACGATTTGCCCGGTAAAGGGTTAATGTTAGAATTGAAGTTTGGTGCATAGTTTAATTTCTTTTGATGTCCACAAATTTTCTAGTGCTATAAAACTACTTCTTTTCTTTTGTATTCTTATTCTGATATGTTTATCTGTTCTCCCATTTTAGACTCCTAATACTGTTTAGTCTCTTCATTGCTATGGCCAATGTACCTTTGATTTCTTTTGAATAGCCTTCATTATTGTTAATGTTAGAGCCAGGGTGTTCAAAGTTTGAAACATTTTCAGTTTCATCATTGTTGATTATGATGTTTTGTTGACATCTAGTGTTATCCAAATCACACTTTTGCAAAATCAACACCTGCGAGATGAGATGCCTGAGGAGAGCTGCCAACTTGGAGAGCTGCCAACTTAACAATCCGAGACCGAGTAAGAAATGCTGTTATCAGACAGACAATGGTTCAACACCTTGTGCCACATTTATTGAAAGACAGAAGATCAAGTGGTTTGGCCATGTCGTTAGAATGCAACACCAGCAACTACCATCACTGGCCTTACGTCAAAGATCATCTGCGACGAGACCAAGAGGACGCCCGAGAAGAAAATGGATTGACTACATCAAAGACATTGTACAATCACACAGAATGACACTATCCAGTGCCGCCCATCAGGCGCTGGAGCGCAGATTATTCCTTGATGGCAGAAGTGGAGGACGATGATGATGATGATGATGATGATGAAGATGATAATGATGATGATGGTGATGATGTAGTCTTGCCCTTGGATATGAGTAAGAATAAGATATTAATAATAATATGTTACTTGACATCTACAGAGGACTCAACACCAGAAATATTATCTAGAATCTCACTGGCATCTGTTGCCTTCAATAAACTGTTAACAAGTCAAAGTCACTCAGCCAACATACGAAACTTAAAATCTTCAATTCTTGTGTGATTCCAGTGCTAACGTATGGATGTGAGAGTTGGAAATCAACGGTAGCTTTAGATACAAAATTAGACAGTTTTGAGAACAAATGTCTTAGAAGAATTCTAAACATCCAGTGGACAGATTTCAAAACCAATGCGCAAATAAGACAAGAGACTAAGCAAGATATTGTATCCAATTTTATAAGAAAACGCCGTTGGAACTATATCGGCCATGTACTCAGAATGGGCCGGTCTCTCTGGCTGTGGGGTTACAACACTTTCTCTCTGTAATCCCGTTTATCATGCAGAGTCTCGCAGCGGAGCGAGAACTGAGGTGGTTCGACCCCCGCTCGTGACTTGCGGATACTGAGCCGGCCGCTCAGAAAGCAATAGCAAACTACTGAGCATAATCTTGCCAAGAGATCAACAGACAGATGAAAGATGCTGCTGTTGACAGCTAAGTCCTGTAAAAGGATACGCAAAACATTAAACTCAGAATGGACAAGACAAGACTCCCCAACCAAGCCCTCATATGGTCACCAGTAGGGAAAAGAAAATGGGGAAGACCAAGAGAGACCCTGCGTAGAACCATCATCAGAGAAGGTTGATTCAACGACCAAGTGAACATCCAAGATCTACAACAGGTAGCAGCGAACCGCCGGACATGGAGAGCCATGACTTCTGTCCTATGCGCCAACTTAGGCTCAAGAGGAAAGACTAACTAACTAACTAACTTGAATTAATTGTTCATCAATAAAAATGATCAGTCTTCAATTCCTGGATACTCACTTGACTTGCAAAATCACTAAAAGTTTAGTGATAGTGACTAAATTGATAAAACTGTAACTTTTTGTCTTTATAATAACATAACGATTAGGTATTTTAATAAAAATAATAAGAATGTTAAGTTATGACAAATACTAAAGTATTGGAAAGATCGAGTTGTGTGATGGTTTGTTCCCTGCTCAGTCTTCACAGACTTAGTTGGATAGGACATATTGGGAGGATGGATGATGGTAGAATACTTTTTTGGTGAATTACAGATGGGTAAGAGATCTCAGGGTCGGCCTTTATTACGATACAAAGATGTGTGTAAGTGGGACATGATTGATATAGGCATTGATATTACACCCTGGGAGCAAGTCGCCACTGATTGCATTGCACGAAGGGCAAATATCTGAAATTGAATAAAGACAAATGAGAAAATGATCGCAGATAGGTCACAAACAGAGCATGTGAAATGTCAGATGATGCATGGTGGTGGAAATGACCATGTGTTCACATGCATCCATTGTGGACAAACATTTATTAAACAAATTGGTCTGATCAGACACATTGGCTACTGCCATGGGTTGTAGTTATTATGCAATTTTTGAAGCACAAAGAATGTTGATACAGTCATGGATATATGTTCCTGTATTTGAGAGAATTTGCTGACACTTCCAGACAGCTTTGTGTGAATGTTTACTAATTTAACTTTTTTTATTTCAGGTTTCTGAGTTGACAGTCATGGTTGTCTCCTTAATTAGGCCACTTCGGAGGCTAGTAACTAAAAAGTTGGGAGGTAAAGACATAATGATTTACATTGTAACTTTTCTTATACTCTCGTGGTGTCCCTGTGGGCATTGGCTTGGAGTCTGTTGACAATGACATGCTTAAACCTTTAGAGGAAACATCACCGGAGGAAATATCACCGAAGAAAACATTACTGGAGGAAATGTTACTGGAGGAAATGTTACTGGAGGAAACATTACTGCAGAAAACATTACCCGAGGAAATATTACCACAGGAAACATTACTGCAGTAAAAATTACCAGAGGAAACATTACAGCAGTAAACATTACCGGAGGAAACATTACCAGAAGAAGTATTATCGCAGTAAACATTACTGGAGGAAACATTACCGCAGTAAACATTACCAGAGGAAACATCACCGGAGGAAACATTACCGGAGAAAATATCTCCAGAGGAAAAAATTACCTGAGGAAAATTACCGGAGGAAACATTACCTGAGGAAAGATTACTGCAGAAAACATTACGCAAGAAAACATTACCACAGGAAACACTACTGCAGGAAACATAACCACTGGAAACATTACCGGAGGGAAAAAAATTACAGGAGAAAAAAATTACCGGAGAAAACCTAGGCCTAACCCCAGCTTGTCCATAAGTGCTGTGTTGAAGCATGACCTAATTACATCTTAATATGCCTCTCCACAGGTGTAAAGTTCAAGGGTCGGTCTTACACACCCCACAGGTTTCTGAGCTTGGAGAGGGGAAGGAGGGCTCTGCAACACAGCCCCTTCGGAGATAGTGGAAGAAAAGTGTGTACACCAACCTCTTTCCAATAGATCATATCCTTTACAGAGCTGACACAACCTGGGCCTAAAGCCTCAGACTTAAGTTTAAACTCAAAGTCTTCCAGAAGGTTCACAACTAACTAGTTCATACTCTCAGGGTGTATTGGCAACATAGACAGGGCTACATACACTCCTACAGTGGTCAGCATGACTGAATGGATAAGAGCGTTTGTTCTTAAACTTTTAGTTTGCTGATGCTGAGGTATCGGATTCAACCGCTACACCGGTCAGTTGGACTCAAATGTTGACTTCTCATCCTTGACTTGGGGACATAAATTATAAGAACCTCAGAAGTTGAAGTGGCATCATGGGATGGCAAGGGGCACTGGTAATAGAGAAAGCTAATCCACACGCAAAAATCAGTCCAGTGCTACTTAACCCTTTACAGGGCAGACGCTTGTCCGTTTTTTAGCCCTGAACGGGCAAGATTTTTTCAGGTTCGGTAAAATTTCGGCTTGCGTTAATAAAAACATCACAAATAAGGTGTTAGTCAACCGATTTTAGTTAAATAAACAACACAATGAAGGGAAAAGCATGCAGAATATGTTACTCACATGATTGTTGTCGGTAATCCATATATGAACACAAATATTTACGAAATACAGCATATTGTTTGTGATTTTCCGTCATCTATACAGCAATTTACAAACACATTTTCAGAATCATAATCACTTTCTTTAAAGTCTGACTCACGACTGCTAATGCAAAGTAACGCTTTTCACTGATATTTAGCTCCGATTAATAGTCAACTTCGTGCCCTTTAATGTCACTTAAATTGAACTTAGCGAAATCTCGGCTATCACTTGAAGAATCGCCGAAATCCATTTTGAAAAATTAAGCGTAAAAACCCCGAAAACTATAAAAAAAAAGCCTGTAAAAGTCCATTCAAATTCATAGTAGGCGCTTACAAATGGCGGCCACGTTGTAAAGCTATCGGCGAAAGCGAAAGTAGCCGTCAGAAGTATCGGAAAACCGAGAGATCACGTTTTTACAATGCATAATAATATCGGGCGGTTTCAGACGATCTGCCCGTTTAAGCGATCGGAAGAAATGGCCGTTCTACCTGGTCAAGGGTTAAAGTAGTAGCGTGTGCATGGACTATGCTTGAGTTCAAAGCGAGTGACCAGAAAAAAAAACTTCTACCTTCCAGTGGCATTATTTGAATTGATTGATCAGGCTGACTGATATTGAGCCAAGATTGACAACAAAGTAGCTTGTCACTGAGGAGCTTGACAATCAAGAGACACTTACACAGTTAACTGTTGTAACCAGTCTTTAAAAATGAAAAAAAAAACACACACAACAGGAAATAAAACTATGAGAACATGAACAAATTACCTGACAGCCAAAATATTCCACCCAAACACAGCACAGTGCAACCAATTCTCAGACACTATCTGAAAATGAATGCTGGGAGAAAAATAAATAATATAAAATGACACAAAGTAGTGCAGCTTTACATAACAGATTTACGACACATAAAGTACGTTGCAGCGATTAGCCTTCATCAGCAAACAAACAGATTCACAAACACAACATATAGTCGAGGAGATCTCCTGTGACTACATCAAACGGTGACGACAGGACGAGAAGAACAAAAGGATGAAAAAATGAAAGCAATGAAGAGAAAATGAGAATTGAAAAAAATGTTCATACTTACCTCACAGTTCCGATCTGTGAGTAACTCAGAATATCTCCGATGTATTCTTTTTATACCCAACCGACGGAGTGAGATGGGGTGATAGGTGTTACAGTTCAGTGAGCACATTGAAAGAAGGGGGGGGGGAACAGAGGTAGGAGGGCAGGACGCAACATGTCTGATAAGGGCATCTGAGCAATCTCAGTGGATGTACTAACGAAGCATGAGTGGGCACAAGCATGATGGTGGTATTAAAAAAAACCACATTATGCACTCATATGTTATTTTGAGGCGAGTCCTAAAGTCTGGGTGGACTGATATGCGTGAGCGCACATACATACATATACACCACTCAACAGGCATTCATACATTAGTGTACATGGGCATGTGCAAGGTATATATAAGGAGAGAGGGGTGGAGGGAGAGAGAGAGAGAGAGAGGTGGGTATCGTTCCTGTGATATGCTTCATGGGGTATGCAGAGTAGGTCGGTCTACAAATACGAGGCTTCACTCATACTGTTCCCTATGAAATAGGATAAGTAAGGTTGATTGTTATACCACGTATTATAAGATCATATCACCCAATGCTTGTTATTGGGGTTGTATAAGATCCGACCACTGGTAATACACATGATGTGGGTAGGCACAGAGAAGCAAGATTGTTTGGAGAGAGAGAGAGAGAGAGAGAGAGAGAGAGAGAGAGAGAGGAGAGAGAGAGAGAGAGAGAGAGAGAGAGAGAGAGAGATTGGATATTCAATAAATCTTGTGGCCCATTTCAAGTCTAGTCCTTGATCATCATTATGATATAGCAAGTCTTTTATAGAACATCACTCTCATCACGGCGTGCCAAAAAAGCCTCTTAATCTCATCCCATTTCTCTCGCCTCATGCCCAAGGTATCTGCATTGTCTTGTGTCAATCTTCGTGCTGTTTGACCATTGCCCCTTCTTCCAGGAACCACGCCTTCCATCACAATTCTTTCCAAGCTGCTGTAACGTTAATATAGTTAAGTATAGGGAGTATTTTTAATGACTGTGCAGTGTTTGAAAATGTTGCAGATCCAAGTTTTGTATTTACCTATTATGTTGCATGAACTTTACAGAGGGTGAATAAAAAACTTGGACTGGCAATATTTTCAAACACTGCACAGTCAATAAAAATACACCCTATATTTTAATTTCCGCAGCATGACATAGTTTATGAGCTAGTTCTCTTCAGTGATCAGATCTGATAGAATTTCAGTATTTTCATTCTTCTGAAGACAGCTGACCATTCTGCGAGAGAGGCTGAGTCAAACGGGGTAATGCCTAGTGCAATGGAGTTGATCTTCTCGCCATTAACCTCCCCCCATCCGAAGGTTGTGGGTTCGATTCCGAGCCGCGTGTCTTCGGTTCATGAGTGCATTTTTCTGAGACTTTGAGGGTCGTCGCTGGAGCTACGGAGTTTGTGCTTTGTGCGATGCTTTCAGCAGCCCGCACTGCGGAAAGAGACTGAATCATATGGGATAAAAACCTGGTGCAATGAAGTCGACCTTGTCAACTTTTAAGCAACTTTTTCAAGTCATTAACCCCTTAGCCTTTAACTCTTTAATATTTCGATGTCTGCTGTGGAAAATTGAACACTTATGAGCATGTTCCTTAGGCAGTGACGTCATATCTGTTAACACAAAAAAGGGAATGGAGCACTTACGAGCATATCCCAAAGGCAGTGACGTCATATCTGTTATCACAAAAAAGGGAATAGAGCACTTATGAGCATATCCCAAAGGCAATGACATCATATCTGTTAGCACACAAAAGGGAATAGAGCACTTATGAGCATATCCCAAAGGCAATGACATCATATCTGTTAGCACACAAAAGGGAATAGAGCACTTATGAGCATGTCCCAAAGGCAATGACATCATATCTGTTAGCACACAAAAGGGAATAGAGCACTTATGAGCATATCCCAAAGGCAATGACATCATATCTGTTAGCACACAAAAGGGAATAGAGCACTTATGAGCATATCCCAAAGGCAATGACATCATATCTGTTAGCACACAAAAGGGAATAGAGCACTTATGAGCATATCCCAAAGGCAATGACATCATATCTGTTAGCACACAAAAGGGAATAGAGCACTTAAGAGCATATCCCAAAGGCAATGACATCATATCTGTTAGCACACAAAAGGGAATAGAGCACTTATGAGCATGTCCCAAAGGCAATGACATCATATCTGTTTACACGAAAAAGTAAACAGAGCACTTACGAGCATGTTTCAGAAGCAATGATGTCATATCTGTTGACACAAAAAAGAAGGCCAACCAAGTTTTAAACTCTTTTGTTGATTTGTTTCTGTTGACAGGATACAGACGGCTGCTGTTGCTGGTGTCGTCACTTGTCCTTGCAGTGTATGTGCTGCGGATGTTCTATGTTGGAGATGGTAAGTTCGTTTTATAAGTTTTCCCCGTTTGAGGCATTTCATTAGTACACCCACTCACTGTCATTAATGTCCTGAGTTCGATCCTCTTGTGACGCATATAATGACCACGGACTGATAAACCAAGACTGGGTATGTTTATGATAAATATACAAGCACACTATTGTTTTTTAAGTGAAGATATAATAATTAATTTTAATAACGAAGACACAAACAATAGATTGCACAATTTATTGCCTGGCATATTTTGCTGCATCTCATCAGATGCATACTGCAGAAATCACACTACATAAACTAAAGTGATTAGATAAACCCTCCTATGAGATGCAGCAAAATATGCCTGGCAATAAATCGTGCAATCTATTGTTTCTGTCTTCGTTATTTAAATTCACTACAGTAATTTATTACATTGTATGGGTCTCAGCTGTAAGCACACAATCACAGTAATTTATCACATTATATGGGTTTAAATATCAAGCACAGAATTAATTACACATTAATTTATTACACTGCATTGGTCTCAATATCAAGCACTGAATCACAGTAATCTATTACATTGTATGGGTCTCATTATCAAGCACTGAATCACAGTAATCTATTACATTGTATGGGTCTCATTATCAAGCACTGAATCACAGTAATTTATTTCATTGCATGGGTCTCAATATCAAGCATTGAGTAACAGTAATTTATTACATTGCATGGGTTTCAATATCAAGCACTGAATCACACAGGGTATATCTGACAAAACTGTCCAGATTTGGTCTGACTGAATGGCAGTCTTAAACACATGAACAACCCCTCATGTACAATATGTAAGGGACTGGTGAGGACCTCAAGTACACTGTCCTGCTCATGACCTATGCTCTAAAATACATACAGCGGCAAATATAACCGGACTTTAAAACATTTTGTGTGTCCTTTATTTACAGTTTAGTCAGACTTGTCGCCATTGGCCAGTGCTGTAGCTTAGGGGCTGTGAGCACATTTCATAAGTTCTCACCATACCATTTCGAGGTTCACAATCGGCTGCAGGGTGGCGTTTGTTCAGAAAGCAATGGCAAACTACTGAATGTAAAAATTGTCTTGTAAGTCACAAACAGCCAAATATGCCGGATTGATTGCCAGTCCTGTAAAGGACACGCAGCTTTCTTTGTCTACTGTGAAATCACTTTCTTTGTCTACTGTGAAATCACTTTCTTTGTCTACTGTGAAATCACTTTTCTTTGTCTGCTGTGAAATCAATTTCTTTGTCTGCTGTGAAATCACTTTCTTTGTCTGCTGTGAAATCACTTTCTTTGTCTGCTGTGAAATCACTTTCTTTGTCTACTGTGAAATCACTTTCTTTGTCTGCTGTGAAATCACTTTCTTTGTCTACTGTGAAATCACTTTCTTTGTCTGCTGTGAAATCACTTTCTTTGTCTGCTGTGAAATCACTTTCTTTGTCTGCTGTGAAATCACTTTCTCCACTGGGGGGTCAGCATGGCTGAATGGATAAGAATCCATTCATCATGTACCATGCTGGTATGCGTGGGCGGTCATGATTCGTCATGTCACTCGATCACCAGTCATGGATCAGCTCAGTGTTCCTGTCTCGGCCATGCCATGTGGCCAAGCCATCCAGGTATTTATTTCTTGGCCTTCCTCTTGTTCTCTTTCCCTCGATCTTGCCAGTTGTCACCAAGTTCTCCAATTTATTTCTTCTCATAACATGTCCAAAAAATTGTGACTGTCTGTGTCTAATTTCTTTAATCAGTGTACGATTTTCATTTGTTTCTTGCAGGACTTGGTCATTGGTTTTTCTGTCTGTCCAAGGTATTCTTTGCATTCTCCTCAGAAACCACATTTCCACAGCCATCAGATGTTTTTCAGCTTGTTTGCTCATTGTCCAAGCTTCACATCTATACAAAAGTACAGGTTCTATCTAACACCTCAGCACTCTTTTTCTCGTTGCAGTTGACATCTTTTTATTGGTCAGTATGTTTTTCATCTTGCATAAGGCTACTTTTGTCATGGCAATTCTTGTTCTAATCTCTACAAGGCATCTCCCATCAGATGTTATGACTGTTTTCAGATAATTGTACCGATTCACTTGTTGAAGAATATTCCCATTTACTTGTATATTATATTGTGGTATTTCCTTCGACCTAGTGACGACCATAATCTGTGTCTTCTTACAATTCAATTCTAATCCTAGCTGTTCACTCTGTTTAACATCTGCATCTACAGCTGTTGTAGATTCTGCGCATTGTCTGCAATTAATACTGTATCGTCTGCATATCTAATATTATTGATGTTTCGACATTTCTTCGTCCTGTAAAATGAAACGTGTTTTTTCCGAAATGTTTATGGATTAAGTGTGTTTTTTCGTGGTGAAATGGAGTTCGGACCATGCAACGGAGTTCGTGCACGCGCGCCCGGACTTCCTTCGGCGTATCATCGGCGCCCGGTGGTGATAGTTAAGCCTAACATGGCGACCAGACACAGCTTGGGAATAGGGCAGGTGCACGCAGAAGGCGTTTAAAATGTGACAGATTGGGTATCGGAAACATTCGAGTACTGTACTGGAACTGTGCATCTTTTAGTCAACGCCGACCCATTCTTGAAAAACTACTCTACGGAAACGATTTTGTAGTCTTGCAAGAAACACAGCTCGGCGACGGAACAGTCAGTGTCGCAGGATTTCAGGGATTCTTTAACAGGCGGCACCTCGGACAGGCCATTCTGGTCCGCGACAGCATACTAGTGTCTGAGATCGATATGTCTTCCTGGAACAGTGATGCCCTGCAAGTGCAGGCATTAAGAATAATGACGCCAGTGCAGCTTATAATCGCGAACGTTTATGCGTGAAATGGGAAGGTCGATGTGCGACAATTGCAGAGTTTGTTCGATATGGATGAAAGGCATATCATCTACTGTGGGGTCTTCAATGCCAGAGGCAGTCAATGGGGAAATTGCATCATCAATAGACAGGGAGAAGATCTGGAGGACGCCCTGGCATCTGCTGCCCTAATCTATCTGAATGATGGGAAGTTCACTAGAATAGCCACTCGACCAGGTGACTCTGACAGCGTCATTGACCTGGCTCTGGTATCGCCCAACATCGCACCAAGGCGCCGGTGGGGCACACTGGGATACCACGATAGTGACCACTACCCTTGTGTCATCCTGATCAAGAAAGACAGGGCCATGAGTCAAAGAAACAAGACAAATGCCTTCCCATACGACAACACTGGTCAAGACGCCATAAGCAAGATCAGAAGAAGAAAACTTCCTCCCGCAGGAGACAAGAAAGATGGTTGCAGCCACCATGGTGGAATGAAGGTCGAGAAGGCATGGCTGGGAAAGAGGCAGGCTGTCAAAGACTGGCAAAAGGCCAGAAAGGCTAACATGCCACAGGTTGATTTGGCGAACCTGAAGACAGGTCGATAGGATGATGACTTTATTCAAATCCTGCGCCAAACAGGCCAAGGCCGAGAAATGGGACGAGTTCTGCAGGAAGGTGTGCTCCGAGCAATCTCTTACGACATTCTGGCGCCTCCATAAGAGCATGAACGGTGCTGCACAACGTAGGGGTATTCCAGACTTTCAAGGCACAGACCTCACATGGAAAAAGTCGGATGCGGATAAAGGTAAGGCCCTTCTTGCACGCTACATAGAACAGACTGACCAGAAAGACGAGCCCGCCAGACAGAGGACCACAACGACACTCTCTCAGTTGTGTGAGGGGGTCGGGACAGACGAAGAATTGATAATCACAGCTGAGATAGTACGTGCGATGCTCAAGAAATCACCTAACACCGCCCCAGGCCCAGACGGCATCCGATATGGTGACCTACTGGTGATATCAGAAGATGACATGGAAGAACTGGCCAGAGAATTCAACACCAGTATCCAGAGGGGTCAGATCAAAGAAGAATGGCTACACAGCTACTTGCTGCCGCTGCCAAAACCGAACAAAGACCATTCCAAGATAAGCGGCTACAGAATCATTACGATGCAGAACACTGCTGGCAAGTTACTGGAGAAAATTGTAGCACACAGACTTGCTTGTGACTTGGAACAACTCAGCTGCTTCCCGCCCACACTTGGAGGATACAGACGCAACAAAGAGTCATGGCTGAATGCGGCGGTCTTTGCTCAAGATGTTTACGAAGGAGTTCAGGTCAGAGAAGAGACATGTGCGGCCGCCATAGACTTAGAGGACGCATATAACAGAGTATCTTTCTAGCACTTGATGCAAACCCTCCTCAGACTGAAAGTGCACCCTCACCTTGTATGATGGATAGCTGCAGTTCTGCTCCAAAGGAAGGTGGTGCTAAGATGCGGGAGTTGGTCTTCTGAGCCGATAATGATATGTCCAGGATTGCCGCAGGGTTCACCACTGTCACCAGTACTATTCAACGTGTATACCGTGCCGATCACTGAACAACAGTTGGACGGGAGGGGTAGGACTCTGTCATTCGTTGACGACATCCTCGTGTATCGACAGGGTCGAGATAGACAGGCGGTTGCCAATGATATGCAGGGCGAACTAGATCAAATTTCCTCATGGTGTGCTGATGCCGATGCCCTTGTCAACCCTGCAAAGGCATCGGTTACATGGTTCTCCCTAAACAACCATATTGTGAAAACAGACATCCCGGCAGTAAGAATGGATGGGAGCATTTTGAGTAGAACCCAGTCAATGACATATCTTGGTGTGAGGCTTGATCGTAGCCTGTCCTTCAGAGATCATGTCGATTATGTCATAACGAAAGCTCGAAAAGGTTTGTCAGCAGTGAGAGTCATGGCGACTGCCAATATCGAGCAAAGACTGCTAATACTTCTGTTCCAAGGACTTGTGCTTTCACGCATCGAGTATGCCCTGGCCATCCTCACTGTCAGCCCTACACAGATTGGAAGACTTGAAAAGGTACAAAACAAAGCCATGCGCATCATTTTGGGCTGCACGTGAGACACCAGCTGTGTAGCAATGAGATACCTCCTTGACTTCCTGACAATGGAACACAGGATCAAGATCTGGAGAGCTCGTGCATACTTAAAAATAAGTGCAGATGAGCAGCACCCTCTGCATGACGCTATATTCAGAGAAAAGAGTGACAGGCTAAAGAGGGGCAAGTCATGGATTGGTCGGGCGGAAGATGTCGTCAGACAGGTCTGCAGTCTTACCAGTATCAACCCCGGCAAGGAATGGGTGCCGTTGCCTCCAGCTTTTAAGTGCACTTTCTCCTGCATTATCACACTCGACAGACGGTGCAGAGAGCAGAACCCTGCCGCTGTCAATGCTGAGGTTAACGCGCTCATCTATGAACACTCAGATAGCCCCGAAGTGCTCATCTATACAGATGGATCTTATGTAAAGCAGCAGAACAGTGCGTGGGTATTTACAGCCCGTTCAGCGGGCCGAACCGTTCAAGAATCCAGTGGTGCCCACTCTATGACCACGAGCAGCATGACGATGGAGGTGATGGCAGTTACACAGGCTTTTATATGGCTGGAATCACAGCATTATACCAATGTGTGTGTACTAAGTGATTCAATGAGCATGATTCAGAAGGTCGAAGCTAGATCTGTACGTAGACAGTGGACTGAGTCGCTGCGGAAGTCTGTTGTCCATAAAGTCACCTTCATCTTCATCCCGGGACATGCCGTAGTCGAGGGAAATGAACGAGCTGATAAACTGGCTGGCTCTGCACCCCCTGTAGATGGCCAGCCCATGGATCGTGCCGATGTTATTAACGTCCTCAAAGATATGGCGAGAACAGAGGACTTTGACGTCAGTGATTCCACATCGCTGTCCAGGATGAAAGACTTGGGAGTAAGAATCGGCACAGCCAGACACGAGAGGTACATTGGGAAAACAAAGCGCCTCGTCAACCAACACAGAACTGGCACTATTAGCCACCGGATGCTGATGCATAAGCTGGGGGGAGGATTTGAGCACCTATGGACATGTCCGGAGTGCAATGAAGATACCCCAACTGATAACTGATAACTGATAACTGATTGATGTTTCGTTCCCCAATGATGATTCAATTTATATCTTCTACATTTTTGAAAATATATTCACTGTATAGGGAAAAAAGATCAGGAGACATTACACATCCCTGTCTCACACCTCTCTTAATAGGCCGATATTGACTATTTACCTACTTCATTATCAGTTTTTAAGGCAGCTTGTTGTTTCCAATATATGTTTGTTTAGAAGTCTTAAGGTCCTTCCCATCAATTTGTAGATCTGCAAGCATCTCTACCATGTTGGCATGTCTTACTGTATCGAAAGCCTTTGTGTAGTCAATAAAGCAAAGATGTAGATCTTTGTTTACTTCTACAGAGCATTCAATTACTGTTCGCAGCATAAACACAGCATTTACTGTACCCTTGCCTTTTACAAACCCACATTGTTCTCCTGTTTCAGGTTGTATTTTCTTCCTAACTTTTTGCATGATAATTCTTAACAAAATCTTCGTGATGTGGCTCATTATACTAATTGTTCAATGTTGATCACATTCCAAGGCTTCTGATTTCTTTGGGATTGCAATAAATATAGAATTACGTAATTCATGAGGTATATCTCCAGTATCTTATATTACGTTCAGCAGTCTGGTCACTTGATCTATTCCATATTCTTCTAAAGCATTAATCATTTATGGATAAGAATACATGTTTTTAAACATCCGGTGTGCTGATGCTGAGCTAAGGTGTTCAGCCCCTACACCGGACAGTTGGACTAAAATGTTGTCTTCTCATCCTTGACTTGGGTACGTAAATTACAAGTACCTCTGAAGTCGGAGTGGGTTCTCCTGATAGCGAGGGACACTAATATTAGGGAAAGCTAATCTACATGCAAAATTCAGTCCAGTTCTACTAGAAGTAGTATGTATGGACTACGTTTGAGTTCAAAGTGAGCAAGCCCCCCCCCCCCCCCCCCCAAATATTCCTCTATTGTTGGCACTCTGCTACCAATGAATTGCTTTGAATGTTTCCCGGACAATGTTTTCTGGGATAGCTTGCAAGTCTTATAGCAAATTTTGTAAGATCTTTTCTGTGCACTGAAATATGTGACCTTTAAGTGTGGGATTCAACTTTGGGAAAACATCTGCAAGGGTCAAATCTGGAGAGTAGGATGGCTGTGGGACAACAGTTTTATGCTTTGCAAAAAAGTCGCAAATAAGTAGTGACATGTGTAGGTGCGTTATCATACTGCAGCATCCAGGTTTTCCTTGGCCATGCTTTGGGCCTTATGAAATTTTTACTGTATATGGTGTATTTCCTGTAGGTAGTATATTAAAATAAGACATAATATAAATAAAGAATTTGCCTGAGAAAATAATAGAAATATCTTCAAAATATCTGTAAGATTATCAAGATTATAACTAAATAGATTGAGATGTTAAGACCCTCTGTCCTACACCACAAGGTACTATAGACAGCACTGACAGTAACTGAATAGATTGCGATGTCAGCAGCAAAATTATCCTTGAGTTGACAAGCATGTATTTTCTAAGCAAATTTTGGTTAATAATTTTATGTCAATGAACTTTGGCAGGACATTGTATTTAGAGATGGTTTCACATGTGTAGAACCTGGCTAAATGAATATAGTTGTGAACTAGAGTGGCATTTCAAGACGATAATATTCATATCTGGCACCTGCAAATGAAATGCTTCTTGAGGTCTTCAGTGTTATATTACATTTTCTAGTTCATTTAAAATGTCTCTCAGAATTGGATTTCAACCTGTTTTGTCTTATTTAATTTGTAATCCTGCACACCGCATTCAGAACACAGCTGCGGGCGATTTGGCAGCAGACCGCCTTGAATTGATTTTCATACAATGGTATGGGTGCCGGTTGTTCAGAAATCAATGACAAACTACCGAACGTAAACTTGCCAAGAAATCACAAACAGCCAACAATTCTGGAGTTGACTGTGACATCCTGTAAAGGATATGCAACTAACTTCTGTCTTATTGAACTGACTTTATACTTTTAGTCTCTTCTAACTTATTTTAATTCTTTCATCTCCTTAGACTTATTTCAATCCTTAGTGTACTCTTTTTAAAAAAAAAGTAAAAGAACCTTTTACACACTGAAGGCGTGTTGAGCATTTGGTGCTGGAAACATATTTGTATAGACCTGTGGTCACTCCAGGGGTCATGTGGTCAGGGTCACGCCAGACGCCTTCACTTCCTGACACACTTCCTGGTACTCATTTTAGGTTGGGTTCACCAGGTCAGTTTTCAAAATCTGACTTGATACAGATTTGAACCCGTGAACACAAGGCCGATAGGCAAGCATTTAGCCACTATGTTCTCAAGTGTACTCTTGCTTTAACCATGTGTCATCTCTTGATTTGAACCCACTGACTTACTTTACCCTCCTTCTGTTTCTTCTCCCTTCCACTGCTTCACCAACTCATCATCACCACCACCCACCACCAGTACAGATACCACCATCACCGGTACCACTACCATCACCACTACCACTACCATCACCACCGCCACCACCATCAACACCACTACCACCACCACCACCACCACCACCACCATCACTACCATCACCACCATCACTATCACCACTACCACTATCATCCCAACACTTCACTGAAGCAAATGGAGGAAGAGAAGAAGAAGAAGAAGAAGAAGAAGAAGAAGAAGAAGAAGAAGAAGAAGAAGAAGAAGAAGAAGAAGAAGATCTACTTTAGCATTCTCTGTTTCTCTGACTTCCTGTAACCTGATCTGTTCTGATATCCTTCAAACAGCTATTGTGCACTTTAACCCTATTATCTGCTATTTTGACTTACTTTAATTTTGCTGCAACCCTTTAGCTCCTTTTTTTGTCTTACTTGAACTCCTTACCTTCTTGTGGCTCACTTTTCAACTCTGTTCTTACATATCAAGTATTATAATAATGGCTAAATCACATTTTCCATCTCTTTCAGGCCGTCAGATCTGGGACGTCAAAGGAGTTTCTGCAAATGTGTCCAGTAAGTTGATCGATAGAGAGAAAGTGATGTTAGCAGGAAATGCTTCCAGTAAGTTGATCGATAGAGAGAGATTGATGTTGACTGGTATGCAGTTTTTTGATAGATGGAGAAACAAATTATGTTGGTAGGTGTCTTGTCTAGTAGGCTGATACATGTAGAGAAATATATTGGTGCAGGTGTCCAGTAAGTTGATTGATAGAGAAAACTTGATGTTAACAGGAAATGCTGTCAGTAGTTGATTAGTAAAAGGGGTTAAGGCTAGGGGATCAACTTCATTGCACTATGTTCTATTCCCATATGGCTCAGTCTTCTTTCTGTCAAGCAGCCTGTAGAAAGCTTCACATAGAGTATGAACTCTGCAGCTCCAGCCATGACCCTGGTCTTAAAATAACTTTGCACTCATGAACCAAATGGCGGAGTACGAGAATGAACCCCTATGACCTTTGTAGTGTGAGGCAGGTGGCTCACCCCTTCACCGCAGAGATGCTCAGTTGATTGGTTGCGAAGTATTTATGTTTACATTTGTCCATTAAAGTTATCTGTTATACTGTCATCTACTGCCTATAGTAGCTTGCTGTGTAGGAGATGGGGGTCTTAACTCTTTGAACCCTTTGACATAAATCTAGTAAATTATTTGGTAGAGAAGAGTTAATGTTGACAGAAATCAAATAAGTTGGTTCTTCTAGAGAAATTTATACAGCCAGGAATCCAGTAAGCTGATTGATATAGAGAAATTGATGCTGGCAGAACCCCAGTTAGTTAATTGATTGAGAGAAATGGATGCTGACAAGAACCCAGTTAGTCAATTGGTAGAGATTGATTGATGTAAGCAAGTAAGTTGATTTTTTTTTCTTTTTTTTTTTTCGCATATCCTTTACAGAACATCGCTATCAACACCAGCATCTTTCAGCTGATTGTTGATTTCTAGGCAAGATTAAGCTCAGTAGTTTGCCATTGCTTTCTGAGCGACTGGCTCACATACCCCGTAAGTTACCAACGCGGAGAGATCCGCTACTGCTTCTCACGCAACATCACGTTACTCACGAGAATATACGGGATTACGGAGAAAGTCGTGTAACCCCTAGATCAGAGAGACCGTAGCTATAACTGAAGTAGCTACCACTAGATATCAGGTGTACCAGGTCATATTTATATAGATGAAGTGGCTAGTTTCTTCCCATTCCACTTGTTCTCCCTGGAGAAATCTCTGGTAGTTGTGTGGCTAAGTAGGACACTTCAAGAGCAGCATGTAGTTGGAAAATGATGGCAGTCAGCATGGAGTCTGAAATACATCACTTTGAGAGCAGCATGAAGTTGGAAAATTATGGCAGTCAGCATGGAGTCTGAAATACATCACTTTGAGAGCAGCATGTAGTCACAAAATGATGGCAGTCAGCTTGGAGTCTGAAGCTGGGTCACCATACCAACACTTGTACGTGGTCTGTTAGTTTGGTTTTGATTAAGGCTCTCTTCCATTATGTATGAATACACACAAGGAGCATCTCTCCACAGTGCATGAGCTCCTTAGCACAGTGCGGATCCAATTGTATGTTTATGACAATCACACGTTATATGTATTCTTTTTGTGGGGAGGTTGTCAGATTTTTGGAATTTAATTTGGGCAGATGCCTATTTGGCCTGTTTAATTTACAACTGCAGACGGATAATTAACTTGCGCAACGGAGGTCAGCATGGCGGAATGGATAAGAGTGCTTGCTCTTAAATTTCTGGTTTGCTGATGCAGAGTAGCCGGTTCAGCTCCTACGCCGGTCAGTTGGGACTAAAATGTTGACGTCTCGTCCTTAACTTGAGGGCGGAAATTACAAGTACCTCAGAAGTCAGAATGGATTCGCCTGATGGCGAGGGACACTGGTAATTTGGAAAGCTAATCCACACATAAAAATCAGCCTAGTGCACTAGAAGTAGCAGCACATGTATGGACTACGCTTGAGTTCAAAGCAAGCGAACAATAAAAAAAAATGTGTCACCATGCACACATGTCCTCCAAGTTTTTGGCTTTGGTCTGAGAAAACTAGACATCGAGTGCACTACCCCAGGATCTAGGGGAGGGTGGGGGGGGGGGGGGGATACCATCCTTTTCTTATTTTTGTAAAGAAAAAGACCACTTGCGAATGAATAATTCTAGAAAAAGGTTTCAGCTCAGATGTTTGAAACTGTCGCACCACCGAAGATCTGGGGGGAAAAAGTAAACCTCCTAATTTGCATTTTTGCAACAATTATCCGTAAGAGTTGAAATTACCCATTCCACAGGTGAAAATAATGGAGTTAAGAACGAAAATTAACACAACCTGCCGCCATATTTGGCCTGAAGTAAAAATCCATGCAGCCCACAATGAGAATCGAACCAGGTCTGCACAGGCCAGAAGCAAATATTAATCCACTACATTGAAAACCATAACAAGAAAGGTAGGCCTTCCTAGTGTGGTCACAGTATGAGACATAGAAGTCTACTGTTGAGAATACCAGAAGGCAACATCCTGGGAAATACAAAAAGAGGACACCTGAGAAACATGGTTCCTGGAAGAAAGGGAATAGGTCGACCAACATGAAGATGCAGACAGGACATTACAGACAGCTTGGATATAAGGCAAGAGAACTGGCAAGGGACCCAAACACTTGTCGGTGAGCCAGGATGAGAGCAATGTTCTTAAAAGTAGCTGCTGCGTAATGATTTTGAAAAAAAAAAACACATCTAACATTACTAATTTAAACCGACATGTGTTAAACATAATTACATGTGTTATTTATCATTGTGGTTATTTGTTTCATATTTAGGGCCGTGCGACATACAGTGCAATCCTGATCAACTTGCATTCTATATTCGCACGGGGGAGAAAACTGCACAGTCCGGAGTAGCGCCAATCATCTGTTTACAAGGGACTGTGTTAGTATCATCTTCACATTTGTGGTGTCATTTCTGTCATTTTTCGGTGTTTAGGGTTTATATTAAGAAATGCTGAGGATGCAGTTTGTTTTGCTTTGCTTTGCTTCTGCCCAAGGATCACTCTCATTGCACTTGGATATTTTCTTAAGTGCCCCAGTCTCTTCCCATAGATCCCACAAGGAGAATTCCAGCAAAGTGCACAAAATCTGTAGCACTGACAAGGATCTAAATGTATGTATACAAGAATCACACATGCTGTAAATATTGTTTCGTGGGTGGGTTATTGCATTTTAAAATTTAATAAAAGCAGCAGCCTTTTTGGTCTGCTGTTTTTCAATTTTCAACTGCTGCGGGATTTTGCATAATGTGCAGACGGGTTCTGAGAGTTGTTCGCCCTTGTCTGAGAAGGCTAGACATCTAATACACTACCCCAGTATCCTCTTCTTCTTCTTTCATTCTCTTGAAATTTTTCTATAACGGCAATGTTGTCTCTTGTATAAATTTAACTATCTCATGTAGTTCACTCAGTGGTCCATGGAGTTTTTCTTCCACTGTTGCTATTTTAGGCCAGAACTACCCCATAATCCTTTTTCATTCGCTTGAAATTTGTCTATAACTGCACTGTTGTCTCTTGTATGAATTTAACTGTCTTATGTTAGTTCACTCAGTGGTCCATGGTCCACTGTTACTATTTTAGGCTAGAACTACCCCAGTATCAAAGGGGTGGGGTTTACCTCTCAGCCAGACTTCTGTTACTAAGGAGCTTTAAAAAAAACTCTGCCATGGAAAAAGCACGACAGGAAGCTGCTTCTGATGATTGCAAGTCTCCTGTTGAGGAGATTTTACCACTAACAGTTCAAGTGAGATTATCTACTTGAATGCACCGGTATGTACTACATTGGGCTTGGTCACTCAGCAGAACAGCAAGCCGCCTGCTGAGAGCATCTCACAAAGCACAAACTTTGAAGCTCCGGCGATAACCCCCAGGGTTCTTTAGATACAATTTCCCTCTGGTCCAAACAATGCAGGCTGAAACCCAAAATCTTCTGAGAACGAAGCAGATAGCTTGACCATTTGGCCACAGAGACCCCTAGAGGGATGCTGAAGATGGGTATCTCATCATCTCATCTTGTTCCTCTTGTACCTTGTGGTGTCAAGGTGTAACATAGGGATTCATGGAAATGCTAGAGATGGGGATAAATGTACAGTTTTCATCATCTTTTCTTCCTCAAGAAGTTGCATAACTACGTGTGACATATTCCCCTTAAAAGAAACAAAGAGGAGGAAGATTAAGAACACCAACGACTGAGATCTGTCGAGAGACATGAACACCTGTGTCAGTTGGTAGGGCACATGGTGATGCAGATTTGGTCTGTGTGACAGCCTACACTTGTGGTTTTGTTATTGTTATAATTTTCTTCTTTTGGGCAGTTTGTGTAAGCTTTTGGGGCGTTTGTGTTAGCTTTTGGCAGTTTGTGTGAGCTTTATGGCAGTTTGTGTAAGCTTTCAGGTAGTTTGAGTAAGCTTTCAGGCAGTTTGTGTAAGCTTTTGGGCAGTTTGTGTTAGCTTTTGGGCAGTTTGTTTAAGCTTTTGGCAGTTTATGTCAGCTTTTGGGCAATTTATGTAAGCTTTTGGGCTGTTTGTATTAGCTTTTGGCAGTTTATGTCAGCTTTGGGCAGTTTGTGTAAGCTTTTGGGCAGTTTGTGTAAGATTTTAGGCAGTTTGTGTAAGATTTTAGGCAGTTAGTGTAAGCTTTTGGTCAGTTTGTGTCAGCTTTCAGGCAGTTTGTGTCAGGTTTTGGGCAGTTTGTGTAAGCTTATAGCAGTTTGTGTAAGATTTAGGGCAGTTTGTGTAAGCTTGTGGGACTGGACAATTTAAAAATTATGCGCTAATGTTTGTATTGAAATTTTCTGTATGTCTGCTTTTCACTCTGTAGAAAAATGTAGAAATTCGGATTGGGATAGTTCTATTTATCCTTCATTGATCATAATTGCTCTCCATTTATGCATGTTTCTAATTTCTTTAGCTTCCACATTTATTATTCTCTGTATAGTTTTCTGCACATAGTTAAATTATCATCATCATCAAGTGCCTTGCCGGCTGGCCTGGGTGGTCATGCTTCTCCACAAATTGCGAACTCAGACGGCGTGGGTCAATTCATGTGTTGACTCCCTTCTGTGCCATGACACAAGACTCAAGAATTTTCTCTCGATGTCTCCCTCTATCTCTCTTTCCACAAATCTTTCCGGTTTTCACATTTTCCAGCTTTTGCCTTCTCATAACGTGAAGACTGCCTCTTTCTAATGTTTGTGATAAGTTGTCTTCGCGACTTTGCCTCCCTCAAAATGGCCAGACTGCTTATTTTGGCTGTTAAGTAATTTTCAGCATTCTTCTATGAAACCACATCTCCAAGCCTTCCAGGAATTTTTTTTTGCCTAATGCCAATTGTTCGGGAGTCACAGCTATTAAATTATAATTATAAGAGAATAAATAAGTAAAGTTAAAAGTGTTTTTTAATTGTTTTTATTTATGGCCTTCATGCAAATTAATTTGTTCAATGTTAAATATTGCAAAATCTATAGCATGCTTCGTGGTTTCTACATGGGGATATTTATTCTTGTATTCTTGTTATACTTTATTAACTCATGTTCTGTAGTGTTTATAATTTATAATTATCTTATCATCTTTTACAAAGTGAATATTGATAAAGGTAATGATATTAAAGTAAAAATATAAAATGCGAGATACAGATAAAAGTATTAAAATAATACAAGAAGCAAGAGAAGCTTCGATAGCTACAGGACATTTGTAGAAGTAAGAATAAATTAAAATATAGCAAGAAACTATGTATATTTAATTCTAAGGTTAAATCAATACCGCTGCATGGATCAGAAACATGGGGAGTAAATAAAACAATTACTAATAAACTACAAACATTCACTAATTGGTGCCTGCACTGAATAGAAGGATAAGATGGTATGACATCCTTGAAGGTTAACCTGTTCAACAAATGCCTGAAGAAGCCAGATGTGTCTTTCGAAAGGTGCAAATATCGCAGTTGCGTCTAAAACAATATGCTGGATGAATGCAGAAGAAGAAGGTGGTATGACAGAAACAATAGTGAGAAGCTCACGGAGAGAACTAAACAAATATCGGTGAATCAAGATACAAGAAAAAAGATGCTGGCACTGGACAGGACACACACTGAGAGAACCTGAGAATAGTTTAACTAGAAAGGACACACACTGAGAGAACCTGAGAATAGTTTAACTAGAAAGGACACACACTGAGAGAACCTGAGAATAGATTAACTAGAAAGGACACACACTGAGAGAACCTGAGAATAGTTTAACCAGAAAGTCCTTTGTCTGGAATGTACAGAGTAGACCAAACAAAGGGAGACCTCCAACATCCAGGGAGGAGAATTAGAAACAGATGGATATTATGAGGAGGACACAGATAGAGCTGCATGAAACCGCAACAGATAGGATGGCTTTCAATGAGTTGGTTGAGGACATATACTCCAATGGGGGATAAAATGGGCAGTGAGAGAAAGAGTGAGAGAAAGAGAGAGATAAATTTTGATCCTTTGTACACTTCCTTAAGTCATGTGGCCAGCGCTGTGGTGAAGGGGTTATGAACGCAATTCACAATCCCGCATATCGCGTTCGAAACACAGCTACAGGCAATTTGGAAGCAGATTGCCTTGCACTGTTTTTAATAAAATGGTATGAGTGCTGGTTGTTCAGAAAGCAGTGGCAAACTACTGAACGTAAACTTTCCAAGAAATCACAAACAGTAAATACTGCTGGGGTTGACTGTGATGTCCTGTGAAGGATATACAACTAAGTCCTGTTGTGTAGTGTTTACAATATATAGTTACCTTCCTACTTTCTGCATAGTGATTTGGAATTTAAAAACACGTAGTAAATCACCCACATTTGTCAGTCACAAGAAAAATGTGTTGGCCAGTGACAGCAAACACTACTGAAATTATAGACATACCTCTATTTGAAACATGTAAATAATTGATTCTGCCATAGAATTATGTTTTACCTCAGTAGTGTCTCAGTAGTAGGCATTGAGTTAGTTGACAGTGAAGAACCTCTTTTTCTTCTTTCGTTCGCTTGAAGTTTGTCTATATCTGCAATTCAAAACAATGTAAGCCCTTAGTGAATGTAAACACAGAAGTCACAAACAATATGTTGCACGATTTATTGCCTAGCATTTACTGCGTTTTGTCAGGTGCATGCTGCAGGGTTATATATCATATGAAGTGAATAAATGAATAATACTTCAGCTGAAACAATTAAAACACAAAGTTGCAGGTATTGTTTAAATGTGGAACATCTGCTGTCCTCAAGGTAATTTAAAATTTAACATGAGCTCTTTTTGATTGCACAAACTGGTTGGAACTGCCTAAGTGGTATATATATCTGCAATGTTGTCTCTTTTATTAACTTCACTGTCGTTTTTAGTTCACTCAGCCGGCTCTGTGGCAAAGGGGTTACTAAAGCTATTCATAATCCCACATGCCACATTCGAAACACAGCTGCAGGCTATGTGGAAGCAGACCGCCTTGCGTTGGTTTTTATACAATGGTATGAGTGCTGGTCATTCAGAAAACAACTGTACAAACTTGCCAAGAAATCACAAACAACCATAAAATGCTGGGGTTGACTGCTATGTCCTGTAAAGGACTAACTAAGAGTGGCCCGTAGGGTAGTGGAATACCTAAGCCCCGTGGAGGAAATATGACCAACTCCCTGAACTAGTTTCAACCTGTCAATGTGGACTGAGCTGTCCCTTGACCAGGCTACTTCCTAATATGCCTCTCCTCAGATGCAAAGTTCCAGTGTCTTAACACATCCCTCTGGTTTATTGGCCTGGAGAGGGGAAGGAGAACTCTCCAATACAATTCTTGTGAGAAGGTACTTCAATACTGAATCAGGAGACAAATCACTACGCTCACTCCAATCTGGTATATGCGAGTCCTGTTCATGGCTTAGACGACCTGGAATCCATCGCTTCGGACTTAAGAGTTAAAACTCAGTCTTTCATAGAATTCGCAAACAACCAACCAACTCTAGTAGTTACAGAATTATATATTTGGAGTTTTCATACTTTCTTAAAATTCGAGTTAAAACTCAGTCTGTCATAGAATTCGCAAACAACCAACCAACTCTAGTAGTTACAGAATTATATATTTGGAGTTTTCATACTTTCTAAAAATTCATTTTTATACTTTAACATGTGTTTATACTTTCTTAACATGTTTTTATACTTTAACATATTTTTGTACTTTAACATGTTTTTATACTTAACATGTTTTTATACTTTAATGTGTTTTTATCCTTTCTTAACATGTTTTTGTACATTAATGTGTTTTTATCCTTTCTTAACATGTTTTTACACTTTAACATGTTTTTATACTTTCATAACATGTTTTTATACTTTAATGTGTTTTTATACTTTCTTAACATGGTTTTATACTTTCTTAACATTTTTTTTTATAATTTAATGTGTTTTTATCCTTTCTTAATATGTTTTTACACTTTAACATGTTTTTATACTTTCATAACATGTTTTTATAATTTAATGTGTTTTTATCCTTTCTGAACATGTTTTTACACTTTTACACTTTTTTATATTTTCTCAACAATTTTTTAAACATGTTTTTATATTTTCTTAAGACATTTTTATTATTAAAATATATAGTAGGCTTCTGTTTATGTTGGTATTGTGACTTGTTATACTTTCTGAACACATTTTGTGTAGTCTAAACATTTATGCAATAAGCCCCTATCATTGAACGTTGGAAAAGGAATTCTTGTATTTTATATAGAACCTCTTTTAATGTATGGCTGTGAATCCTAGACAGATGTGCAGAAAAATAGTGAGAGCATTTTGGACAACGAAAAGTATAATCTGAGAATATTTTGGACAACTAAAAGAATAATCTGAGAATATTTTGGACTAAAAGAATAATCTGAGAATATTTTGGAGAACTAAAAGAATAATCTGAGAATATTTTAGACAACTGAGAATAATCTGTAATAATCTGAGAATATTGTGAACTGCTAAAACATAATCTCAATGTTTTTAGAGGCAAAAACACAGAGAAGAGTAGTGAGAATATTGTTGACAGCTAAAAGAATAATCTCAATGTTTTTAGAAGCCAAGTCACAAAGAAGAGTGAGAATTGTGTGTCAGTTCTGTCGTACCGCTAGACCATTAAACGTAATTGTGAATATGTGTCCTGTATATTTCAGCCCAAAGGATTTATCTAATTACTTTAGATTATGATGTGTGATTTCTGCAGTATTTACCTGACAAGATGCAATAAAATATCCATCCATCCATCCATCCATCATCTGCCATGCCGATAAGCGTGGGCGGTCATGTTTCGCCATCTCACTCGATCACCAGAGTCATGAATCATCTTCGATGAGACCGTGAAACATAATTTTCTTGGCATCTGTAAAGAAGGTAGTTTGCCATTGCTTTCCTTCTTAGCAGTGACCATACTGATCAATGGCCATAGCCATTGTCTCCCAAAAAAAGAGATCCTCTGCCTACCGTCGTGAAGCTGGAGACCACAACCTACAACTATCTGTCGGCTGCTCTTCAACCTCATCCACCACCTGCACACATGGCTTATCGTAACCTTGATCGGGAGGCTAAACGGGTACTCCACCTTGCCCAAGTGTGTCCCATAGGCTAGCAGAGGGAAGGAGGCACCTTATTTCTCCTTTGATAGGTGATACCACTACCCCCCACCCAAACAAAATATGCCAGGCATTAAATCGTGCAATCTATTGTTTGTGTCTTTGTTATTCAAAATAATTTCTCTCTGTCTGCCTATTCTATCGCTGATATTTCTGGTCATCACAAAGGTCTCTAAAGTTTCTCTTCTTATTATACCACCAAAGAACATTGTCCCTTGTTATATATAATGTTTTACTTAAAAGCAATTGCTGTTAGTTACTCTGGTATTCCATGGCATTTACAACATTCGTCTCAGAAACCATATCGCCACTACTTCTGAGTTCATTCATCATTTGGGAGTCTTGGAGCTTGGGAGTCTATTTGGCAAAGTGGTCAAGCCGTTTGACTCGGGCTCTGAAGGTTGTGGGTTTGATTCTGGGCCGTGTCCTTCAGTTCATGAGTGAAATTTTTCTGAGACTCCTGTGGATCTTCGCTAAAGCTACAGAGTTTGTGCTTTGTGCGACGCTTTCCGTGCTGCGGAAAGAGACCGAGCCATATGGATAAAACCCGGTGCACTGAAGTCAACCCTGTCGACTTTTAAGTGAATTTTTCATTCATCATTATTATCCAGTGCCTTGCCGCCTGGCATAGGCAATCATGCTTCTCCACAAATTAGATCTCCGATGTCATGGATCAATTTGTGTGTTGACTCCCTTCCCATGACATAAGACTGTCAAGAATCTTCTCACGCTGTCTTCCTCTTATTTCTCTTTCCGCAAATTTTTCTGGTTGTCACATGTTCCAGTTTTTGTCTTCCCATAACGCAGCTAAAAAACGATGACTGCCTCTTTCTGATGTTAGAGTTTATTTTTATACATACATTGTCCCTTTATTTATCAACATAATTTCCACCAACATTGATGCACTTATCCCATCATTTTATGAGTCCTCCCAAACCGGCTACATAAATCTGCATGCCCTGTTTTCATTTACCTGTCATCCCACAGAACTGTGACTTATTGACTCGCCCCCGTAACTTTTTCTGCCCAACTATGCACCGCTTTACGGGAAAGCACTAGGGGCTAAGTCCACTGAAAACCCACCTTGGCGGGAGACATTTCGCGAATGACGCCGAAGTTGAATGTGAAGTGAAAACGTGGTTTAGAAAACAGGGCACGCAGTTCTATGCAACTGGTTTGGGAGGACTGATAAAACGATGGGATAAGTGCATCAATGTTGATGGAAATTATGTTGAGACATAAAGGGACAATGTATCTATAAAAATAAACTGATTTTAAGTTGTTATCATAGTTAGTTATTTTTCTGCAGCCATTTGTGACTTACTTATTAACTTACCCTTGTAATTTTCAGCATTCTTCTATAAAATTTTTCGCCTGTTTACTAATTGTCCATGATGTGCAGCCGTATGTTAAAACTGATTCTACGTAACATGCAAGAACTCTTTTTCTAACTTTCAAGGACAATGACTTATTGCACAAAACATTCTTCATTGAATTAATTCATGTTCCAAGAATCATAGCCATGCACGCATAATAGGTTCAAATGATCATTTCAGTACTCTGTTTCTGACACTCAGTAATGTGATTCATTAAATTACATTTAACTGATTGCCTGCCAAACAGAAATTGGGTCTTGACCAAATAGAAATTCAGGGCAGAAAATGGAAAGTAGGAGTGTGTCACAAAAATGTTGTGGAAATGGTTAAAATGGTAGCAGATATATTGTATTATATATCAAATTAAAGAGGATTGCACAAGGAACATGATAGTGTTAATAATTAATTGATAGGTTACAATTATATTGAAATAAGGAGAGGTTTAGTAATTGAAATTAAAGTGGTAAAAATTATGAAAAAAATTCACTTACCAAGGTGTTATTTTCTATCCGCTGCAGCGAATCCAGTTAAATTTAGTGAATAATGTTAGACACACCACTTATGTTCAAGAATATCACAAGAACAGCTCCATAAAACCAATAAAAATCAATTAAAACATAATATTCTGAAGCACATAATTTTCACACAAAATGGAAAATGTCCGGAGCACACAGGGCAGATTGTACTGAGAAACAACATAAACACCATTTTATATTTAGTTATAATTATTATTTTTAAATTTAATTATTTAAATACTCCTTAAATACTTTGTGATAAGCAAACCAAATTTAGGGGCATAAATGTGGCCTATTATTGAATTCATAATGCGATATGTGCCTTCATATTATGACAAACTTTCGCTACCTTTAGTGCACGTTTCCCTATCCACACGTGGCAAAACTTTATAGACTCACTACTAATAGTACTATCAGAATCTTTGCTCAAATCGGAATCACTATCGTCTAAAACCATTTAAAACAGCTTGATCTGATGTAAGTCTACGAGGCCGCAAAGTCGGAGGCATTGCCATTTGTAAACAAACTCAAAACAACGCTAATAAACACTCAATTTCAACTTATACACATGATTTTTGGCTATCCTGCACACACAGAAAGAAACAACATCTATCTGTTTCTATATTTTAAGTTAACCGAGCATTAAAAAGTGCCGAAACTAAAAGATGTGAAACAATTTATGCACTGCATATGACGGGCCAATGCAGTGGTTTTTGGGTACGAAATTCGTTACATAGAACCAACCACTACAGTGGATCCTAGCAGGCAATCAGTTAATCTTTTGTAATGCAGCCTTTACTTGGACTATACTGCTCTTAATCTCTATCACACATTTTCTATCTGATGTAATCCATCCATCCATTATGTGCCATGCCGGTAAGCATGGGCGGTCATGTTTTGCCATCTCACTCGATCACCAGAGTCATGGATCAGCTCAGTGTTTCTGTCTCGACCATGCTACGAGGCCAAGCCATCCAGGTATTTGCTTCTAGGTCTTCCTCTTGGTCTGATGTAATGTCTCCACTAAAATATTTGAATTTATTGATTTGATCAAGTATCTTCCATTCTGTTATTTCACATTTTGGTATTATGTTTTTCTTTGATATAACCATTGTGTCTGTGGTCTTCATGTACAGGGAAAGTCCACTTTCCTGATCAACACCTCTCATTCCCATTTTGGTGTTATCTTTTTCTGTGATATAACCATTATGTCTGTGTTCTTTGTGTAAAGGGAAAAACCACTTTCCTGATCAACATCTCTCATTCCCATTTTGGTGTTACCTTTTTCTTTGATATAACCATTGTGCCCGTGTTCTCCATGTATAGGGAAAGTCCACTTTCCTGATCAACACCTTTGATTCCCAGACAACTCCCAGAAATGTCTCTGGCACCCACTACTATGAGGCTGGGTAATGATTGGAAATCATCATCCTGCCACTGCTGGGAATTGGACCCATTCCACTGTCCTATCTCTAGTTTATTGAACAATTGCTATTTCAGCCTTTTGCATCCTGTGCAGAGTCTGACGATTGCTACTTGTTGACTTCATTCAAATTGGTAATATGCATCATCTTTTTCATGGACTGGATGCTCTGATTCCAACTTGTTTCAATAAGTGCTTCTTATAAAAGCTTTTGGCCACACATGATCACAAAAATAGCAGGCCAGCTCTCTAGCACTGCGCGACCATGGCTGCTGATGGTAGAAGAGGAAAGATTAAATGTATTCCTGGTGTTTTCTTCAGTATAGTTTCTTCATCATGCTGTGTTTCATTTTGTTTGCTGATGTATTTTAATAGACCATTCGGCACTCAGTGAATCATGTGATCATTGTCATGCCGACTGCCATTACTTCCCGACCATTTTATTGTCCATTTGAGCCTGGGTCGACCTGGAGGATCAAGTCTGTTAAAATAAAAACCCCCGCTTCAGGTGGGATTCAAACACATGAAACTCAAGAATGGCAGGATAGCCAGCTATCTGCTGTACTATCATTGCTGTCCGTGGCAAAGGGTCAAGCTGTCTGACTCTGGCTCTGATGGTTGTGGGTTCGATTCTGGGCTGCGTCTTCGGTTCACGAGTGCATATTTTTTGGAGACTCCTGGGGGTCATCGCTGGAGCTACAGAGTTTGTGCTTTGTGCGATGCTTTCGGCAGTTTGCTGCAGAAAGAGACTGAGCCATATGGGATAAAAATCTGTGCATTGAATTCGACCCTGTCGACTTTTAAGCGACTTTTTATGTTTTCAAGAGCAAAGTGGAGGGAAGATGAATTCCTTGTGTTGTCTTCACAATTGTTTCTTCATCATGCTTTGTTTTTATTTACCGAAGAGGGGAGCTCCGTGGCGAAGTAGTTACATCGCAT
The DNA here is from genome assembly GCA_963921405.1 of Cepaea hortensis. Classification (NCBI taxonomy): domain Eukaryota; kingdom Metazoa; phylum Mollusca; class Gastropoda; order Stylommatophora; family Helicidae; genus Cepaea; species Cepaea hortensis. The sequence continues at coordinate 12,491,503 of OY992882.1, forward strand.
GCATTGCGCTCCAAAGATTATAGGTTTGATTCCAGGCTGCGTCATCACCGGAGCTACAGAGTTTGTACTTTGTGCGACACTTTCGGCAGGCTCTCCCTATGGAAGGAGATTGAACCATATGGGATAAAACTCGGTGCAATGACGCAGACCCTCGTGCCTTTTTAAAACCTTTAAACGTTTATTTACTAATGTCAGCAAGATCATGAGTTTGTGTTTACTATTAATATTGCATCGTAACTGACTTGTTTTTATTTGCCATTGCTTCTCTATCTCTAACCATGCAGACGTCACGTGGTACATCTTTGAAACTTCCTGTTTACGTTAGAGAGACATTATCTGTGTCTAACATTATCCGGCTCAGGCTGGAGGGAGAATTGTGAAGGACGATTCTGGTGCTTTTGCCTTGACCACAAGTAGTCTGACTATGGAAGTCATGGCAGTAAGTAAAGCAGTAACATGGCTCGAGACACAGACTTTCTCTCGGGCATGGTTCCTTAGTGACTCAATGAGTATGCTCAGGAAGATAGAGATGGGATGGGTCCAGAGACAGTGGTTGTTGTCTTTTGAGCGGTCACAGCTGACTAAGGTTAGTTTTATTTTAGTGCCATGGCATGTGGCTGTACAAGGAAATGAGCAGGCCTGCAGGTAAGGCTGCTGTGGAGGGGAATGAGCCATAGACCAGGCTGATATACTGAATGCTGTAAGAGAAGTACATCGTTTGCGGGAACACTGAGTCTACAACCATTTTCAGACTGTGAGAACAGCAAGTTAAAAGAGGTGTGGCCAAACAACAACACTACGCAGGAAGCCAAAGAAGATGAATAAACCAACACAGAACTGGTGTCGTTAGCTGCTACACCCTGCAGGATTTGCTGAGGAGGGGATCCGGGCACTTATGGACTGAATGGTTCGATGTGCAATGAGGATGATCTGTCGATTAACTATCTGTGTCTGTCTGTCCGGCTTCTGTTTTGACCTTTTGTCTTGAGTGATGAGACATAATGTGTATATTTTGTTATTGTTGTTTAATGAAATCACAGGTACATGAGTGGGGAACAGAACAACGTAGGAAGAGGTCTGAATTTAGTCCTCATTGATTGTGAGTATGCTGTTTCTACTCAGTTGTCTGATATCTATCAACATAACGATGACTTTTGATTTACATTTGATGTTAAGCAATTGGGAATTACTGCAAATAACGAGTGCAGATCATAACAACAGAGACGAGATGCCTTATAAGAGTTGCGGGAGTAACTGTGAGAGATTGAATTTGGAATGAGGAAATTAGAAGAAGAGTTGTGGGAGTAACTGTGAGAGATTGAATTTGGAATGAGGAAATAAGAAGAAGACTAGGTCTGAAACCAGTCATGCAGTTCATTAAAGAACAATAAATTGAATGGTTTGGCCACTCATAAGAATATCCTGGTACCAACTACAAATAGCCACATTGTAGAAATATAATGGAGACAGAGCAAGGGGAAGACCACATAAAAGATGGAGTGATGGTATCAAGAGCAACCTTAGAGAAACGAATACCAGCAAACAAACACATTGGAAAGATCTCCCCCCAACACTTCACTGAGGTGAATGGATGAAGAGAAAAAGAAGAATTGGAGGACAGTTGAAAGTTGTCCATGTTGACAAAAACTACTAGTAAAAGTTTACTATGATTCTGTGACAAAATCTGCAGTAAAAGTTTACTGTGATCCTATAACAACTTCTTTCTTCTTGTTTTCTCCTGCTGTCTTTACTGTGAAGCATCGTAGAAAGCAGACAGATGTAATTTTAAAGATTGAGCACAACCCACTACTGGCAGCGCTGATTGTATTCCGGTATGAACCGACGGCCTCGTCCACGTCAATTTGGAAGCACTAGACTCTAGTTTTGCTCTCGATTTTGCTCGTCGGTAGTGCATATCCTTGACCGGACCCGGGATCAAACTCGGATCACTGGCTTGTGAGGCGGGTGTGCAACTACTAGACCATGTGGCACATGCTAGACTCGACCAAATTATCACACTAGAATATCACAACACCACATATCGTAGGCTATAGCTCAAAATTTGCTCAATCGCCGCGACTGACCTTCGTCAATCGATGTGGCCCCAAATGATCAGGTCTTCTCGATTGGCAAGGCACACCAGGCCGCCTAAATTCCCGTTAAAAAAAAACACCAAATAAATCAATTTGATTATTGCTCTCTGGACTTAGGCGCCTGGTGTGCCTTGCCAGATCAAGAAGACCTGATCATTCGGGGCCATATCGATTGACTGATGTCATTCGCGCGATCGGGAAAATTTTGAGCTATAGCCTATGATGGGTGACATTGTGATATTCTTGTGTGATAATTTGGTCGCCTCTAGTGTGTGCCACGTGGTCTAGTGGTTACACACCCGCCTCACACGCCAGTAACCCGGGTTTGATCACGGGTCTAGTCAAGGATATGCACTACTGACAAGCTCAAACGAGAGCGAAACTCAAGTCTAGTGCTTCAGACTGATGTGGACAAGGCCTTGGATTAATACCAGAATATGATCAGCGTTGCCAGTAGTGGGTTGTGCTCAATGTTTAAATCTCAAATCCTGGAAAAAAAAACCAAATAAATCAAGAGGTCTTTTTTACTCCATCTAGCCAGCTCTTTCTTGGTCGTCTTATCGCCTTGTATTCCATTATTCTCACTTAGAACACTCTAGCAGCTGGTTGATCTTGTTCCTTTATAACTAAATGTCCAAACCGTTTAATTCTTTGGTATTCTATAAAGTCAGCAATAAGTGTTATCTCTACACTTATGTTTAGTTTCTCATTTGTCTCTCTATCCCTTCATGTTTTTCCAATGTGTTTCTTATGTATCTCATTTCACATGATGTGATTTTATGCTTGTGTGTTTCTAGAACTGCCCATGTCTGACAATTGTGACATTCTTTTGGACAGATAAAGCATCTATCAGCTTCTTTTTTGCATGCGTGTTGATATGTTTTAGAATATTTGCTGTTTGATAGTTGATGATGTGTGCTTACTATATTCTTGTTTCTATTTCTCTGTCTAATCTTCCATCCTGTATGAACATATTGCACAGATACTTGTACTCTCTAACTTGTTTTAATGATTTCCCATTTATATTTACGTTATATTTCACTGGTGTTCATAAAATTGTCATAAATTCTGTTGTTTTGATGTTAATCTTCGTATAAAAATTCTGATAGCATTTGTCAAGGCAATTTATATTTCATTGTTCTCACACAGTAAACTCTAGTTGTCTAACAAACAGCAACTTATTTAAACTCTCTGGTTGTGGATTTGCTTCTTCAGTAATCTTATCCTTGCCAGTGATGGACAAAAGTGGTGATAAAACACATTGTCTGACACCTGATGTTACTTGGAACAATTTTGTCATGCCGACAACTGTTCTTACTGCACATTCACTGTTTTGTTACATAGCCCTGATGTTATTGAACAGCTTCCCAATTACACAGTATTCTTCTAGCACTTTTCACAGCTTAATCCTATTTACTCAGTCAAAGGCTTTTTCTTGATCTGTGAAGGCTATGCTTAGCTCGTCATTATATTCTATAAATTTGTCACTTAACTGTCTCAATGCAAAAATGGCATTTGTGCATCCTCTTCCTTTTCTAAAGCCAAACTGAGCACCACGTAGAAGCGGCTCTGTCTTGTATCTTGTTCTCTGTTCTACAATTTTTGCCGACATGTTTCCTACATTGCTGACTAGAGATATGCCTCTATATGTATTGCAGTTTCTTTTGCTACCTTTGTTGTTCCATAAAGATACAATCACAGCTGTGCCTGTCTTATTGTACCTAGTTAAATACGTTTGTTAACCATTTTATCCCTACCTCCTGGCATTTTCGATGACTTCAACTGGGATATTTTAAAAAATTACCAAAAAAAAATCATTTAGCTGAGGTTCCAAAGATGTCAGAAAAACATTCTTAGGGAATACAAGCTCAACCGAGGCATACGAGCTTCTTAGATCAGCTAACCAGACGTGACATAATAGGTCAAGGGGAATTTGGGGTCGTGGGGTGTCAATCTTTACAGGGAAGACCTGAGTGGGATGGTCACAGTAAAAGGGAAGGGAAGAGTACACAGACAGAGAGGTGGGAGTGACAGATGAGTAAGGGGTTGAAAAAGCAAGGCGAACCCTTAATAATGCTTTAGTGAAGTTGGATGTGTCTGCCTAAAGTCACACATATCGCAGCTTCTCTGTAAACGGACACATAATGATTAATTCCTTTGAGGATGAATAAAGAAGAAGTATTTTCATTGATCTTAGTAGGTTGTTTTCCCACTTTTCACTTCTGAAATATGCCTTTTGTGATCAGGATGGTGGTATATACATTCATTCACGCTCAGATGGCGGCCTCTACAATGCTCAGAGATTGAAGGCCAAGATCAAAATTAGGAGGGTACTGATCAGAGAGTTGCTTTTTGCAGATGATGCTGCAGTTACGACCCACTCTGAGGAAGAATTGCAATGTCTACTATCTGCATTCTCCAATGCTTGTTCTGAATTTGGTTTAACAATTAGCAAAAAGAAGACAGATTATGTCACAAGGTGCACATGGGGTACCATCAATCTTTATTGACGACGCCGAACTAGAGATGGTAGACATATCTAGGATCAGTGGTAAATAGCAAATTATCCCTAGATCAGGAAATCAACATCCGGATTGGTATAAGGCAGCAACAACAATGAACAGGTTAAGAAAAAGAGTCTAGGAGAACAGGAAGCTTACTGCCAAAACAAAAGTCCTTGTCTATCAAGCCTGTGTCCTTAGTACTCTTCTTTATGGCAGTGAAACCTGAACAACTTACTCACACCAAGAGAAACGTTTAAACAGCTTTCATATGCGGTGTCTGCGAAGAATTCTTGGTATTAAGTGGCAAGACAAAATCACAAATACTGAAGTATTGGAAAGATCAGGTTGTGTGACGGTTTATTCCATGCTCAGTCTTCGTAGACTTAGATGGATAGGACATCTTAGGAGGATGGATGATGGTAGAATACCAAAGTACATCTTTTTTGGTGAATTACAGATGGGTAAGAGATCTAAGGGTTGGCCTCTGCTACGATACAAAGATGTGTGTAAGCGGGACATGATTGATACAGGCATAGATAATGAACATTGGGAGCAAGTCGCCGCTGAACATGTTGCATGGAGGGAAAAGATCAGAAATGGAATAAAGACAAAGGAGAAAATTATTGCAGATAAGTCACACACCGAGCGTTTGAGATGTAAGATGGTGCATGATGGTGGAAATGATCACGTGTTCACATGCACCCACTGTGAACGGACATTTACAGCGCAAATTGACCTTATCAGTCACATTCGCTACCGCCACAGGTAAAAGTTATTATGCCTTTTTAAAGCACAAACTATCGTCTGTCAAGACGGCAAGGTGCCAATGAGTAGGAGGTCAACGTGGCTGAATGGATAAGAGCACTGTTCTTAAAACTTCCGGTGTGCTGATGCTGAGATAGAGGGTTCAGTCCCAACACCGGACAGTTGGACTAAAATGTTGACTTCTGGTCCTTGACTTGGGGACGTAAATTACAACTACCTCTGAAGTCGGAGTGGATTCACAAGATGGCGAGGGACACTGGTAATAGGGGAAAGCTAATCCATACGCAGGCATCAGTTCAGTGCATTAGAACTAGTAGCAAGTGTGTGGACTACGCTTGAGTTCAAAATGAGGGAACAGCCAAAATAAATGATCTCTTTATTTAATGAGAATATTTGTTGATATTTTCAGCAAGAACGATGACCCTCAAATCTGTGAATGTGTTTGATACATATGTTGATGGTGAGTACTTGATGTTTGTAGTTCTGTTATCAGGAGACATGTGGTTTGTGAGGAAAATGCAAAGATTACCATGGATGGACAGAAAAATGAATGAGACAGCCATTCAAGAAACAAATGAAAACTTTAATTGATTAGAGAAATTAGATGTAGACAGTAAAGATATTGTGGGTACTCTATGAGGAGATAACATCACAACAGAAATGATCAGTGACCTAGAAGAATATGGAATAGACCAAGTCACCAGACTGCTGAACACAATATACAAAACTGGAGATATATACCTCCTGAATTATGTAATTCTATATTTATTGCAATCCCAAAGAAATCAGGAGCCTTGGTGTCAGGGTCTTAAACCTGGCTCGTTAACCTAACACATGTGAGACAGTACAAGTACAACATGATTTGACTTGAGACTCAACGACACGAAGTTTCGATGGATTTATTTACAGATCACGATCTAGAGATGATCATCACAATACATAAGTTATAACAATACACTTACAAGCAACCCACAGCTTACAGTCTATCTCACAAGATGTACAAGCACTCGACTTTCGGGCCACAGAACTACACAAGCCTTTCTCCCATCATACGTCCAGTCGAGTCCGAGTCCCAGAGCTGTCTGGCTATCTCTCGCAACGCGCCTGCCCACCTGAAGTGGCTTCATGAGGCCTTCGTGCGTCCTGCTTTGTCCTTGCCTGACCGCTGGCTGTCTCGTCAGCCGGCAACCTCGCAGGCAGGTAACTAATACTCGCCTGGCGGGCGTAACGATGTTACAGCATCCCCGCTAGGGACTATTCGCCTGGCGGGCGTAACGATGTCCCTGCATCTCTGCTGGCAATACATTAGACTCTGACATGCTCCCCCCGGGCTTCTTCATGAAAGATGTCATCTTTCATGTACACTCTATATACAATACTGGGTTAATATTTTTAACCTGTCAGAGTCAACCTTTCTGTTATATACATTTACTTTGGTGTAGAAATACAAAAACACACATCTTGGCATAGAAACACATAAGAAATGGACATTGTATCTAAAGACATGTGGTGTTCAACCTTTAACACTCGTCAAGCTTCATCCTCTCGATGGCTGATTACCTTAATTGCATTATTGACCCAGTCAGATCGGTAGTAACAGCTTCCCAAGCAACTACCTCGCAGCCTTTCAAAAAAAAGTAATAATATGCTTTTTGAGACAAAAAACATCTGGCAAGACCGTAATACGGCTTTATATAAGCCGCATTCAACGCTCAAACTCTGACCTCATTTGGCCAGGAGTTCTTGTGTCGGTCTGCAATGTCGGTAACACTCTACCATGCCCAGTAGATGGCTTCTTGGCGTGTTAACAATCTGGCAACAACATGGTTATTTATATACAACACATCATCATATACATTTCAACTTATCGCCCTTGGTGTAATAATGTAATAACAATTAAATGAAAGGGACATAACTTCAAAAATTATGAAATATAATATCTTACAATAATTCTTCTATTTCTCAGCATCATAGCTTGCTGTTTTTCCATACTAGCGAAAAAATGTCGGTAGTATGAATAACTTAATCAAGATATGATTCTAAGATTACATTTAATGAAAAATATTAATACACAATTCGTGTATTCGAAATTATTGAATCATAAATAGTTTAGAAGTGTTATAACTTTTTAAGCTTTTGTTTGTCGTCTGCTACTTTTAAACTAAATTTCTAACTCATCCGGAAGTACACATGAACAGCTGATGTTGAAATTTGTAGAACACACTTGTTCCGGTCTGATGTAGTAAAACGGAATGTACAATGTTCTGATCGTTCATGTGTTGGTTGTTTCACTGGAAAAACTTCTGGATTTCGATTGACTGAAGTGGTGTAGAAGTCAATGTTCAGGTCACACTTTCACACACGGAGTTAAAATATCACTGGATATGTTCCAAATGCAGATACCACGGATAAATTTGACAGTTCGCTTAGGGTAAGTTCAGAGCGAATGTGGTACTGTTCTTGTTTCGTAATATATACAATTAATAAAGTTCTCTTTCTACCACACAGTACACAATTATTTACGACAATCACTACGTTAATAATAAAATAAGAAAACTATATATATTGGGAATAACCCCTATCACATCATATAGACATACATACACAGCTTTCGTGAAAAAAAAAACTTCACTGATGCATGGCTGTGTTGGTCTGAGTGTATTTTACACACTACACTCAGACATTGGTGCTTACTGGGTCGGTCGGACAACGGGACAAAAGATCGGCAATCGTGTTGGTTCTGCCCGCGATGTGTCGAACTTCAAAGCTGTAATCTTGAAGCTTAAGAGACCAGCGAGCTATCATTTGGTTGGAAGGTACACCTGAATTTATAAATCTCAATGGACTACTGTCAGACTCCACAATAAAATGACGTCCCAGGAGGAATCTGGACAATTTAGTTATACCCACCACTAGAGCTAGGGCTTCCAACTGTGGTGTTGACCAAGCACGTTCTCTCTGTTTTAATTTTCGGGAGACAAAGTACACAGGATGTAGGATGTTATTGTGCTCCTGTAACAAGACTGCCCCAATCGCCATGGAGCTCGCGTCTGTGCGTAATCTGAAACTGATTTGTAAATTGGGCAATTTTAGAATGGGATTGTTTAAGCTATTATCAGAAAAATAAGATAATACTTTCTGGAATGCAAATTTTAGGCATTCATTGTTTACAATTTTCTCAGGTTGATCTTTTGTTAGTCGGTTAGTAAATACTTCGGTCAGTTCAGCAAAATCTGGTATGAACTGCCTATAATAATTTATAAGTCCCAACAAACTTCTGACTTGCTTTTTCGTAGTCGGAAGTGAGAGTTTTAGTATCCTGGACATAATGTTATCGTCTGTCGTGACAAAGCCATTAGATATTTTGTACTCCAAGAAGGATATTTCCTGATAGGCTATGTCTACTTTTGCAGGCTTCACCGTCAGTCCGTGCTGTCTAATGCGTTCAAATGTCTGTTCTAATGTCTTTATGTGGTCTGTCATCGTCTTTGTGTGAACACAAATGTCGTCTATGTAACAGATAATATTCGGTAAGTCTACTAGTAGAAGTCGTGTCATACGTATGAATGTTGCTGGGGCATTGACAAGCCCAAATGGAAGTTTGCACCATTCGTACAGTCCCCAAGGTGTGGCAAAAGCTGTCAGATGTCTGCTCTCTTCGTCTACCCCTATTTGCCAGTAACCTTTCGTCATGTCTACCTTCGTAAAGAACCTAGCGTCTGTCAGTTCTGTCAGAAGATCTTCAGAGTTGGTCATTGGCTCTAGATCTAAAAGAGTTATCTTATTTAATTTCCTATAGTCGACACAGAGTCTTATTGTGTTGTCCTTTTTGCGTACTATGACCATTGGAGATGAGAAATTTGATTGGGATCGTCTAATGATGTTGTTTTTCTCTAAGCTAATGATCTCTTGATGTAAGTGTTCTTTGTAATGCAATGGAATGGTGTATGGTCTGCATTTTATGGGTGTATTTGACGTGAGTGTGATGTGATGTTGTACTAATTCTGTTTGTCCTGGGTTGTTGGAGAAAATTGTGTTGTACTGTTGTATGAGATGTTTGCAACTGTCTGTTTCTGCTTGAGTTAACTTTGGGTTGATCTTAATTTCCTTCAAGCAGTTTGTTGTGTCTAATGCAGGTGTTGGAATTTCGTCACTAGCCTCGTCATCTTCATGGTCTATTATCACTGTACATGCTGTTGTGTCGTCTTGTTCGTTGTCTCTGTTGTAATATGGTCTTAGCATATTGACGTGGAATATTTTGTGTTTGTCTTTTATTTGGATCTCATAGTCTACAGGTGAAATCTGTCTTGTCACTTTAAATGGTCCTTGCCAAGAATCGGTCAATAAATGTCTGTCACTAGGTAGGAGAAGAAGAACGTCCTGTCCAGGTGTCAACGTTATTGTCCTGTTACCTTTGTCAGCATATTGTCTATATGTAGCACCAGATAATTTTAGTGCATCCTTTGCAATTATACAAGATTTGATGATTCTTTCACGCAATGATGTAACGTATACGTATGATGATATGGGTTTGAGTAAAGGAGTGGATTCAGTTAACATTTGGTGATAGATGCTTAATGGGCCACGTGGTTTGGCACCATAGATAAGTTCAAAAGGAGAGAAACCTGTACTAGCATGTGGCACCTCGCGATAAGCAAAGAGAATAGCAGGTAAATATACGTCTCAGTTATTGGGGTGCTCTTGCGTGACTTTAGCAAGCATATGCTTTAAATCACTGTTAAATTTTTCTATAATTCCACTCGAGTGAGGATGGTACGGGGAATTGAAACATTGCTTCACTCCTAGCATTTTGGTGAAAGCTTGAGTAGCTGCGGCGATAAACTGACTTCCCCTATCTGATTGGATAGTGTCTGGAAATCCTATCCGTGAGAATATATGGAAGAAAACTTCCATTATATCATTGGCAGTTATGTTCTTTAGCGGAATAGCTTCAGGCCAGCGGCTATATTGATCAATAATAGTTAATATATATCTATTCCCTCTTGTTGTAATCTGATTAAGAGGGCCCACTATGTCGACAGATATTTTCTCAAAAGGTCGACTGGCTAAGTCAGTAATTTGTAACTTTGCCTGTGGGTTTTTTCCTTTCTTTACAAGTTTTTGGCAGATGTCACAACTCCTGCAATATTGCTTAATGTCATTGCAGAATTTGGGCCAATAAAACTGTAATAATAATCTCGATCTGGTCTTAGCGTATGCCATATGCCCTGCAAGAGGTATATCATGGGCAAGATGTATGGCTTGCTTACGATACTCAATTGGCAAAACAGTTTGCTCTGTTGTGGTGTCACCTCTGGTATAATACCTGGTGAGGATACAATTTTTCAAAGCAAAATGCCATCTTGCATTTTTGGTTAACTTTGGCTTTTGGCCGATCAGATTAAAATATTTTGACAATGAAGGATCAGCCTTTTGGGCTGTTACAAAAGTCTCCTTCATGGTTTTAGGAGGTAGTAATACTGGGCTAAGCATTTCTATTGCCTCAGTTTGATTAATTTCATCTTGCATTCTAGCAGTAGATCTGGTTACTGCGTTCACACATTCAATGATATCAGATGGTGATGAAACAGTGTTATCAATGATGTCATGAGATCCTAGTGCTACATTAGCTACCATACATTCATTAGGTGGTACAACATTATCAATGATGACATTTGATGGTGATGTTGTGATCTCATTAATGCAAAGAGATGTTATGTCATGAGGCATATCATTCACCTCTGGTAAATTTCCAATTATAATATCACACACCGGGTTTGTTAATGCTGCGCATTTTACTTTCCCAGTGAGGAAAGGTGTTTGAATATATGCCCATGCTAGTGGGTACTTTTCAATATTGCCGGAGAATGTTCTGCATGTTACGTGCCTGCCTGTATAGTCTGTAGGCATTATGAATGTTCTCTTCAGTCCAATCAGTGAACTTCCCGTGTCCCGAAGGACTGTAGCAGGCTTGCCATTCACATATCCTTGATGGATGTTTATTCTGCCTTTGGAATCTACTACCAAATTAGCTTCTTCATTGGCAATAGGGATGGAGTGGCCGCATGTTAAAATACCATCTTCATAAAAGGTATTACAAACAGTACATTTATTTGCGTTAAACATATCAAAAGCCTGTGCTGAGTTCACAGGGTGTTTTTCTGATTGTTCTTCATCTGATGATGAGCTATCAAATAAGGCGGCATTGGCTTTCTTGGTCATTTGCCTACCTTTACAATCATGGTGATAATGTCCATACGCCTTACAGAGAAAACATTTACGCAAATTTCTAAAGGATTTACGCTCCTTATCTTGTCTGTTTACGATGTTCTGTAAATATGTAAGATATGCGGGGTTCTTGTCGCACATCTCACCTTGATGATGTGAAATTCTACAATATTTACAATGGTTGTACTTTTCAGATGTAGGCTTATAAGGTTTTTGCCTACTATAGGGTTTGTCATAGTTAGCCGATGCTACAAAATTGGTTTCAGTAGCTTCACTGGCAAAACAATGTTTGTTGGCTGTGTAATAAGCCGAACCACGCCTCTCAATCTGCTCTACACTCGTACATTCATTCTCTTGCAAAAATTTCGAAAATGCTGATGGAATGGATGAAATGACTTTATCTCTAATGATAAGATCTTCTAACTTTTGATAGTTCTTATCAATTTTAGCTGCCGAAGTCCATTTGGTAAATATGTCTCGGACTAAGCATAGGTAGTCAGAGAACGTTTGAGTCGGTTTGGGGCTCAACTTGCTGAATTGTTCTCTGTAACCTGCCTCATCTAACATAAAATGTGCCTTAATCTTTGATTTTAGATAATGGTAATCTTTTCTGAGGTCTTTGGGGATAGTCTCTATGACTTTCAGAGGCTCCCCTGATAAACTTCTCATATAAATTATATTCCATTCAGACAATGGGACGTGGTAATGGTCCATTAAAGTATCAAAATTTTGGGTGAAGGCTGCAATGCAGTCACCTGAGGTGTAATTTCTTACGATACCTTGGTATTTCTTGTACTGGTTTTCTTTCTCCAGTCTCTCAGATTTCTTGGACTCTTTGTTTATGGCAGTCTCAGTATCAAGTTGTTTGATTTTTAATTGCACTTCCAGCTCTTCCCGTTTACTCTGAGCTGCTATCTCTGCCTTCTTTAATTCTGTCTCTCTTTCAATCTCTGCTTGCTTTGTTTTTGCAGATAGCTCTGCTTCTGCTTGCTTGGCAGCTCTTTCAGCTGCTCTTTCTTCACGCTCGTGGTATTCAGAGTATTTCTTCTCACTCCACTTCGTTAACTCATCACCTGTTAACTTTAACTTCAACCCCATATCGATGAAATCATTTAATGACGACATGATGGAAAATGCAAATGAAAAATCAGACACCCAATTTGTTACAATTTGTTAGTAAAGTGAACAATTTACAATTGTGTTCTATTTACAATATGTGCCTAAATTTGCATCCGAAAGTATATAGAAAGAAAAAATATACTCAAGTGTCCTGGATGCGGTGAAGAACGGTTGAAATTCGGGCTAGGAACTGTAGGTCGCTACTTCAAAACACAAATGACCTCTACGGGCAAGGGTTTCAGATGGCACAGAAAACCTGCTTTGTTTTTGGAGGAAATAAATTAACGTCTGTTTTATGTGGTGTGTATGCTTGTCACTAAGTTTTGATTAGGTTTGTATGGCGTTGAGTGTAATTGTAGGTCGTAATGTTGTCCGTCAACAATTTTTTTTTTTTAAAAACCACAAGTTACTTTCCTTCCGAAACTTTCTGCTTTACACAACTCACTTTACAAAGACAATCTAACTATATCTCAACACTCTACAACATTGATGACACATCACTTACATTAAGATGACATTCAGTAAGGACATAGACATCAAGTTTACAAGATGGCGACAAGGTCACAATGGCGACAACTTCACAATGTCGACAAGGTCAAAACGGTGACAAGTTCCACAATCACAAATGTTTTACACATTTACAAGATCAAACAATATGTATGTACTTTACGTTCACATCTAGTTTCCATGTTTAAACAATGTAATAATATATATCAAAATGAGCCTTCACAATCACATTTAAATGTACTCTAAAGTTGGACAAAAATTTCTAAGTTCACAACTCTAGGTTTAAATGTTAATTACTTAAACCACGTTCATTTTAAAGCCGGACGAATACCACCACGTCCACACCTGTCAGGGTCTTAAACCTGGCTCGTTAACCTAACACATGTGAGACAGTACAAGTACAACGTGATTTGACTTGAGACTCAACGACACAAAGTTTCGATGGATTTATTTACAGATCACGATCTAGAGATGATCATCACAATACATAAGTTATAACAATACACTTACAAGCAACCCACAGCTTACAGTCTATCTCACAAGATGTACAAGCACTCGACTTTCGGGCCACAAAACTACACAAGCCTTTCTCCCATCATACGTCCAGTCGAGTCCGAGTCCCAGAGCTGTCTGGCTATCTCTCGCAACGCGCCTGCCCACCTGAAGTGGCTTCACGAGGCCTGCGTGCGTCCTGCTTTGTCCTTGCCTGACCGCTGGCTGTCTCGTCAGCCGGCAACCTCGCAGGCAGGTAACTAATACTCGCCTGGCGGGCGTAACGATGTTACAGCATCCCTGCTAGGGACTATTCGCTTGGCGGGCGTAACGATGTCCCTGAATCTCTGCTGGCAATACATTAGACTCTGACACTTGGAGTGTGATCAACATCAAGCAATTAGTATAATAAGCCACATCACGAAGATTCTGCTGAGAATTATCATGCAAAAAAGTCAGGAAGAAAATACAACCCGAAATAATGTGGGTTTGTAGAAGGCAAGAGTATAGTAAATGCTGTATATATATATATATATATATATATATATATATATATATATGCTGAGAACATTTATTGAACATTCTGTAGAAGTAAACAAAGATTTACATCTTTGCTTTATTGACTACACAAAGGCTTTCGATAAAGTAAGACATGTCAACATGATAGAGATGCTTGCAGAGCTTCAAATTGATGGGAAAGACCTTCATTCATTCATTCATTCAGTAGCATGTCCTTTGCAGAACCTCGCTCCCATAGCAACCTTCCGGAAAACTTCTCGATCACAAGCAAGATGTCCCGCGTCTGATACACCCATCTGGAGATCATGCGCCACATCCTGCACCCATCTTCTCTTTGGCCTTCCTCTTCCTCTCTTCCCAGGCATATACCCTTCCATTATTGTTCTCTCCAAACTGTCGTGACGTTTCAAGTGACCAAAATACTTCAATTTTCTTTGTTTTATCGTCTTTAATAGCCATCCCTCCTCAATATTCAACTCTTGAAGTATGGATGCATTTGTTCTTTTCCTTGTAAAAAACATGTATTGGAAACAACAATCTGTCACAAGAATTGATAATGAAGTAGGTCAATATCAACCTATTAAGAGAGGTGTGAGACAGGGATGTGTAATGTCTCCAGATCTTATTTCCCTGTACAGTGAAAATATTTTCAGAAATGTTGAAGAAATGAATGGAATCATCATTAGAGGAAGAAACATCAATAACATTAGATATGCAGATGATACAGTATTGATTGCAGACAATGAGCAAGCTCTGCAACATTTGGTAGATGTGGTTGTTGCACACAGTGAACAACTAGGGTTAGAATCAAATTGTACGAAGACACAGATTATGGTCGTCACTAGGAAGAACGAAATACCACAATGTGATATACAAATAAATGGGAATATTCTTAAACAAGTGAATCAGTAAAATTATCTCGGAACACTCATAACATCTGATGGGAAATGTTTTGAAGAGATTAGAACACGAATCGCCATGGCAAAGGTAGCCATTTGCAAGATGGAAAACATACTGACCAATAAACAGATGTCACAGAGGAAAAGAGTGTTGTGGTGCTACATAGAACTGTGCTTCTGTACGGATGTGAAGCATGGACAATGAGCAAACAGGCTGAAAACCATCTGATGGCTGTGGAAATGTGGTTTCTGAGGAAAATGCGAAGAATACCATGGGCAGACAGAAAAACCAACGACCAAGTCCTACAAGAAACAAATGAAAATCGTAAACTGATTAGAGACATTAGACGTAGACAGTCACAATTTTTTGGTCACATTTTGAGAAGAAATAAATTGGAGAACTTGGTGACAACTGACAAGATTGAGGAGAAAAGAGCAAGAGGAAGGCAGAGAAGTAAATACCTGGATGATTTGACCATATGGCATGGTCGAGACAGGAACACTGAGCTGATCCACAATTCTTTTGATCGAGTGAGATAGTGAGACGTGACTGCCCACGCTTACCAGCATGGCACATGATGATGATGATGAGAAATAAACTAGAAAACTTAGTGACAGCTGGGAAGCTTGATAGAAAAAGAGCTTGGGGAAGGTAGAGAGACAAATACCTAGATGGCCTGGCTACATGGCATAACTGGGATAAGAACACAGACCTGATTGTCTAACAGCATCAGCTGTTGTAAGATAAGAACACAGACCTGATTGTCTAACAGCATCAACTGTTGTAAGATAAGAACACAGACCTGATTGTCTAACAGCATCAGCTGTTGTAAGATAAGAACGCAGACCTGATTGTCTAACAGCATCAGCTGTTGTAAAATAAGAACGCGGACCTGATTGTCTAACAGCATCAGCTGTTGTAAGATAAGAACGCAGACCTGATTGTCTAACAGCATCAGCTGTTGTAAAATAAGAACGCAGACCTGATTGTCTAACAGCATCAGCTGTTGTAAGATAAGAACACAGACCTGATTGTCTAACAGCATCAACTGTTGTAAGATAAGAACACAGACCTGATTGTCTAACAGCATCAACTGTTGTAAGATAAGAACACAGACCTGATTGTCTAATAGCATCAACTGTTGTAAGATAAGAACACAGACCTGATTGTCTAACAGCATAAGCTGTTGTAAGATAAGAACGCAGACCTGATTGTCTAACAGCATCAGCTGTTGTAAAATAAGAACGCAGACCTGATTGTCTAACAGCATCAGCTGTTGTAAGATAACAACGCAGACCTGATTGTCTAACAGCATCAGCTGTTGTAAGATAAGAACACAGACCTGATTGTCTAACAGCATCAGCTGTTGTAAGATAAGAACGCAGACCTGATTGTCTAACAGCATCAGCTGTTGTAAGATAAGAACGCAGACCTGATTGTCTAATAGCATCAACTGTTGTAAGATAAGAACGCAGACCTGATTGTCTAACAGCATCAACTGTTGTAAGATAAGAACGCAGACCTGATTGTCTAATAGCATCAACTGTTGTAAGATAAGAACGCAGACCTGATTGTCTAATAGCATCAACTGTTGTAAGATAAGAACGCAGACCTGATTGTCTAACAGCATCAGCTGTTGTAAGATAAGAACGCAGACCTGATTGTCTAACAGCATCAGCTGTTGTAAAATAAGAACGCAGACCTGATTGTCTAACAGCATCAGCTGTTGTAAGATAACAACGCAGACCTGATTGTCTAACAGCATCAGCTGTTGTAAGATAAGAACACAGACCTGATTGTCTAACAGCATCAGCTGTTGTAAGATAAGAACACAGACCTGATTGTCTAACAGCATCATCTGTTGTAAGATAAGAACACAGACCTGATTGTCTAACAGCATCAGCTGTTGTAAGATAAGAACGCAGAC
This sequence comes from Cepaea hortensis, assembly GCA_963921405.1. NCBI lineage: Eukaryota > Metazoa > Mollusca > Gastropoda > Stylommatophora > Helicidae > Cepaea > Cepaea hortensis. The sequence goes on from OY992882.1 coordinate 12,508,557, forward strand.
CTGATTGTCTAACAGCATCAGCTGTTGTAAAATAAGAACGCAGACCTGATTGTCTAACAGCATCAGCTGTTGTAAGATAAGAACGCAGACCTGATTGTCTAACAGCATCAGCTGTTGTAAAATAAGAACGCAGACCTGATTGTCTAACAGCATCAGCTGTTGTAAGATAAAAACACAGACCTGATTGTCTAACAGCATCAACTGTTGTAAGATAAGAACACAGACCTGATTGTCTAACAGCATCAACTGTTGTAAGATAAGAACGCAGACCTGATTGTCTAACAGCATCAACTGTTGTAAGATAAGAACACAGACCTGATTGTCTAACAGCATTAACTGTTGTAAGATAAGAACACAGACCTGATTGTCTAACAGCATCAACTGTTGTAAGATAAGAACGCAGACCTGATTGTCTAACAGCATCAGCTGTTGTAAAATAAGAACGCAGACCTGATTGTCTAACAGCATCAGCTGTTGTAAGATAAGAACACAGACCTGATTGTCTAACAGCATCAACTGTTGTAAGATAAGAACACAGACCTGATTGTCTAACAGCATCAACTGTTGTAAGATAAGAACACAGACCTGATTGTCTAATAGCATCAACTGTTGTAAGATAAGAACACAGACCTGATTGTCTAACAGCATCAGCTGTTGTAAGATAAGAACGCAGACCTGATTGACTAACAGCATCAGCTGTTGTAAGATAACAACGCAGACCTGATTGTCTAACAGCATCAGCTGTTGTAAGATAAGAACACAGACCTGATTGTCTAACAGCATCAGCTGTTGTAAGATAAGAACGCAGACCTGATTGTCTAACAGCATCAACTGTTGTAAGATAAGAACACAGACCTGACTGTCTAACAGCATCAACTGTTGTAATCCCTTGGCAGTATTTGACAGAAGAACTGTGACACGTCTGATGTTTTTTTTTTTAAAATAATTGTAATGATGTAGATATTTAAATTGTAAGTAATATTGTATGCCAATTTTTTTGTGAATATATTATACATCTAGGGTTGTTTTCATAATGATTGCATCATTTTTTGGCCACATTATGAGAAGACAAAAACTGGAACATGTGACAAATGGAAAGATTTGTGGAAAGACAGCATGAGAAAATTCTTGACAGTCTTGTGTCATGGCACGGACGTGAGTCAACACATGAACTGATCCATGGCGTCGGAGATCGCAATTTGTAAAGAGGCATGATCGCCCGTGCCAACCGGCAAGGCACTGCATGAAGATGATGATGATGATCATTTGACTGGTGGTGGTTTAGTTATGATTACAGTATTATATGTTTAGTATTTTAATAATTGTAATAAGTTTGTCTAGTCTTTATTATTATTGTAATTTCACGCATAGTTTTTAATGATTGTAACACGTCTAGTTTTTTTTTATAGTTCATACTTCTTTTACAGATTACTGAATCATTCTTTTCACTTTTGTAATAGCATATATTATTTTTATAATTGTAATATAACATACACAATATTTAATCACCATAATATATGTCTATTAAGAATTGTAGTGTCATATATTTTTTCTTTAAACTTCAGCATGATTATGCTATGTTCATTTAAAAAAAATTATTGTTCTATATGTCAGCTTTTAAAATTATTGTTTTGTGTGTTCATTTTTTACAAATAATTAAGGCATATGACTGGATTTTTTAAAGTTATTATACTATATGTCTAGTTACTATGATCACTGATGTATATTTCTCAGAATCACCACTCCTTCGGTTCTTGAAAAAAGATGCCAAAGATGACGATATCGTACTAATGGCAACATACGACGATGCTTCATACGGGTAGGTTTTTAGTTTTAAAATCATTAGCGGTTATATTTAAATGTTGACATTTAGATGGAAAACATCATATAGATTTAGACCTTGCATACAGCAAAAGGTTACTCGATTTGTATTTGAGAATAAGGTCGCATGGAACCATTAAGCAGCAATTTCAGCTGCAAAAATGCATATTGGGAAGTAAAAGTAAAAAAAAAAAAAAAAAAATGAAAGTTAGTTAGTTAGTTAATTAGTCGACAGATCATCCTCATTGCACATAAAACCATTCAATCCATAAGCGCTCAGATCCCCTCCTCAGCAAATCCCGCAGCGTGTAGCGGCTAACGTCACCAGTTCTGTGTTGGTTTATTAATTTTCTTTGGCTTCCTGCGTAGTTTTCTTGTTTGGCCACACCTCTTTTAACTTGCTGTTCTCGCAGCCTAACCATGGTTGTAGATTCACAGTCATCATTTGGTTCTCGCAAATGACTTACTTTTTTTTTAGAGCATTCAGAATGTCAGCCTGGTCTGTGGCTCATCCGCCTTCCACAGTAGTCTTACCTGCAAGCCTGTCAGCCTGTTGTGCATGCCCTGGCATGAAAATGAAACTAATCTTTGCCAGCTGAGACCGCTCCAGAGACAGCAACCACTCTCTTCGGATCCACCCCATGTTTCAATGAGTATGCTCAGGAAGACAGGAAAAATTATGAAAGAACTCTTTGATAAGCCTTGAGGTGTGTTATTGTAAGGTAAAATAAAATAAAATTAGGAAGTCTCGAAGCAGTTTCTTGCTATGGGTCAGTGATGTGATAGGGCCATCACTTGCCTGAATGCAAGGAGGAATAGGTGGCCAGTCTCTACCTCATTTGTCGAACCCTTTTCCAACGGTGCTCACGACATAATCACCGTGACCCCCATAGTGACTACACTAACATGTAGCTAGGGTATACAGGGCGACACCCCCCCCCCTCCCCCCTCCCCCCTCCAAAAAAAAAAACCGGAACCAACAAATCTTTGAAAGTTTCAGGCATCATTGGGACATCACAGAGGATTGGATCAAGATCAACAGTTCTAGCAAGACGGCCACTCCACACACATCAAATGGCTCTATCCTGGCTGAGAGAGCGATTTCAGGGGAGAATGATCAGCATGAAGTGTGACTTGGAGTGGGAACCACATTCACCTGACTTGAACCCCTAGATTTTTACCTATGGGGATATCTCAAGAATAATGTGTACCAGAACAATCCTCAAATGATTGGTGAACTGAAGCAGTGATCACAGCAAAGATCAGGAAAATCCCCACAGAGGAATGCGGTCGAGTAATTGACAATTTAGCGCAACGTATGCAAATGTGCATCCAAAGCTGTGGAGGCCATTTGGAGCATAACTTTTATGCAAAGCGACTGAGGTAACTGAAACTTATGGAAATGATTGTACACAGGCTGAAGTTTAAGTTCACCAAATTTCAAGAAATTTGCTTGACCTTTGTAGGATTTAATAAACTTTTTATGGGTTCTGTTTTTGTGTGTGTCACCCTGTATGATGTTAGCCCCAAATGTTTATGGACAAGTTGGCCTTTGACAGGTGATGTGGTTTATATCACACCAGCCATAGAAGAGTCCCACATGCTGTAAACACTTTTCTGTGGGAAACAGCTGTGTCTGAAATAAGCATCATGAAATGCTAAACAAGTGTAAGATGAAAGCATGTGAATGAAATCTGAAATGTGTTTACAATTGAAAGCAATAGAAACAGCACAGAGCCTGAAAGTCAAAGAAATGAGATTCCCTGCAGCTCTGTATTAAAAACAATGTGACATGCTTTGCATGACACTGTGATCAACCACAGTACCTATCGTCTGTTGTGATTTACTAGGAATGTTTATGTTCAGTAGTCAACATTTATGTCCAACTGACCTGCATGTGGAATGAATCCACTACTCACTGTCAGAACAAACCATTTAAACACATTAAACCTCTCAGCCACTTCAACTATTTGTCTGTCTGTCTGTCTGTCTGTCTGTCTGTCTGTCTGTCTGTCTGTCTGTCTGTCTGTCTGTCTGTGTCTCTCCGTAATATGCATTGTTTATGCTTACAAAATCCATTTGACAATGTTTTTTTTTTCCCTATGTAAATGTAACATGCAAATTTGATGAATGAAAGATGAGTGATCAAAAGGGCCGAATGTAAGACAGGCCTGCATGCCCAATTTGTTATCCTTTTAAAATAAAGTTTGTTCGTTCGTTCGTTTGTTCGTTCGTTCTTCCCCTCCCTCCCTCCTCTCTCTCTCTCTCTCTCTCTCTCTCTCTCTCTCTCTCTCTCTCTCTCTCTCTCTCTCTCTCTCTCTCTCTCTCTCTCTCTCTCTCTATATATATATATATATATATATATATATATATATATATATATATATAAGTTATATGTGTATTTAAAATTGCATCTGCCGAGCTGTTCATTCTTCATTCTCCATTGCAGTTTGAAGGAGTCCGGCCGTCAGTGGTTGAAGCTGTTTGGAAGCACCTTGATTGACCGTCTTGGGTTTAGAGACAACTTTCTCATGATTGGTCATAGAGGCCTGGCCAGTGGCAGTGCTATTGAATATGTAATTAATAATTGTTTACAAATACTTTGATATGTGGATTTGGATTTACAGATAGGTAGAGAAAAAAAGAGAGAGAGAGAACAGAGGGAGGGAGGTGAAAGAGAGGGAGATAGAGAAAAAGGGCACACATATGTGTGTGCCTGTGTGTGTATGGGTGCATGTGTTTGTCTTCCTCCTCTTCTTCTTTTGTTCGTTTAAAATTTGTCTATGTCTGAAATATCGATTGGGGAAATCTTTGAGGCCTTCTTTTTTTCTTTCTTTTTTTTTTTTTTTTAAAATTTTAAAGCGACTTTGAGGCCACTAAGACAGTTCATAAATAAATACATATGCATTGTTTGGAGTACAAAGAAATAGAGGAAAGAAGCAGGGATTAGAGGACACATTAGACAAGATACACATTAGACAAGATACACATTGAAAGTTGTAGTTACCAGCTAGGGTTCAAATCTGTCACCTCCAAATGACGACAGCGACTCGCTGCAGGAACAAGTATACTTTGACGCGTGAACAACTAGACGTTCCTAAAAAAGATGTCTTCATTAGCCAGGTCTATAACCCACATGAACCCACAACTATGGAATATGGACATAATTCGTATCTAGCCATTGAAATAGCACTATAGGTCTCATAATTTTATATTAAACCAGCATAGGTCAAATAACACACACATCAAGACCACAATGCTATTCCCAGTATATTCAAGAACATTTAAACAAGAGAAATGATTGGTTGGTTCTAATGTTTGACACATATTGCACATAAATATCAATTAGGGAACCCTTTGAGGCCACTAAGACAGTCCATAAATATATACACATGTTTTATTTGGTGCTCAAAGAAATATAGGAACAGCGATGTTCGTCCATCATGAATGACGTTGACCATTCATTGACGATGACCATTCATTACACTACATCTTTGATTTGATGAGGAACGAATGACTTGCTCTTTGGTTTTGTATAGCGAGGAGGTGGTCGCGCAACACCCTCGTCCCCGCTCCCTCGTCTGTGTCCGTCTGGCTCCAGTGGCGAGCATGGCAAGACGACTGGAAGACGGACACAGATGCAGTGGACGTTAGGCTGCCACGGCCAGTTATCCCTGTTTATATTGGCTCTTGGGAGCCTCGGGCCCTTCCGTCAATTCCTTTAATTTTCAGTTTTAAGACAAGCGTAGCGACAAGCAATGAGCGTATGATTACTTTTAGGATCAACACGATTTCCTTCACCGAAGACGGACTGACCGCCAGAGCAGACCACACACAAACATGAGGCAAGAAACTGCCCACAAAAGATGCTGCTCGTCTAAGTTGCGAGCAGATCTCCCGATTTACGGTTGAGCCTCTCCAGCGCAAATGTGCACATGGCGACTGACCGGACAGACGTTCATGCACACGCAAGCCGAGAGTAGCATCGCTAAAGCTGAGACAAGCATATGACTACATTCTTGAAACGCCTGCCTCGCTGACTCACATTGGCTGGGAAGATCCCATTTTGGTGTACCTCACACAGCCATCCGAGACAAGCATATGACTACTGGCAGGATCAACCAGATATCTATCGGACAGACGGACTATTCACGCACACGCAAGCCAAGAGTAGCATCGCTAAAGCGCGCCCTCCCGGTACAAGGTGATACATGCAAAACCACTGGACGCCTACCGACGAGCTTTCAAGCTACGCCGGCAGGACTAACCGAAAAAAAAAGCTATACCAGCTTACTGACTGCAGGCCCACTACTCATCGAGAGAGAGTGGGCGCTTATCGAGACTTTGTCGAACGGTCGTACAAATTTTGCTCTTTTGCCCGCTCAAACCACGACCCTGGCTGCACGATGCGGTTACATTCTTGAAACTCCTGCCTCGCTAACTCACGTTGGCTGGGAAGATCCCATTTTGGTGCACCTCACACAGCCATCCGAGACAACGAACGCTAGATGCGGAACTGATCTAGCGAACCAGACCAGCCCCACCTTTGAGACAAGCATATGACTACTGGCAGGATCAACCAGATATCTATCGGACAGACGGACTATTCACGCACGCGCAAGCCAAGAGTAGCATCGCTAAAGCGCGCCCTCCCGGTACAAGGTGATACATGCAAAACCACTGGACGCCTACCGACAAGCTTTCAAGCTACGCCGGCAGGACTGACCAAAAAAAAAAGCTATACCAGCTTACTGACTGCAGGCCCACTACTCATCGAGAGAGAGTGGGCGCTTATCGAGACTTTGTCGAACGGTCGTACAAATTTTGCTCTTTTGCCCGCTCAAACCACGACCCTGGCTGCACGATGCGGTTACATTCTTGAAACGCCTGCCTCGCTAACTCACGTTGGCTGGGAAGATCCCATTTTGGTGCACCTCACACAGCCATCCGAGACAACGAACGCTAGACGCGGAACTGATCTAGCGAACCAGACCAGCCCCTATAGGAACAGCAGGGATTAGAGGACACACTAAACAACATAAAAATTGAAAGCTGTAGTTACCGACCAAGGTTCGAACCTGTCACCTCCAAATGATGACAGCACCTCGCTGTAGGAACAAGTGTACTTCGGTTAAATATAAAATGGGGGTCTAGTTGGTCATGCGTCAAAGTACAGTCGAAGTACAGAGTCGAAGTACAGAGAGTTGTGGACAAACATGATCACCAAAACCACGTGGCATGGACTATAAGAAGAAGAGCTGTTTTATCACCTGGATTCTGATGACCAGACTTTTTAGAAGCATCTTGATTGACTATCTTCAATTTTCAGATGGAATCTCTGCAGAGGTTCATATTTTGGATGGTTGTGTTCATCTTCATACCAGGACATATGGACGCCGTGGGCAATGAAAAAGGGTGTAGTTAGGCTGGCACTGCCTTTATATCAAAGGGGCAACCAATGGATCAAGATGACACCATGAACCTTCTTACAGAGACTGGCCAAAATGTGGACCTTATCACCGGGTCACCGGAGGGCAACATGGCTGAGAGGTGTAACACACACACACACGTACGCACATTTTGTCTTCTGGCTGTGGCATGATGGGTGTGTTCCACATGCCAGTCAGTTGGGCTTAGTTGACTTCTCATTCTTGACTTGGAGACGTAAATTACATGTACCTCAGAAGTCGGAGAAAGGTTACCCTTAAGGCAAGGGACACTGGTAATAGGGGAAGGTAACCCTCACTCAAAATCAGTCCAGTGAACTCTCTAGTAACACGTGTGGACTACAATCATGTTCAAAGCGAGCAAACGCCAAAAAAAAAGTTTTAATAAGTGGGTTAGGATTGAAGATTGATTTGGCCAGGAAGGGACAACACAGCAAGTGTGTCAGGAGAATCGCCAATAATTGGACTGGCACTGTTAGTGGCTGTACACTGATGGATTTACTACAGAGAAGATCGGAGCACACTTATTTATGTTAGTTAGTTAGTCGAGCTTCCAACTTCACGGCAACGGGTCATCCCCATTATGCTCTGTTCCTGTGCCAGTGAATATCACACAAAATGCTCCCCACTGTCCAATGTGAAAAGTGGAATAGGCAAGAGTCTCGGCAATCCAACAGCCCGCACAGGTACATTGTGCATAATGCCGCTGCCAGAATGCCAACACAACATTAATCCATGAAAACCACAGTTCATCGTCAATGGACTCGGTAGTCACCAGAAAAACCTCATTGACCCGGGTTTTCTCACATGGCCCGGTGTTTTACCGCAGGGCGACCCGCTGAAAGTATCGCATAAAGCACGAACTCCGCAGCTTCAGCGCCGACTCCCGGGAGTCTCCTGAAAAATGCACTCGTGAACTGAAAAGGCAAATCAGTCTATTCAGCAACAGCTGGTAGCCATTTTTCCGAACATGCAGGTCACTGTACAGAACAGATGTAAAAGCATTCCCCGCAAATTTCACAGCTCACGGTGTCACCCACGCACTCACTCAGTAGCAGGGCGACGGAACCATACACTTATTTATGTGTCCTAGTATAACAGTCAGTCTCCAGTTGGTACTATACTACAATAGTCATCATATGTGTTGATCATTTAAGATGTATCCAGCCACAACAAGGGTACAGAGAAGTAACTTTTATATATATCTTTATATTTTCATGTAGTTGAGTTGTTTGTGTGTTTGTGGCACAATGTAATAATAACACTGAGTCGTGAGTGCAGGGAATGGGCAGCGAGCCGCACTGAGTTTTAAGTGCAACAGCTGATCCAGAGTAACACACATCAAGGTGACATAGTCATCTACACCGATCGGTCAGTGGTGAGAAACAGATGTAGTGGTTGGGGTTTTATTGCAAAGGCTAATGGACGAGTCTTGAAAAAGGAGAGTCTGGCATATGAGACTACGACCTCCAGCATGAGAATGGAGGTGGAGGCAGTAACAGCGGCATTCCGTTGGCTGGTGGAGACTACTGCAACACACATTGTGTTCATTACGGATTCAAAGAGTATGCTTAGTAAGGTGGAGAAAGAAATATTTCGTGTGGAATGGCTATCGTCGCTTAGGAGGTCACAGATTGTGAGAATTGTATGGATATTTTGCTCTGGCCATGCGGGGGAATGAACAGGCAGATAGGCTAGCAGGGAATGCACCTCTTGGTGGTAGATTGCCTATGGACAAGGGGGAGGTGATCATGCGCTTGTGTGACCAGGTGGAGAAGGCGGAGGAACAGACTGAGAACCCATATGTGGAAAGAATGAGATTGCGGGAAATCGGCAGGGGTTCTGGAAGAATCTCAAAACTGAAAGGGAAGTCCAGGAGAACTTTTAATCAGTGGTGGGAACAATTAGTAGTATGACTCTTTGCTGGCTATGGGAATGTCCTGAGTGCAGTGATGTCTGTTCTTAACTCAACTCAACTCAACTTGTGTGTTTTTATTCTGTGCTGACGAAGGCAACATCCATTTTGTTTCTTGTAATTGTGTTATAGTAAAGTTCACAATCTACTTCTTGTTTTTTGGTGATTCCTTCATTGTTGGTACTACAGTATGTCTCCCAAAGCTGATATGTTGTCACATCAATAATTAATATTAGTCGGTCACATAGTAATGATTTTTGCAGATTTCCCTGGCCTTTATAATGCATATATTGATATTGTTGTTGTTTCTAAGACAGCCTCATAAGTGATATATGGATGAAATAATATATGAGAAAGAGAAAGAAATAAGAAGGACAGGATCTTAAATGGGCCAGCCTGCCCAATCAACTTAACTCTTTGAAAATAAAGTTTGTTCGTTCATTCCTGAGCTCAGTGATGATTATCTGAACTCAGATGAACTTTCGAATGAATATTTTGGAGAAAATATTCCTTTTTTCTTTTAGCACATCACCAAAAAAGACAAGTCCGAAGCCTTTGCTCCACCCATTGAAAAAGCAGGATGTTTTTCCTTTCCATGTAGGTACTAATTGACATTGAGTAATGTGAATATATTGTGAGTAATAGGCCAGCTCTGTGATGAAGGGGTTGTGGGCACAATTCTTAATCCTGCATACCACGTTTGAAGTACAGTTGCAGGTGATTTGGCAGCAGACAGCCTTGTGGTGATTTTTATACAATGGTATGTGTGCCGGTCATTCAGAAAGCAATGGCAAACTACTGTACGTAAACTTGCCAAGAAATCACAAACAGCCAAAAAATGCTGGGATTGACTGCGACATCCTGTAAAGGATATAAAACTAACTTTTAAAATTATTAATATATCTTGCAGGAGATCCTCTTCCTGGAATGTCAAGCATTCTTTGCCCACATTGTCAAAGAACATTTCGAGCCAAAATAGGCCTTATCAGCCATCTTAGAACTCACGACTTCATACTTTCCACCCCACTGGATGAAATGTATGGTCAACATCATTCTTGATGTACAAACAACATATCTTGATAGTTCTCATTAAGTTAAATTGTTTCTCATATCTTGTGGATTTTTTCTGTTTCCATAATGGTACTAATTGATATTGGGTAATGTGAATATATCTGGATACTTCTAATTAAGTTAAATTGTTTCTCAGATCTTGTGGATGTTTTGTCTTTCCATGTTGTGACAGTGTCATAACAGATTTTACTGCCTGCTCACAGCTAACACAATGATGTTATCATCATCATCATCATCATCATCATCATCATCATCATCATCATCATTATCATCATCATCATCATCAAAATCATCATCATCATTGTATATCTTTTGCTTTCCTTTCTTTCTTAATGTCTGTTGGCAACCGATTAGGAAGGTCTTTCTGGACAAAACTATTTTGTAGGTCTTGTACAAAAAGCATTTGTTGCTTTTCCTTGTTGATGTTGTTGTAATTGTCACATCCACCCTTCTCCTCTCATTTGTCTTCTGTTCTCCCTTCTGCTACTTTTTCTATATTTCATCTGCCAATGAAGTAAAGACCCTCAACCAGCTCACACAAAACCCTTTGTAAAATTGCTCCTGATTGGTTAGATTTTTCAGCAAAGTTGTCTATGAGATGAGGCTGTCAGTCTCATGCCAATCCTCGTTGGTTGCCTTTTATGACATGCCTGGTTGGGTTACAGTGTTTCCATTCATGACTTCCCTTACGAGTCTCTGTAATACAATTTTATGAGAAGAAATAAATTGGAGAACTTGGTGACAACTGGCAAGATCGAGGGGGAGAGAACAAGGGGAGGGCAGAGAAGTAAATACCTGGATGGCTTGTCCATGTTGTATTGTCGAGACAGGAACACTGAGCTGATCCATGACTCTGGTGATCGAGTGAGATGGCAAAACGTGACCGCCCACGCTTACTGGCATGGCACATGATGATAATGATCACAATGGCAGTTTGTTGCTTTTGCTGATTTGCTCATTCACAGCTTGCAGGCAATGTCTCTTATTTTTTTTCACATGGAGATATAATCTAAACCATCTTTTTACTTCTGTTTGTGTGAGAAGACAGGAGTGTTTGGCCTAGTGGCTAGAATGTCATGTTCCATTTGGGAGACCTGGTTTGAATCCTTTTTAAAAGAGACGGCTTTTTTTCTGTCGGGGGCACACAAAAAGAACCCTAATCTGCACAGTTTGTGATGACTCCGCTAGCCAGGTGGCCTTAATTCCTCAGGCTCAAGACTCCATCCTTCCTACACCGCAAGGTTCTATAGGCAGTAATGACACTGTGTCCGAAGACTGATGTTTCAGTTTTTCCTTGAGTTAGTGATTGATATCTTTGTTTTTTTCTATTGCACCAGTGGGTAGTAGAGTCAACATGGACAACACAATGCCAGAAGTCCTGTATGGGGAGGAAATCAAGATTGGAACTCGTATTGAGAACTGTGGGCTCCCTTTCCCGTGTCCAGATGGCAGCGTATCTGTGCAAGTGGACACAGGCCTTGGCGACTCACGACAGCCCTCTATTTGTGTGGGTGGTTATGTGTAAGTATCTAAGATAGAAATCTCACTGTCCTTGAAAATTAGAAAAAGAGTTCTTGCATGTTACATAGAACCAGTTTTAACAAACGGCTGCAAATCCTGGACAATTAGTAAACGGGCAAAAAAAAAATCCCTGGAAGCCTTGGAGATATGATTTTATAGAAGAATGCTGAAAATTAATTCGGCAGCCAAAATGAACAATCAGGACATTGTAAGGGAAGCTGAGTTGCAAAGACAACTTATCACAAAATCAGAAAGAGGCAGTCATAGTTTTTAGCCACGTTATGAGAAGTCAAGAACTGGAGCATGTTGGGACACCCGGAAAGATTTGCGGAAAGAGAGATAGAGAAAGACAAAGTGAGAAAATTCTTGATAGTCTTGTGTCATGGCACGAAAGGTAGTCAACACAGAAATTGATCCATGCCGTTGGAGATCGTAATTTGTGGAGAGGCATGATTGCCCACGCCAGTCGGCAAGGCACTGAATGGCTGATCTAAGGTAGAAGTGATGTGGGGCTCATTGACTTAATTTGTGGGGCTCATTGACTGACTTGTGGGGCCCATTGACTGACTTGTGGGGCTTATTGATTTACTTCTGGGCTCATTGATTTACTTCTGGGGCTCGTAGACTGACAATGAGCACAAGTCAGTCAATGAGCCCCTCAAGTCAGTCAATGAGCCCCACTTTGACTGATTTGTGGGGCTCATTGACTGACTGGTGGGGCTCATTGACTGACTTGTGGGGCTCATTGACCGACTTGTGGGCTCATAGACTTACTTGTTGGGCTCATTGACTTACAAAAACCTGCTCAAGATGACTACCATGTTAAGACAGACCAGAACAAGTCATTATTCTGTACCTCGGAACAGGACACAATAGATTTATGCAACTACATGTATACAAAATTAAAAATTGGTGAATCAGCCACATGCACATGTGGATTGGTTTTGCAGACAGCAGATCACATACCCCAAGGCTGCCCAAAATACGACATATCTAGGCAAATCTTCTGGCCTAAAGAGACGACAGTGAAATATAAACTCTATGGACTACTGAGTGAACTAAAAAAGACAGTTAAATTCATACAAGAGAAAACATTGCAGTTATAGACATATTTCAAGCGAACAAAAGAAGAAGAAGAAGAACATAAGATACTCCAAGATAGAACAGAAGACACTCCAAGATAGAACAAAAGATACTCCAAGATAGAACAAAAGATACTCCAAGATAGAACAAAAGATACTCCAAGATAGAACAGAAGATACTCCATGGGTAGTCAAGTACAATAACCACTAAACAACAACTCCTAATATTTATTGATGTAGTTAGTATGTAGCTGACTTTTACATTTGGCTTTATGTGGCTTTTTGTAAGTCTCTGTGGCTTTATGTGAGTCTCCTGGTCTTTATGTTAGTCTCTATGGCTTTATTTGAGTCTCTGATAAACATTTCCAACTGTCCACATTTGTAGGAGAATGGATGGCTCTACCAACGGTGCCGGGAGAGGTTTTAACATTGTTATCCTGAACCCCGATACATTGCAACCTGTAAGACTTTCACACATGGACACATACACATCTGGTAAGCACAGTAGACCCAGTGGCTGGTGTTTTTGTGTGTCCATCAACACTGTGCTACTTTTGTGCTACTTTCAAGGGGCAAGTGCTCGATTGGTAGATCACTATATAAATAATTCATTTGTTGTTTAAAAAAAAATTAATATTTCTGCACTCTGGGCAAATCCATTGATAAGTACAGGTCTGTTGTACTCACCTTTGGTATATTGGCCATATGGTGCCTGACCCACATTTTTATTGACAAATCCCGCCTTGACTTCCCAAGACACGTCTTGAAACCCATTTTAGACTGGGTTGACGGGGCAGTCCAGGTCAATTTTGAAAATACACCTCAGTGTGGATTTGAACCCATGACAATCAGATGGGCAGACAAGCATCTAGCTGCTACGCCAACATGGCTCCAAAATCCAAGGTGCTCATTTTTTATTACTAGTATGGAAGGTTTGTGTGCTACTTATCACTCAAGCATGCAAAGTCAGTACTTGAGGCGCTCTAGTCTGGGAAATTGCCAGTATTATGGACACTACTTTCTGAACTAGTTAGTCAGCATTAGATCACACACACAGTGGATACCATCTCACCTTGGAGTACCCGGAAATGAGAGTTAATCAAGTAACTAAGGAAGGGGCAATAGAAGAACAACCTGATGTACCTGTTAACGTTAGTTGCATATCCTGTGCAGGACGTTGCAGTCAACCCCAGCATTTGTTAGCTGTTCGTGATCTGTTGACAAGTTTATGTTCAGTAGTTTGCCATTGCTTTCTGAACGACCGGCACCTTTACCATTTCATAAAAAACCAACGTAAGGCAATCTGCTGTCAAATCGCCCACAGCTGTGATTCAAACGCAGGTATGCAGGATTACGAACTGCGTCCATAACCCCATTGTCATGGAGCCGATGATGTGCCCATTACATACCACCAAAAGAAGAGAATGATTAAAAAAAAACCAGAGAAAGCCACCAAAACCTACTCAAGATGACTACGACATTATGGACAGACCAGAACAAGTCATTATTCTGCGCCTTAGAACAGGACACAATAGATTACGCAACCACATATATATATGATTCAAGATTGGTGAATCAGCCATGTACACATGTGGATTGGCAGCGCAGACAGCAGAGCATATACTCCAAGACTGCCCAAAGAGACAACAGAGGAAGATAAACTCTGTGGACCGCTGAGTGAACTAAAACAGACAGGGAAATTCATACAATAAACGACATAGCAGATATAGACACGTGGCTCAGGGGATATCACGCTTGCCTGCTGGCCAGGTGGTCATGTATTGAAATCCCCACCAAGGTGGAGTTAAAAGATAGACCTGGACTCCCAGGTCGACCCAACCCAAGGTATGTACGAGAAAGTGTCTTGGAAGGTAAATGCCACTGACATGGTATTTAGTACATCACCCTTCCAGTGCTGATTGGTCTATGCAAATATGTAGATTAGCACCATATGCTTAGTGTGTATTTTTTTTAAATAGTGTGCTGTGTTAGCATTGTATGCTCACTATTTGTTTTTAAAGTGTGCTGTGTTAGCATTGTATGCTCACTATTTGTTTTTATAGTCTGCTGTGTTAAACAGATGCCGGTTGTTTTTATTGATGATAATTTACCTGGAACTTTTCAGACAGTACGGATCTAGAACTGCTGTTGGAATCCTTGCACATGAATGAGATTGTCATTGCTGTCATTGCTGACGATGCCTCCAGGAAGTGAGTCTGTTTTGTCTGTATATGTTAGGGCATATAATTTTGTCTGTATATGTTAGGGTGTGTTGTTTTGTCTGTGTATGCTATATGTATTATGCTATATGTATTATGTGGTCTGCTTATGTTAATTGCATTGTTTCGCCTGTGTATCTTAGGGTGTATTGTTTTGTCTATATATGTTATTTGCATTGTTTAGTCTGAATGTTATTTGCATTGTTTTGTCTCTATATGTTATTTACATTGTTTTGTCTGAATCTTATTTGTATTGTTTAAGTATGTTTATATTATTTGCATTGTTTTGTCTATATGTGTTATTTGCATTGTTTTGTGCGTATATGTTAAGCTTGGTATTCTTTTCTCATAATGCGGCAAAAAATGTTGACTGCATCTTTCTGATGTTTGTGATAAGTTGCCTTTATTTTGAAACCTCTTTCAAAATATTTAGAATATGCTGTTTGGCTGTCCAAGATATTTTCCACATTCTCCTCCCAAACCTCGATGACCATATTTTTTGACTTCAGTAGAATTTAATAGTTGTCCATGATTCACATTTACATGCTAAACTTGGTTCTATGTATCAATAGCACCTTGCCTTCTTGACAGACAGTAGTTTGTTACATTGTACTACAAAAAAGGTTTAATAACTACAACCCATGGCGGTGACCAGGGTTGGAATACCTGTCCAAACCACAAAGCCTGGGTTGAATTGTAGAGAACATGTATTGCCCATATAGCATTATCTTCTCTCGGCCTGCCTAGTTTACTCCAGAAAAAGGCAACACCAATACATCTGGAACAAGGCATGCTGCAGAAGCTGCTGCATCAGCAAAGCAATGCTTAAACAGTCTACCTGTTGGAGCTTCGATCCTAGACCATTTGCCGATCAAGGTTTAGGGCTTGGTCTGCCCTGCCATGGCGTTTAATTTTTAGGTTGCATTTCCATGCACTAGGATAAGATTTGTCCCCTCCCAAATGCACTCCTCCGCAATGTAACAAACAAGAATTATATTTATAATTTCAATAGCAGGGACCAATTTCATATGATGTTCTTCATTTTATAAAATGCAAGTTTTTGCTTGTCCTATTGTGTTCTTTATTTGTGGATTACATGTACATTTATCTTTAGACTAGGTCAGAGTGCCAGAGACATGCTGAACAAGCTGGGCAGCGGCCACATCCAGAATCTCCGTTTCCGAGATGTTTGGTACTTCATAGGTCAGAAGGGAATTGATGGTTTCACCCAATTGGAACAGGTAATTCCGTAAATAGACACATATTTTAATGCACCTGCCCCTAGGGCGAGAGAAATCATCTTAACTAGGTTGATTGATTGATTGATTCATTGATTTAGGAATCGACATCACAGCATTCGGGGCATTCCCATAAGCGCTCCGTCCCCATCCTCAGCAGCCAGCGAAGAGTTCCAACACTAATAGTACCAATAGCAATCTGATTATATGTCCGTCTCGCCTTTCCTCTGAGCGTTGAGCGTCGGCCAGATCCTCTTGTCACTCCTCGCTGTCTCATTCTTGCCAGACCATGGTAATCCATTTGCTCCTATGAGGTGTGCATGTGCTCCCACAAGGCCGCAACCACGTCTGCCTTGTCATGTATCAATACTCCACCAAGTTCTGCAGAGCCAGCCAATCTATCCGCCTGTTAATTTCCCAGCACACCGGCATGCCCCGGAGAAAAGATCCAGGCGATGCTTGTCACCCGTGACCTCCGAAGCGAAGCAAGCCACTCCGCACGAAGCCTGCCCATCCTCACCCTCGTCAGCATGCTTTCTGAGTCAGTTACAATCACGATGTGTGTGTGTGTCGTATTCTCCATCCAGCGGAGAGCCGCAGTGACCGCCTCCACCTCCATTCTTAAGCTGGATGTTGTTGTATCATATGCCAGGCTCTCCTGCCCCAAACGTCGACCATTGGCTTTGGCTATGAACCCCCAGCCACTTTTCTCACCTCTTGACACCGAACCATCTGTGTAGATAATCACATCACCCGAGTGAGCATTGTCCTGAATTAGTTGCTGGATTTCCACTTCCGTGGCCCCTGCTGGCCACTCCCTGCACTCCCGGCTTAATGTGATTATAACTGCACAATTCTGACTGCTCCGCTGGCACTCTGACCCACTCCTCTCCACGCCTAATGTTCTCCAAGGGGCACACCTGTCTGATCGTATCCTCTGCCTGAGCCATCCATGATTTCCCTCTTATCAGTCGCTGACCCTTAACTGCGTCCAGCCCCTCATGCAGTGGGTGGTCTGTGTCTGCAGCTACTCTGAGGTATGCCTTCGCCTGCATCACCTTGAGCCTACCAGCAACACTCGGCAGACCAAGGATGTAACGCATACACACTATTGGGGTGTCTCTAGTGCATCCCAGAATGACCTGCATAGCTTCGTTCTGTATGCGCTCTTAACTTCACCAGCTGACTCTCTGAGACAGTGAGCAGACCTAATCCATAATCAATTACTGAGAGGAACAAGTGCTGGTATAGTGTGAAAAGCATTCTCTGCTCTGTGTCCATTGCAGCCATAGTTTTAAGTGCACTGAGTCCCTTTTGAGATCTTGTCACAACCGTCTCCACATGGTCCTTGAAGGATAGGCTCCTGTCAAATGTGATCCCCAGATACTTCAGTTTTTTTTTTTTAACAAACAAACTAGGTTGACTAGATTGATAACATGTTAATAAATTGAAAGTAGTTATAGTTGATAATTTGTTAACAGATTGAGGAAGTTTAGTTGGTAATTTGATAATAGATTGAGGAAGTTTAGGTGGTAATTTGATAACAGATTGAAGAAATTCACTTGGTAATTTGATAACAGAATGAGGAAGTGTAGTTGGTAATTTGTTAAAAAGTTGGTAATTTGTGTAAAAGAACTGCCATCATTCAGCTGTGTTACATTTCATTTGTAAGTGGAGCATACATTTATCCAAGAGTCAGTCAAGATGGGACTAACATATCTTCTTCTTCAGCTTTCCGAGCCATTGAGGTTCTTTGCTGCAGATACAATCCGTCTCTATTCGTCTCTCTGGTGGACCTTCTCTTGCCAGTCGTTGATTCCAAGTGCTTGTAGGTCTGTATATATATTATCTCTCCACCGTCTTTTTGGTCTACCTCGGGATCTACGGTCATTTATTTCCTGAGTGTAAGCGAGTTTGTTTCCCTATTATCTTCCATTCTTTCTATATGCCCCAACCATTGTAGTCTATTAGCCTTCATGATACCAGTGATTAGAGGGGACTTAAACAGAACATAAATGTTTTTGTTACTTCTTCTTTTCCATCATTGTGTTGTTGATATCTGCTACATCATAAATGATGTAATAATACCAGAGTGCGAATATCTATTAAGAGTGTTGGGAAGTTCAGGCCCCGAGCTGGAGGGCATACATGTTGGATAGATATGACATCAGAGGGAATTCCTGTCATGCATTCCAAATATTATGTTGTTTGTCCATCAAGAATGATGATGACCATTCATTTCATCTAGTGGGGTTGAAAGTATGGAGCCGTGAGTTCTAAGATGGCTGGTAAGGTCTATTTTGACTCGAAATGTTCTTTGACAACGTGGGCAAAGAATGCTTGACATTCCACGAGGAGGATCTCCTGCAGTGGTTTATCTGTCCAGCCTTTTCTTCACAGCTCTTGCAGTCCTGGTTGCTTCACAAGTGACTGCACCCTTGTGTAATGATGTACGCCATGAATTACGGTCTTTAGCAGCAGTCTCCCAGGTGTCAGGATGAATTCTAAAAACTTTAAGTGAGATTTTCAGAGTGTCTTTATAGCGTTTTCTCTGGTTGCCTTGGGTTTACCACAGCACAGCTCACCATAAAAAATTTGTTTAGGGAGCCTGAATATATAATATATAATATTAATATTATAGCAAAATATTATAGTACCAGTCAGGTGGAAAATGATGTTGACTCTGCCCAGTTTGTCCAACGAATGTGTACCATATGTATTCACCCTAGACGACTTCCTGTTCTGTCGCTGACACACGCCTTTCATTGCCATTCTTTCCAAGCCACTGTAATGTTTCATATGGCCAAAGTGTTTTGGTTTCGGTGACATGATATTCATGACCCTCTTTACTGGAGGTTAGCACGGCTGATTGGATATGGGCACTTGCTCTTCAACTTCCGGCGTGCTGATGCAGTGGTAGCAGTTTCAACCCTTAACCAGATGGTTCCGGTGTCAAGAGGTGAGAGAAGTGGCTGGGGGTTCATAGCCAAGGCTAATGGTTGACGTTTGGTGCAGGAGAGCCTGGCATATGATACCACAACATCCAGCTTAAGAATGGAGGTGGAGGCAGTCACTGCGGCTCTCCGCTGGATGGAGAATACGACACACACACACATCGTGATTGTAACTGACTCAGAAAGCATGCTGATGAGGGTGAGGATGGGCAGGCTTCGTGCGGAGTGGCTTGCTTCACTTCGGATATCACGGGTGACAAGCATCGCCTGGATCTTTTCTCCGGGGCATGCCGGTGTGCTGGGAAATGAACAGGCGGACAGATTGGCTGGCTCTGCAGAACTTGGTGGAGTATTGATACATGACAAAGCAGACGTGGTTGCGGCTTTGTGGGAGCACGTGTACACCTCGGAAGAGCAAATGAATTACCATGGTCTGGCAAGAATGAGACAGCAAGGAGTGATGAGGGGATCTGGCCGACGCTCAACGCTCAGAGGAAAGGCGAGACGGACATATAATCAGATTGCTACTGGTGTTGGAACTCTTCGCTGGCTGCTGAGGATAGGGACGGAGCGCTTATGGGAATGCCCCGAATGCTGTGATGTTGATTCCTAAATCAATCAATCAATCAAACCCTTAACCAGTCATTTGGACTAAAATGTTGACGTCTCATCCTTGACTTTGGGACATAAATTACAAGTACCTCAGAAATCGGAGTGGGGTCGAGTGATTGCTAGAGACAATGGTATTAGGGAAAGCTAACCCACACGCAAACATCAGTCCAGTGCAGTAGAAGTAGTAGCATGTGTGTGGGTTACACTTGAGTTAAAAGTGAGCGAAAGCACACAACAAAACACACACACAAAAAGTTTACTTCGATGTTCATATCTGTAAAATATCAGCATTTTTCTTCTTTGTTAACAGTATTCTAAGAATTTGTCTGTAAAATGTAAGTTCGGAGGTAAGCATGGCCAAATGGATAATAATGTCTGTTCTCAAACATCCGGTGTGCTGATGCTGAGGTAAAGCATTCAACCCCTACACCGGACAGCTGGACTTAAATGTTGACCCCTTGTCCTTGACTTGGGGACATAAATTACAAGTATCTCTGAAATCGGGGTAGGTTCACCTGATTGCAAGGGACACTGTTAATAACAGATGGATCTGTTGTAAAGCAGCAGAGAAGTGCGTGGGCATTTACAGCCCGTTCAGCGGGCCGAACCGTTCAAGAATCCAGTGGTGCCCACTCTATGACCACGAGCAGCATGACGATGGAGGTGATGGCAGTTACACAGGCTTTCATATGGCTGGAATCACAGCATTATACCAACGTGTGTGTACTAAGTGATTCAATGAGCATGATTCAGAAGGTCAAAGCTGGATCTGTACGTAGACAGTGGACTGAGTCTGCGGAAGTCTGTTGTCCGTAAAGTCACCTTCATCTTCGTTCCGGGACATGCGGGAGTCGAGTGAAATGACCGAGCTGATAAACTGGCTGGCTCTGCACCTCCTGTAGATGGCCAGCCCATGGATCGTGTCGATGTTATTAACGTCCTCAAAGATATGGCGAGAACAGAGGACTTTGACGTCAGTGAATCCACATCGCTGTCCAGGATGAAAGACTTGGGAGTAAGAATCGGCACGGCCAGACGCGAGAGGTACATCGGGAAAACGAGGTGCCTCGTCAACCAACACAGAACTGGCACTATTAGCCACCGGACGCTGATGCATATGCTGGGGGGAGGATCTGAGCACCTATGGACCTGTCCGAAGTGCAATGAAGATACCCCAACTGATAACTGATAACTGTTAATAGGGAAAGCTAATCCACACGCAAAATTCAGTCCAGCACTATTAGAAGTAGTGTGTATGGACTACGCTTGAGTTCAAAACAAGCAAGTAAACAAAATATAAGTTCAGAAACCTTGATTGTCTTCTGCAATGATTGCCAAATAGTCCATGATTTACTTTCATATGTTACCACAAGAAAATTGCATGTTCTCACAATGGTTGCTTGTATGTGCTTGCTGGTGTTCTGCCATGGACTCTTGTTGCTGAAATGTGAAAGTATAACCATAATTTGAATAAAGAAGACACAAACAATACATTGCCTGATTTATTGCCTGGCATATTTCTCTGCATCTCATCAGGTACATACTGCAGAAATCACATAACATAAAGTAAAGCAATTAGATAAATTCTTCAAGCTGAAATATACACATATTCACACAGTAATATTATACATATATTTCAGCTTGAAGGAGTTACTAATTACTTTACTTTATATTGTGTGATTTCTGCAGTATGTACCTGCCGAGATGTAGTGAAATATACCAGGCAATAAATCGTGCAGTCTATTGTTTGTGTCTTCGTTATTAAAGTATGATCATAATGTAGACAAGTTACCAACGTTTCTACTTTTGTTAATCTTGTTCTGAAACATGACAGTTGAGCTTTGCTGGCTTCGATGGTGGCTGGCCAAAAACCTTGACAGGAAAATTCTGCGTCCCGAAAAAGGGTAAGGGTTGAACATTCTTTGGTTTTGTCTTCTTTTATTCCTCCTCCTCCTGATTCTTCTGCTTCTTCTCTTTCTCCTCCTTCTTCCTCCTTCTCTTCTTCCTCCTTCTCTTCTTCCTCCTCCTTCTGCCTTTCGCCTCCCAGTAGAGTTCCTACCCTCAAGTAGAGCTCAAGTTATTTGTAGACTTGTGTGTGATTGGTTGGATTTTGGAACGCAAGTTTTCTGCCAACCCTGCTTAGTAGCCTATTATGACATGTGTGGGAGGTTACAGTGGTGCTTTTCTTTGCTTCCTTTGCTTACTTCTTAGCTGGCTTCGTGGCGAAGGGGTTACGTATGCAATTTATAATCTTGCATACCATGTTCGAAACACAGCTGCCAGCGATTTTGAAGCAGACTGCCTTGCATTGGTTCCTATACAAAGGTATGAGTGCAGGTTGTTCAGTAAGCAATGGCAAACTACTGAATGTAAACCTGCCAAGAAATCACAAACAGCCAAAAAAGCGCTAGGGTTAATTGCCACGTTCTGTAAAGGATATGCAACTAACTTTAAGGACTTTCTTATTTATTTGTCTATCCGTCTATGGTATTCTTTGCATTTTCCTCAGAAACCACCTTTCCAATGCCATTAGATGTTTCTCAGCATGTCTGCTTATTGTCCGCTTTCAACATGTATTCATCAGTATGGATTGTATTTAGCATTTCAACACCGTTTTTCTCACTGCCTTTAACAGCTTTTTATTGGTCCATATGTTCCCCATCTTGCAAAAGGCTATACTTGCGACACAAGTTCTTGTTCTAATCTCTACATGGCACCTTCCACCAGATGTTATTACTATTTCAGGATAGTTGTACCAGTACACCTGTTTAAGAATTCCCCCCTTTTCCTTGGATGTTACAACATGGTATTTCCTTCTTCTTGGAGATGACATAATTTCTGTTTTTTAACAATTTAATTCTAACCCAAATTGCTCACTGTGTACAGTAACAGCATCCACCGAGCAGAAACTAGAAGTGTTTAGTGTTTATGGGGGAAAAAAAAGCAGTGAAGTTTTTTTCCTTAACAATGTGCTATTACCACATATTATTCTCTTTAATAACGGTGTTCAATTATTTGATTTTGGTCATATCACAGTTCCTACCAGTCAAATAATCATTGAACCAGAGAGCAGACGCAACGACCAGCGGAGACAGTTCTGTGTCAAGTATGAAGGCTATACTGATTTTTGTAACCGTGAGTACTTTGGCATTGTTTTGTGTTGTTTAAATTTAGACACTCTCACTAAGGGAGATGGTGGTTGGTATGGCCGAATGGATATGAGAGCTTGCTCTTAAACTTCCGATGTGATGATGCCAAGGTAGCAGGTTCACCCCTACAGTAGTCAGTTGGACTAAAATGTTGACTTCTGGTCCTTGGGGAATGCAAAAATCAGTTCAGTGCACTAGAAGTAGTAGCACGTGTTTGGACTACTCTTGAGTTCAAAGCGAGTGCCATGTCGTATGTCGTTCTTTTCTCAAATATTATGCCATGGAACTATCATCGGATTGACTCACAACATGGACCCTGGCTCATTAAAGAAACGGTGTAATAATAACTTGAAGAACTCTGGCGAACAAGGAAGAAAGTACAATGCCGACGCTTGGGAAAAGATAAGACCGTTATTTAATCCGGACTTTGCAAAACTGTCACATATATAATGTATTGAACAAATTAGCGTCTCGTGATACCGAGAATGGAACTAATTTTCTAGTACACTACCTGATATATAGTCCTGAATTTTCCCTTAACGACATTTAGTGACCCTCTATTTCCCTCTGTTCTTTCCGATCGTCCTAGCTGTCTCCGAATCTGTATGTCTAGCGCTTGCCCGTCGTTTGTAAATCCATGGCGTTCTCCAGATATGTTACTGGCTATCCTTAGCCTCGAATGAGTCCACTGCCATCCTTCCAACTCTCCAGTAGCCGCACTAATCCTTCTCCAAAACGAATACACCACCGTTCACCTTGAATCCAACACAACGTATCACCTTGTTGTCACGCTGGCGTATCCGTGACGTATCTTCGTATCTCCTGGTTTTGGTGCACTGTTGTTTCGGGATTTTCCTTCTACCCTTCGTCTGGTGTGCTCTTGGCATTTGCTATGTGGCAGCGAGCAAATGCTAAAAAAGGGGATGGAGATTTTTACTAGAATCATTGGTTTCTAATGATATCACTACCAGCCCTGGTCTCTTGGGTTAATTAGTTGCATATCCTTTACAGGATGTAGCAGTCAACCCCAGCATTATTTGGCTGTTTGTGATTCCTGGGCAAGTTTACATTCAGTAGTTTGCCATTGTGTTCTGAAGACCGGCACCCATGCCATTGCATAAAAAACTAACATAAGGTGGTCTACTGCCAAATTGCCCACAGCTGTGTTTCGAACGCTGTATGTGGGATTACAAACTGCGTCCGTAACACCTTTGCTGCGGAGCCGGCGGTCTCTTGGGTAGTGAAATTAAATACCTGGTCTTCTCAGATAAGGTGGAAAAAAAACAGGAGGCTCCATGTTGCAGTTTGCACACTTTAATGTTTTGAGGGCTGTTGAAATCGCAAAGAGTTAGCCATAAGGCCAGGTCTCTGACAAAATTGTTGGATGAAATCTGTTAGAGTGAAGTAAATATTATATAAATGCATGCTGAAGATGAGTATATTGATTGATACATAACCAAGTGTGAAACTTGAAACAAGAAGAAGATTTAGTTTTGAAAAAAAAAAATTTACACCAGAAAGGAAGATAAAATCTAACGAACAACAATATTAACCAGTTAACATTTCTGCATCTATAATTATGGAGAAATGTATATATTTTAAATAATCCACAAGTAAGTATATAAAGGACCCATTTTTCACACATTGAGGTCTAGTTGGCATATGGTGATGGTACTTGCCCCATTTTTTTGTAAACCAATCAGCAGTTGAGGGGAGATATCGTCTGTGCCACACCGGCTTCCTTTACATTCTGAGGCAGATCCTTATCCCCATTTTAGGCTGCATCTGCCTGGTATCTACAGTGCTGCTGTGGCTCGCAATCCATGTATAATGAGCGAAAAATCAGTCATGTTAATAGTTTAAGGTATTCATATAATAGGATTTGATATGATGATTATAAGTTTATTGTTACTTGTAACCACTCTCTCACTGGCACCTGGCCGTCTTGACAGACAATTGTTACACTGTGCTTCTAACAAGGCATAATAACTACAGCCCATCATGGTAGTGAATGTCATACCTCTCCATAGCACAAAGCCTGGGCTGAATTGTAGAGACCATGTGTTGCCCATACAGCATGATCCCTCTCTCGGCCTGGCTAGTTTTCTCCAGAAGAAAGATAACACCAATACATCTGGAACATCAGCAAAGCAAAGTTCTGTCTGCCTGTCAGAGCTTCGATAGTTGCCTAGAAAGGCTTAAGACCTGGTCTTTCCTGCCATAACATTTAATCTTTAAGTTTTATTTCCTTGCACTAGGATAAGGCTTTTACCCTCCCAGTTGCGCTCCTCCACCCAAAGCTACTTGTAACCACTGATGATTATTTTTTATTGAGGATCAGGGGATGTATGGTTGTGCACTCAGTCCTTACACATCATTGTTCCAGATGTCAGGTACTGGAACAACCTTCAGATATGGTTTGTCTGCTATAGTACAAACCACCATTATCCTGGATGAATAACCAGTTATTGACCACATGGTGTTTTATTGTTTTCCATCAGGATTGGATGGTTGGTGAATTCTCACTTCTTTATTTCTGACATTCAGTGATATTTACTTATTGCATAAGATACTGTTCATTTTCTGAAATGCAGCCTCTGCTTGGCTTATTCTACTTTTAATTTATGTCACACATCTTCCATCTGATGTTATGACTGTAAAAATTGTGTTGCTTTTTAAAATGTGCCAGTGAATGTTTGACAGTTGTTGTGCAGACTCATTACAATTGTCAACATATTTGATTGTGCAAAATGTGATTACAATACTTACAGCTGCAAATGTAGACGATGAGCTGAAGGCAGTATCTGTGGCCAGCAAGGAGATGAAGGGGCATGAGATATTCAATGTTCCTCTCATCATTATTCCAGGTAAGATGTTATCAGTGAGTCAGATTTGGTATTCTTCTTCATCTTAGTTTGCCCAGTTGTTTTGTTTGTTTTAGATGTAAATGTTTGCTTGTTTGCAACCAAGCTGGGATGTTTGCACCTTTCAGCTGACACATCCAACTTCTTCCTGGCATTTGTTGACCATGTTACCTTCGCAGATAGGACATTCCACGACTTCAGAGGTATGACGTCATTGTTGCTTTTCCCTCTATAGGTGGAAATCCCCAACAGGCCCATTAAGAACAGCCACATGCATGCATGTTGGCCCTTAACCCTACCAGACCGCAGGACCCATTCTTCGGGAATTTCCTATTCTGCCGCTAGACCGCTGAACCTAATTTTCGGTATTTTGCCTAGTACGTAAAAAAAATGTTGTCACAAACTAAAAATAACCAACCAATCGTGGTCAAATCTCATGGTTAGTCATTGCAAATGTCTGCCCCCATGTGTTTGAATTGACTTTGTGTGGTTTAACGTGAAAAAATGAAAAGTGTTAAAAACCTTGCTAGGGGTGACAGTCGCTATCTATGTCAAGAAAGTGTAACATGTTTAGTTTGGCAGGATAGAAAGCCCATCACATTTATTTCAAACTACCACGATCCAACCCAAAATGTTGTAATAAAGAGAAGAAATAAAGATGGCAGTGTGCAAGAAATACAGATGCCACAGCTGGCGAAAGACTATAATAAATATATGGGTGGCTGTGACAAAAATGACCAGATAACCCGCCTTCACCACTCTCGTCATCATTACCGCTGGCCCCGGCGGCTTTTTATAAAAATTTTTTATGTGGGCCATTTATAATTCTTATATCTGGTATGCTTCAAAGCAGCAAGCTGCTTCAAAAAAGCCAGATTATTTCACCAGATAAATTCAGAAACTGTGCCTGCAACTTATTGGTAGATACAGGACATCAGCCCACCGCCACCCACAAAAGGAACCCTGCCCTCAACAGATGACCCCTGGCAATCATTTTCCAGAGATTCCCCCTGGGACATCGTCTAATCATATCTGTGTTGTGTGCATAGAAAAGCACTCCAGGTAGAACAAGCAAAATCCCGGAGTGTCTTACGAAGACAATCCATGCCAGAAGGTGAAGAGCAACATCTGGTGCTCACTTTGCAAGAAGTACCTCTGTGTGAAACAAGGCTCATCCTGCTGGGTGGATTGGCATACACAGGTGGAATATTGGCGCTAGATGGAAGGTAGACCTATTTTCTACAGTGTCTCCAAGTTCCATCTTATTCTAACCACTTGTTTGCATGTAACTAACATTTTTCTACATCATGTTGGTTTTTTCTCTTTAATGCTCAGGAGCCCAGGAGGTATAGGGGACAGTTAGGGTTAGGGCCTCAGGTCTGGTAGGGTTAAGGGATAGCAGGAGCAGAACATGGGTGTTCCCTGCCATCGAAGGCTTCCATAAATGTGGAACTGACACCCGGTACAGGTCTTACCATCAAGTAACCATCACATTCTGCACATGGCTGCTTAGACTCACTCCTGTAATACATAAGAAAAGTAGCGGCTGCAGCAGGATATAACAATACAAAATGGAAACAGTTCGGTATATGTGACTGCTGCAAAAAAGTGAAAGATAATAAACTCGGACATAGTGTACATTCCTTACAGCGAGCGCAAATCCGGCAAATGGGAATCACAGTGTAAACATAACCATGATATACGAGGGCGAGTCAATAAGTAAGGCAGGTAAATGTAGTTGGTGTTTTCTACAGGTGTCATTATGTGACAGCAACATCAAACTTTATATTCCCATTTGTCAGGTGGCGCTAGGTGTCTCATGCGTGTGCGCAGCGCATAAACAAAATGGCGACTGTACTTAGCGGAGTGTACAAACAAAGAGCAATGTGCTGTTGTGCGTTTTTTGTGGGCAAAAGGACTGTCTGCAAAGGACATTCATAAGGAAATGCTTCCTGTTTATGCTGACAAATGTTTGTCCCGTAAAGCGGTGCTTAGCTGGGTAGAAAAATTTTCTCAAGGATTCTCTAAAATTGTTGATGAAATCCGATCTGGTCATCCTGTTGAGATTGCAACAGAAGCATCTGTGCAGCGGGTGGAGGAGATGATTAGAGGTGACAGGCGAGTAACGATAAACTCTGTAGCATCTGCAATAGGGTACTGTGAAGTTCTATCGATGCTTTATGATGCAATTCAAAGAAAACGTCCAGGACTGCTGACTAGAGGATTGTTGCTTCTTCATGACAATGCCAGGCCACATACGGCTCGATTAACTCAGAAGAAAATTAACCAACTAAGGTGGAAAGTTCTGGAACATCCACCTTATGGCCCCGACTTAGCCCCTAGCGATTTCTACCTTTTTGGTCCACTGAAGACCCACCTTGGCGGGAGACATTTCGCGAATGACGCCGAAGTTGAATGTGAAGTGAAAACGTGGTTTATAAAACAGAGCATGCAGTTCTATGCAGCCAGTTTGGGAGGACTGATAAAACAATGGGATAAGTGCATCAATGTTGGTGGAAATTATGTTGAGAAATAAAGGGACAATGTATGTATAAGAATAAACTGGTTTCAAGTTTTCATATTTAGTTATTTTTCTACATCCATTTGTGACTTACTTATTGACTTCCCCTCGTAATAACGCAAAGATAAGATCTGTATTTGTATGGATGTGAAATGTGGGCGATGAGCAGACACCAAGGTTTCTAGTTTATTTCTTCTCATAACATGACCAAAGAAATCTCGACTATCTACGCCTAATTCCTCAATCAGTTTACGGTTTTAATTTGTTTCTTGTAGGTCTTGCTCATTGGTTTTTCTTTTTATCTATAGTATTCTTGCTAGTCTCCCTGGCGAAGGAGTTATTGACTTTCTCCATAATCCCGTATATCCACGTAGGGTAACGCAGCTCTTGAGATTCGGTAGCAGATCGCAACGTGTTGGTTACTTATGGGGTATGTGAGCCGGTTGCTCAAAAAGCAATGGCAAACTCTGAGTGTAATCTTGCCAAGACATCAACAGCGGTAAAATGCTGGTATTGACAGTGATGTCCTGTAAATAGGATATGCTCTGGGAAGGGGGGGGGGGGGGGGAATAGTATTCTTTGCATTTTCTTCAAAATCACGTGCACAACCATAAGATGTTTTTCAGCTTGTCTGCTCATTGTCCACATTTCACATTCATACAAAAGTACAGGTTCTATGTAGCACTTCAACATTCTTTTTCTCGCTGCAATTGACATCTTTTTATTGGTCAGTATGTTTATAATCTTGAAGAACATAGCTGTGCACTGTTGCATCTAGAATACATGTGTGCACGGTTGTATCTAACATACAGCTTTATACCTTTACTGCTAGAGAAGAATGTATGAAACTGATGTTGTGTCTCTTCCCACAGGGCTCAATCACAACACATACGTGCACACCCTTCAGACAACACTGATGCAGCCAGGCATCAAGATTGAGAATGTGGCTGTGAGTATCTGAGTCTTGAAGCTTCTTGAGTTCACAGTAGAAATGCTTGCTTGCTTGTGTTCGTTGCCTTGAGCTCCAACGCGAAGTCCTGTATGTCGGATGAAGGCATCCTGTTGTCCAACATCAGTGTGATGTCATACAGGACCTGAGGTTTGCGCGAGTATCCATTGTCCCATGTCTGGCTTATTGGTGTGCAGACTGGTGGTACCTCGCCGTACAGGCAGACACTCTCCGACTTCGGAGGAATCAGCGATCCTACTGACTTTAGCCAGGACCCCGAAGGGACCTGTCGCCCAGGACGCTCGACGAGGACGCGTCAATAGGTCTTGGCCAGTATATAACCCGGCCCTGGTGCCTTGGAAACACCTCTGCGTCCCACAATATAAATGAAGTTAACATCTTCTTCAGGCAAGGTGGGGTGGTCTCTCAGGACTTCCATACTTTTATCCTGTTGTTTGTTATTTGCCTAAGAGGATCATACTGTCGTCTGTCAGTCCTTGGTGGTCAATATGTTCGAATGGATAAGGGCAATTGCTCTTGAACTTCCTGTGTGCTGGTGCCGAGGTAGCTGGTTAAAACCCTATGCCAGTCAGTTGGACTAAAATGTTGACTTCTTGTCCTTGACTTGGGGGTGTAAATTACAAGTACCTCAGAAGTTGGGTTCGGCTGTTGGCGAGGGACACGGGTAATAGGGAAAAGTAATCCACATGTAAAAATCAGTCCAGTGGGCTAGAAGTAGCAGCACATTTATGGACTACGCTTGAGTTCAGATCGAGCAAACGGGAAAAACAATTCTCTCAGTCCTTGAATGGGGTTAGAAGATTGCTGATTTGAGCAATCTGGAAACGTCTGTTATCATGAGGGCAGAGGAGTGTAGACAGTCAGTCATGTGGAGATAACTCTGCTTTAGATTTTCCGGCAGCATGCCTCCTTATATTCTTGACTGCTGGTCCAGGGGTCATGTGTTGAGCTGAGTCAAGAACCTACACCATAGCACTTGAGACATTCCCACAGGTGCTCCGTCCTCATCTTCAACAGCCAGTGAAGAGTCCCAATACTAATGATATCAGTAGCAGTCTGATTATGTGTCCGCCTGGCCTTTACTTGGAGACCTGAGTGTCGGCCAGATTCTATGGTCATTCCCCGCAGCAACATTATCTCCAGGCTGTGATGATCTATCTGTCCTTCGGCTCTGTACACACAATCCCAAAGATTTCCGACCACATCTGCCTTATGCACCAATACCTCACAGAGCAGTGCAGGCACAGCCAGTCTGTCTGCCAGCTAATTTCTCAGCACACTAGCATGTCCTGGGGTAAAAAATGGTACAAATTCTGTAATGATAGTTGTTAGTTTGTTAATAAATATTGTAAAATGTCTAAATTCTTCATTATCTGTTGACCATCTCACCATGTGGCACTGTTTGTGGACTGTTGTTGCAGTAACATCTGCTGCTGCTGCTGGTGTGTGTGTGTATCTTGATGAGAGCAGCTGATATGGTATGTGTATTCAACACTGCTGTATGAAGTGGATACATGGATCTTGACAAACATAATAATTGACCATAATAATGAAGCTTATGAAATGTGGGTCTTCAGAAGGCTGGGGTGAGTTTCTTGGATGGAAATATAGACCAGTGAGGAACTACCAGGACAATTCAATGTGAAAAGGATGTTGTAGAAGGAAATAGGCAAGGAACTTTGGGTACATAAAATAACATAATTATCTACTGAGAACCATGATGGAGGGAAAAATTGAGGGGAAAAAGAACTAGAGGTTGTCAAAGAAATAAACGGACAGACAAGTAAAGATGTGGTCAGAATACAGTCTAGTAGAAAGAACAATGAAGGATCAGGACAGAGACTGCTGGTGATCTATTACCACCAACCTTCCATGGGAAGACAGCACTGGTTGATGATGATGATGATGAGGATTATGATAGTGGTGATGATGCCAATAATTATGATGTTGTTAATAAATACATTGCGTATTGGGGGCAAGTCACCGCTGAACGTATTGCATGGAGAGCAGAGATCAGAAATGGAATAAAGACAAAGGAGAAAATGATTGCAGATGGGTCACACACTGGGGCGTATGAGGCATAAGATGGTGTGTGATGGTAGTAATTACCATGTGTTCACATGCATCCATTGTGGACGAACATTTACTGCGTGAATTGGTTTGATCAGTAACATTCGCTATCGCCATGGGTTGTAGTTATTATGTCTTTTTGAAACACAACATAACAAACTATTGTCTGTCAAAGACAGATTGGTGCCAATGATGAAAATGAAAATGAATTATGATAATGAAGATGATGATGGTGATGATGAGGAATATGCTGATAATGATGATGATGATAATAATGATGATGATGATAATCCCTGCCACAGCAGACAAGATGACAACCTCTCCCAGCATTCAGGACCTCACTAGTTACCCTTTCTTGTTGCAGGTATTATGGGACGAGAAACTGCCAGAGTATGGAGAGTTAGCTGCCTTGTTTGGCTTCCGTAATTACAGCTTGGACACCAGCTCTGCCTATTCAGGTTGATATGGGGTTTTATTTGTATTAATCCTTTACAGGACATCATAATCAACCCCAGCATTTATTGATTGCATGTGATTTTGAATAATAAAGACACAAACAATAGTTTGCATGATTTATTGCCTGGAATTTTTCGCTGCATCTCGTCAGATACACACTGCAGAAATCACACAACATAAACTAAAGTAATTAAATAAATCCTTCAAGCTGAAATATACAGCACACATATTCACACAGTAATTTTAATTGTCTACCACGGTAATTTTAAACTGACTATCACGTGACTGGTTTCTTAAATGTGCCGTCCAATCGGTGACTTAGGAGGTTTGTGGTGTGTCAGCCATGCCAGGTTCCCAGAGTCTTTATTTATTATTCTGTCAATCCAGTTGGGTGTGTGTTCGACCACACTGTATGTGATTACTAGGCAATGTTAGTTCAGTAGTCTGCCATTGTTTTGTGAATGGCTGACGCCTCATACCATCAAAATCAACACAGAGGTTTGCTTTCAAATCGCTTGCAGCTAATTTTGAACCCTCAACTTGGTATGACGGGAACTTTTGAAACTGCACATTTCACTATCCCCCAAGCCACAGAACCTGTTATTTATATGTGTGGAGATATATAAATATTTGTATAGGTAAATGCAGAAAATGTTATGAGAAACATAAATGTTATGAGAAACATACATGTAATGAGAAACATAAATGTAATGAGAAACATAAATGTAATGAGAAATATAAATGTAATGAGAAACATAAATGTAATGAGAAATATAAATGTAATGAGAAATATAAATGTAATGAGAAATATAAATGTAATGAGAAACATAAATGTAATGAGAAACATAAATGTAATGAGAGACATAAATGTAATGAGAGACATAAATGTAATGAGAAACATAAAAAGGATTAGAAATTGATTCTGTGGTCAAGAGAAACAGTCAAAATTACAATCTTTTTTCTGAACTTAAAAAGAACCAAAATAATATCCACGTACGAAACTGCATGCCAACTGAAGATCACAATTAGTAATGAAGAAATTTAAAATGTCACAAACTTTGAATATCATGGCTTCAGGATCAACAACAATGATGGGCACTGTTCAATAAAGGTCAGATATAGACTCACCATTGCAACGTAAAGGTTCAATCAATTAATCAATCAATCAGGTGCTGTCTCCACAATGAAGATTGGCTGCAATGGATCTCCAACACTGTTTGTCTCTCGCTTTGATTGTACATTCTTGTCAGATTGATGTTCGTCCATCTCTTGATGTTATCTTCCCACTTGTATCGTTGCCTGCCTCATGCTCGCTTGCCCTCAACCTTGCCCTCCGGTATGATTTTTATGAGAGTGTTATGTCTTTTAACGTGGCCGAAATATTTCACATTTATCTCTTTCATCAACTCTCTTTTCATTCCCAGTTTTTCTAGAACCCCTGTATTTGATTGTTTTTGTTTCCATGAAATGACATATTCTTCTGTATATCCACATCTCCAAGGCCTCTATTTGACTTCCTAGTAAAGGTTACACAGTATTAACAGCTGAATCACCAGCAAAATAATTAATGTAAAGTTGTCGAGAACAATCATCTTTCTTGTGGCAACATATGGTTGTGAAAAAAAAAAGCTTAATCACCAGCAACAAAATTAATGTAAAGTTGTCGAGAACAATCATATTTCTGGTGGCAACATATAGTTGTGACTCTGAGAGCATTTAGCAATCACTGGGGAAGAATGCTGGGGCTTTCGAGCTTAAATATTGTAGAAAAGTTCTTAAAATATCATGAACAATGAAGAACAAATGATGTTGATCATTCTATAAGATCTGAACATCACAGACAACTGGCAAATTTGTTTGTTTGTTGGCATTTACTGGCTTTGAGCTCAAGTGTAGTCCATACACATGCTACTACTTCTTGTGTACTGGCCTGATTTTTGCGTGCGGACTAGCTTTGCCTACTACCAGTGCCCCTTGTCATCAGCTGAACCCATTCTGTCTTCTGAGGTACTTGTAATTTACATCCCCAAGTCAAGGACGAGAAGCCAACATTTTTGTCCGATTCACCGGTGTGGTCACTGCCTTAGACCATGTGTATTCTGAATCAGTTCTGCTGATATTCCTCCATGGCCATTGCCTTAGACCATGTGTATTTTGAATCAGTTCTGCTGATATTCCTCCATGGCCATTGTCTGAGACCATGTGTATTCTGAATCAGTTCTGCTGATATTCCTCCA
This sequence comes from Cepaea hortensis, assembly GCA_963921405.1. NCBI lineage: Eukaryota > Metazoa > Mollusca > Gastropoda > Stylommatophora > Helicidae > Cepaea > Cepaea hortensis. The sequence goes on from OY992882.1 coordinate 12,542,704, forward strand.
TGGCCATTGTCTGAGACCATGTGTATTCTGAATCAGTTCTGCTGATATTCCTCCATGGCCATTGTCTGAGACCATGTGTATTCTGAATCAGTTCTGCTGATATTCCTCCATGGCCATTGCCTTAGACCATGTGTATTCTGAATCAGTTCTGCTGATATTCCTCCATGGCCATTGTCTGAGACCATGTGTATTCTGAATCAGTTCTGCTGATATTCCTCCATGGCCATTGCCTTAGACCATGTGTATTTTGAATCAGTTCTGCTGATATTCCTCCATGGCCATTGTCTGAGACCATGTGTATTCTGAATCAGTTCTGCTGATATTCCTCCATGGCCATTGTCTGAGACCATGTGTATTCTGAATCAGTTCTGCTGATATTCCTCCATGGCCATTGCCTTAGACCATGTGTATTCTGAATCAGTTCTGCTGATATTCCTCCATGGCCATTGTCTGAGACCATGTGTATTCTGAATCAGTTCTGCTGATATTCCTCCATGGCCATTGTCTGAGACCATGTGTATTCTGAATCAGTTCTGCTGATATTCCTCCATGGCCATTGTCTGAGACCATGTGTATTCTGAATCAGTTCTGCTGATATTCCTCCATGGCCATTGCCTTAGACCATGTGTATTCTGAATCAGTTCTGCTGATATTCCTCCATGGCCATTGTCTGAGACCATGTGTATTCTGAATCAGTTCTGCTGATATTCCTCCATGGCCATTGTCTGAGACCATGTGTATTCTGAATCAGTTCTGCTGATATTCCTCCATGGCCATTGTCTGAGACCATGTGTATTCTGAATCAGTTCTGCTGATATTCCTCCATGGCCATTGCCTTAGACCATGTGTATTCTGAATCAGTTCTGCTGATATTCCTCCATGGCCATTGTCTGAGACCATGTGTATTCTGAATCAGTTCTGCTGATATTCCTCCATGGCCATTGTCTGAGACCATGTGTATTCTGAATCAGTTCTGCTGATATTCCTCCATGGCCACAGTCTTAGACCATGTGTATTCTGAATCAGTTCTGCTGATATTCCTCCATGGCTATTGCCTTAGACCATGAAGTATCATTTCTCTTGGTTGGAGGTCAGCATGGCTTAATGAATAAGAACACTTGTTTTTAAATATTCGGTGTGCTGATACTAAGATAAGGGGTTCAACCCCTACACTAGTTCATTGGACTAAAATGTTGATGTCTCATCCTTGACTTTGGGACGTAAATTACAAGTACCTCTGAAGTTAGAGTGGGTTCACCTGATGGTGAGGGACACTGGTAATCTCATCTCATCAGGTTCCTCTTGTACCTTGCAGTGTCGAGGTAAAATATAAACAGCAGGAGAGTGCCTGCTTATGGGCTTCATGTATCTATATTCCCATGGACTCTTGTTATTCCCTGACACTGGTAATAGGGAAAGCTAATCCACACGCAAAATTCAGTCCAGTGCCCCTAGAGGTGGTGTGTGTGGACTACGCTTGAGTTCAAAGTGAGTGAGCGCCAGAAAAAATGTTCTCTCAATTTGCCTGGGCCTCTTCTTTCCAGTTGTTGTGATGTTCTCCAATGCATCTCTTCTCGTTTTATGACCAAAGAGCTATACTCTCTCTTTCTTTCTCTCTCTCTCTCTCTCTCTCTCTCTCTCTGTGTCTCTCTCTCTTTCTTTCTCTCCTCTTTCACCCCAATCCCTTCCTCCCTCCAAAGCACTTTATGATATGGGTTAGCATTATCAGTAACCTTGTATGATTTGGGATTAGCATAGTCTGTAATACTGAATGGATGTTGATGTTTCACACATGACAATAATGTACTTTCCATTTCTTATTGTAGAACAACTGATGAAGGCTGTTAGGTTGTCCAGAACAGTGTTCTCTAATGCAGTGAGTTGCTATAATTGATGCATGTTGTGCTTTTGTTTATCTTGGTTTTTCTAATATAGTTTTATGTTTCTTTTATTTTTGTGTTTGGATGTTTTGAGCTTTAGGATATCTCCATAAGTGCTCCAGTTTTCCCCCATGGATCTCACAAGGTGATATTTAGCACAGTTTGTTAGATGCATGTTGTCCCCAAGCCTCTTCAGCTTATTCACAGAAAGGAATTTTTAAACAAGTCAAACTGCTTGGACTTAACATCAGTGGAAGAATCATAAACAATATTAGGTATCCTGATGACAAAGTGTTACCAGCAGAAAACGAGCAAGAGTTACAAAAACCAGTGGAATAAGTAAAAAGGCATAATGCAGAATGGCTTATATATTAACATCCAAAAAACAAAAACTATGATAATTAGCAGTGGAAAGAAGAGGCCATCAATGAGCATCACAGTAAACGGGGAAATATTAGAACAAGTAACAAGTTTCTGCTATCTTGTACATGTAATAATAGAGGATGGCAGAAGTAAAATAGAAATCAAAAAGAGAATAGGAATGACCAACACTGTTTTCAACATCATGAAATCAGTATTAATATCTAGAGAGATTATCAATGCATTAAAATGAGAATTGTCAAATGTTACGTATATTCAACACTACTGTATGGCACAGAAGCCAGGACATTAATCAAGCAACTAGAAAGTCGAAAGAGGCCCTGGTGAATATACAGAAGAATATGTCATATTTCATTGAAATAGAAACAATCAAATACAGAGGTTCTAGAAAAACTGGGAATGCTAATAAAAAAACTCGGGAAGTTAATAAAAGAAATAAAAAAGAGGCAAGTGAAATATTTTGGCCATGTTAAAAGACTTAGTACTCTTATAAAAAAACCATACTGAAGGGTAAGGTTGAAGGCAAGCAAGCAAGAGGTAGACAACGATACAAGTGGGAAGATAACATCAAGAGATGGATGAATAGTAATCTCTCAGTATGCACAGTCAGGGCAAAAGACAGACAGTGTTGGAGATCCATTGTAGCTAACCTTCATTGTGGAGACGGCACTTCTTTGACTGATGTTCATCCACCATGAAAGATGACAGACTCTCATCATCCATTGAGATTCCATGATAGTGACTGATAAGGGCGATATTTGTGGACAGTAGATGGAATATCATCCACAGAGTAGATTCAGAACACCAAAGACCGAGATCTGTGGAGAGACATGAACACCTGCGCCAGCTGGCAGGGCACCTGATGATGATGAGATGATGGTAACACCAGTTCTGCATTGAACGTTCTGGCTTATCTCCATTGCCTTGTCAGTGAGACCAATGATGCCTCACAAGCCGCTGTACCAGATGAAGTATGTTGTCTAGATCAATCTTGGGCAGCAGCCGTCATAGTTGATGCCACAAGACTTCAGAGAAATCTGAAGGGTGTTCTTATAACATTTTTTGTTACCACCCGGAGATCTTTTCCCTTGCTGTAGTTGGTTATAAAATGTTCTCTCTGAAAGCTGATTGTCTGGCATGTGGGCTAGTTGTCCAGCCCAGTAAATCTGGTAATTTTTTAGTTTTATGTGGATGCTTGGTGGGTCTGTACTGTCAAGAACTGCTGTATTTGGAATCTGCCCTGCAATTAATTGTCAGTAGTTTTCTGAGATAGTGCAAGTGAACAGTATATGAAACATAGTGCTGGCAGTCATTGGTAATGTGTCAGCACGGCCGAATGGATAAAAGCACTCGTTCTTATACATCTGGTGTGCTTATGCCAGGGTAGAGGGTTCAACCCCTACTTTGGTCAGTCGGACTAAAATGTTGACTTCTCGTCCTTAACTTGGGAGTGTAAATTACAAGTACATCTGAAGTCGTAGTGGGTTTGCCTGATGGCGAGGGACACTTGTAATAGGGAAAACTAATCCACATACAAACAGCAGTACACTGCACTAAAAGTGGTAACACGTGAGTGGGCTATGTTGGAGTTCAGAGTGAGAGAAGGCAACAGCCTCAAAATGTCATCTGTGATGTCACTTCCTGTCTTGAGCATGTCTACATTGGGCAGGGAGTGAGCTGGTAGAGGACCTCTTCTCCATTGTCAGGTGAAAGACAAAAGGAGAAATGTTGTGAAGTTACTTAGCTGCATGTCCTGTACAGGACTTCCCTGCATTTTCTGGCTGTTTGTGATTTCAAGGCAATTTTACGTTCAGTTGTTTGCCATTGATTTCTGAACGACCAGTGCTCATACCAGGTGAGGATCAATGTAAGGCTGTCTGATTCTGCATTTCCTGTGGCTGATATTGAACCCTGTATGTGTGATTGTGAAAATGTGTTCATTATCCAGAAGCCACAGATGCTGGCTGGGGATGGGGATGATGTGAAAATATATTTATTCTGCAGTCACATATGATGGTGATGATTATAATGATGGTGATGATTATAGTGATGGTGATCATTATAATGAAAATGATGGTGATGATTATATTGATGGTGACTCATGATTGTAATGATGGTGATGATTATAATGATGGTGATGATTATAGTGATGGGATGATTGTAGTGATGGTGATAATTATAATGATGGTGATGGTAATAGTGATGGTGATGATTATAGTGATGGTGATGATTGCAGTGATGGTGATAATTATAATGATGGTGATGATTATAATGATGGTGATGATGATTATAATGATGGTGATGATTATAGTGATGGTTATAATGATGGTGATGATTATAATGATAGTGACTCATGGTTGTAATGATGGTGATGATTATAATGATGGTGACTCATGATTGTAGTGATGGTGATGATTATATTGATGATGATGATTATAGTGATGATGATGATGGCTATAGTGATGATGATGATGGCTGTAGTGATGGTGATAATGGCTATAGTGATGGTGATGATTATACTGATGATGATGATGATTATGGTGATGATTATAATGATGGTGATAATGATCATCATGATGTTATAAAACCATGTTTGTTGAGAAGCTGTGAATGAAGATGAAGGTAGTGTGAAAATATACTTGTTCTGCAGCAGTATGTGATGATGATGATGATGATGATGTGAAAATATATATGTTCTGATTAGAATGTGGTGATTATGTGAAAATATACTTGTTCTGCAGTAGTATTTTATGATGATGATGTGAAAATACACTTTCTTCTGCAGCAACACATGATGGTTATAGAAGAGGACCTTCTGCTGGCCCCTGACTTCATGCCATTCATGGCTCAGTGTCTTGGTGCTCTTAAGAATGACCCATCTTTAGCTGGAGCAACTGCCTGGAACATCAATGGTAAGTTGCCAGTTAGGTTGTTGTAATGAGATGTTCGATTGGGGAAGACTGCTGACAGAATTTTCTACACTTGAATAGGAAGAGTCACGAAAAATTATTGGCTCATTAATACGTGAAAAATCTAGGGAGAATGACCCTGATAGATACAAGATTTATACTAGCAGTAAGAGTCAAGAAAATAAGTCTAATTCTGAAGGTGGTATTGTTGTACACAAAGAGTTCATGTTAAATTTGAAATTGATCTACATTCGAACAATACCTATGACTGTGCTTTAAGTGTTTCAGCTGCAGTATTATTCATTTATTCACTTTATATGATATATAACTCTACAGTATACACCTGATGTGATGCATCAAAATATGCCAGGCAATAAAGTGTGCAACATGTTATGTGTGGCTTCTATTATTAGATGTTGAAATTGTACGTGATCTCTTGGATTTATTTACAGGCTTCGAAGACCTCTCTGGCAATAGTAGTTTGGTGTACAGGGTGCAGGAGTTCCCTGGTCTGGGGTTTCTCATGAAGTCGGAGATCATTCAGAGTTTAATAGCTTCATGGACAGACTGCTGTAAAGATAGGTAATTTCATGTTACAATTGTTTATAACATTCATGCTAAAAATTGCTGTACACGCCACTGTAACATTTTGCCGAATTCCTTTCATTATTTGTAAGGCGAGATTACTTTTGTGGTTAGGTGTTGTTAATTAATTTCTAGAGTTAAGGATCAATATTTAGAGTAAGTGGGTGTGGCAAGAAATTATTGGTTGATGTTTAGAGTAAGTGGATGTGGCAAGAAATTGTTGGTTAATGTTTATAGTGAGTGAGTGTGGTTAGAAATTGTTGGTTGATGTTTAGAGTAAGTGGGTGTGGCTAGAAATTATTGGCTGATATTTAGAGTAAGTGGGTGTGGCTAGAAATTATTGGTTGAGGTTTAGAGTGACTGGTTGTGTTTAGAAATTATTGGTTAACATTTAGAGTGAGTAGTTGAAGTTATAAATTTTTGGGAGTGAGTATTTGTAGTTAGAAATTATTGATTAATGTTTAGAGTGAGTAGTTGTAGTTATAAATTATTGGTTAGTGTTTAGAGTGAGTAGTTGTAGTTAGAAATTATTGATTACTGTTTATAGTAAGTGGATGTGGCTGGAAATTATTGGTTAATGTTTAGAGTAAATGGGTGTGGCTAGAAATTATTGGTTAATGCTTAGAGTGAGTGTTTGTGTTCCAAAATTATTGGTTAATTATTAGAGTGAGTAGTTGTAATTAGAAATTATTGGTTAACGTTTAGAGTGAATGGTTGTAGTTAGAAATTATTGCTATTTCTCCTGCATAATACCCAACATGTCTGCAGAATCCTGTGTCCATCCTTGGGCTGGCTAACGCTGCATCTTCTTGGAGTGACCGACCCTCCATTACTGTACTTTCTAAACAACTGCAACATTTAATAAGTCCAAACTATGTCAATTTCTGTCTCATGAAGTTGTTTATGAGCCAGTTTTCTTCCTCGTTCAGATCTTGTACAATGTTATTATTTTTCTTCTATGGAGAGGTATAACTCCATTTTACAACCTATCATCTGTCAAGACGGCCAGGTGCCAGTCGACTACCTCATCCCATAAAAAACCTCAGCTGCAAATTCCAATCAGCCATGAACAAGTCCATAAAAGGCTTGTGTGAATTGATTAAGGGTCTTAATCTTTATTGGGAGATAAAATAGTCAGAAGGAGAACAATTTGTTTCATATCACAAAGTTTTGTTTCGTTTATGAGAACTGATTGAGTATTTGCAGGGCTTGGTTAGGCTGGGATTCAGGCCCCAGCAAGCAGGAAATGCTAATGCCTGATGTTTCACGAGTGTACAGGAGTCCATTCTTTGGAGCCGAAGCTGTGTCTGATTTAGCCAGACGTCTCTTTATCAAGCCTCGGAAAACATATTTGTGAGTTGTTGAACTGTGTCGATAGTGTGAATCAACTGTGACGAGCGAGTGATTGAACTGTGTCGATCGTGTGATCGACACATTATTTATGATTTTTATTATTGCTAACAATGTAAAATTATGTTGTTGAATGTGTGTTATCATTATTTGGTTAAATATCTAAACATTATTTTGCTGAATATACAACATTATTTTATAGATTTTATGCCCAAAATTTTGGTGAATATTCAAGCATTATTTTGTTGATTACACATTCATCATTGTTATGTTGAATGCCCAAACATGAATTTATTGAATGTGGAACATTATTTTGATAAATAATAAACACAAGGTAAGTAAGAGACCCTTGTAAATGCTTTAAGGAACGTTGGGTATATGGTGCCACACCCTTATTTGTATAGACCAGTCAGCCTCTGTAGCTGATGAGGTCAGTATCATGTTTGTCACCTTTACTTCCAAAAACATTTCTGGGTACCATTTTGACACCAGGTTTTACCTGGGAGCCCAGATCAAGTTTTAAAATATACATTTTATTAAATGCATGAACATTATTTTGTTGAATTCACTTTTGTTGAATATCTAAACATTAGTTTGTTGAATGTGGAACACTATTTTATTGATGTTGTGAACATAGACTTGTTGAATGTATGAACATCACCTTGTCAAGTGTGAACATTGTTTTGCCAAATATGTTAAAATTATATTCTTCAATGCTTGAAAATTATTTGTAGAAATTATATTCTTCAATGTGTGAATGTTATTTGTAGATTTTCTGTATAGATGGTGCTTGTGAACATTATTTGTAGAAATTATATTCTTCTTCTTCTTCTTCTTCTTCTTCTTCTTCTTCTTCTTCTTCTTCTTTCATTCGCCTGAAATATGTTTATAAATGCAATGTTGTCTCTTGTATGAATCTAACAGTCTTTTTTCAGTTCACTCAGTTGTCCATAGAGTTTATCTTCCACTGTTGTCTCTCTAGGCCAGAGGGTTCGCCTGGATATGTTGCAGTTTGGGAAATCCTGGAGTATGTGCTCTGCTGTCTGCGACGCCAAACCACATGTGCACATGGCTGAGTCACCAATCTTGAATTTTGTATACATGTGGTTGTGTAATCTATTGTGTCCTGTTCTGAGTCGCAGAATTATGACCTGTTCTGGTCTGTCCATAACGTGGTAGTCGTCTTGAGTAGGGTTTGGTGGCCTTCTGACTGATTTGATCATTCTTTTCTTTCGGTGGTATGTAATGGGCACATCAGGTTGTTCTTCTTTTGCTCATTCTTTAGCCAATCGATCAGCTCTGTCGTTTCCGGGGACTCCACAGTGGGATGGTATTCATTGTATGGTGACCGTATGCTGACTGCTAAGTTCAGAAAGTAGTGTCCTTACAACTGGCAATTTCCCAGACAGGAGCGCCTCTATTACGGATTTTGCATCTGTCAATATCACCACAATATTTGTAGAAATTATATTCTTCAATGCTTGAACGTTATTTGTAGATTTTCTGTATAGATGCTGTTTGTGAACATTATTTATAGATTTTCTGAGCATAATTTCATTGCATGTGTGAACATTATTTTATTGAATAAATTTGTTTCTTCTTTTTGTCTGATCTGCCAAAATAGAATCTGAAACCTGTAATAAGTGAATGTACATATGTATCTTTCCCAGAGATGCCGAACCATCACGACTGAGTCTGGAATCTGTGATTGGTGAACAGTACGATGTCTTTCTGCACACTCAGATTCAGATTAGTGAAGTGGTTCCCACTGGGGACTTGGTAGAATGTGTCAACGGGCAACCTACGCCACCAGATTTTTCCAGAAGGAACAAGTAAATATTGTAAAAGTGTTGGGATTGTATGTGTAAACATTGAGATGGGGAATGTATAGATGCTGTCTGTGAATATTGAGATTGTAGATGGGATTGTGTTGATGGTGAATATGAAAATTGAGATTGTAGATGGGAATGTATAGGTGCTGCATATGAATATTGAGATTTTAGATGGGAATGCAGGGGTAAGACGCCTGGAGTCATGACCTGGGCGGGACCGCCCCTAAAGAGTATTAAGAAATTAATGGTCTGAAATGCTTGGGGAAGGGGTATCTTCTGATGGTCGGAAGCCCCCTGCCGTGGTTGCTGCATATGAATATTGAGATTTTAGATGGGAATGTATACATGCTGCATTTGAATATTGAGATTGTAGATGGGAATGTAGACATGCTGCAAATGAATATTGAGATTGTAGATGGGAATGTGTAGATAATGCCTGTGAATATTGAGATTGTAGATGGGCTTGTGTTCATGTTGCATATGAGAAGTGAGATTGTAGATGGTGATGTAGTCATGCTATTTGTGAAGGTCAAGATTGTGGATGGGAATGTAGAGATGTTCTATGTAAAATGTGAGATTGTAGATGGGGATGTATAGATGCAGTATGTGAACATAGAAATTGTAGATGAAAATATAGAGATGTTGTATGTAAATAGTAATATTGTATATGGGAATGTAGAGGTGTATGTGAATATTAAGATTTTTTATGGGAACAATAGATGGGAATGTATAGATGCAATATGTGAACATAGAAATTGTAGATGAAAATATAGAGATGTTGTATGTAAATAGTAATATTGTATACGGGAATGTAGAGGTGTATGTGAATATTAAGATTTTTTATGGGAACAATAGATGGGGATGTATAGATGCAATATGTGAACATAGAAATTGTAGATGAAAATATAGAGATGTCTGTAAATAGTAATATTTTATATGGGAATGTAGAGATGTATGTGTATATTAAGATTTTTTTATGGGAATGTATAGTGTAGATGCAGTATGTGAATGTAGAAAATGTAGATGAGAATATAGAGATTGTAGACGGGATATAGAGATCGTAGATGGGAATATAGAGATTGTAGATGGGAATTATTGTTGCTGTGTGGATGGCAAACCATTTGATTCCTTCTATAGGTTAATGAAAACATAAATGACTGAATTCTATTACCTTGATACCAATTGACATGACCTATGTTTCAGGGGCCCTCTGGTTATCTACTACTACCAGAAGAGCAGCGAAGATCATGCGCTTCTGCTGAGGATTTGTAACTGCTTCGGTCTGGTTGCCCTGAACAAAAATCAGCCCAAAAATTTACACAAGGGATTGTTAAGGTTTGTATTAGCCTGGTAATTACAAAAATGGTGGGGTTTTGGCATTCTCAACTTGGCGTTTGTCTGTCAAGAATTATGATAACCATTCATTCCATCCAGTGGGCTTGAAACTTTGGAGCCATGAGTTCTAAGATGGCTGATAAGGCCTATTTTGGCTAGAAATGTTCTTTGACAATGTGGGCAAAGAATGCTTGACGTTCCTGGAGGGTTTTCAGTGTTTTTTAAGCTTATACGAGGGTAAGTTAATAAGTATGTCACAAATGGCTGTAGAAAAATAACTAAAGGTGATAACAACTTGAAACCAGTTTATCTTTATACATATATAGTCCCTTTATTTCTCAACATAATTTCCACCAACATTGATGCACTTATCCCTTCATTTTATCAGTCCTCCCAAACCAGCTGCATAGAACTGCGTGCTTTTTCTTCATTGACCTGCCATCCCACAGAACTGTGTGACTGACTTTTTGACTCACCCTCGTAACTTTTTCTACTCAGCTTTGCACCGCTTTACGGGACAAACATTTGTCAGCATAAACAGGAAACCCACCTTGGCTGGAGACATTTCGCGAATGATGCCGAAGCTGAATGGGAAGTGAAAACGTGGTTTAGAAAACAGAGCACGCTGTTCTATGCAGCCGTTTTGGAAGGACTGATAAAATGATGGGATAAGTGCATCAATGTCGGTGGAAATTATGTTGAGAAATAAAGGGACAATGTATCTATAAAAATAAACTGGTTTCACATTGTTATCTTCTTTAGTTATTTTTCTACAGCCATTTGTGACTTATTAACTTACCCTCGTACATCTTGTAACAGATAAAGAAAAATAACGGGTGCAACAGGATAAGACACTCTAAGATGAAAACAGTTAGGTATGTTGTGTTCTGTGCAGGCTGTTGGTTTGTTGAGACTCCTGTCTGTTCCACTGTTCACATAGGGCAGTGAGGAGCATTTTGTGTGATATTCACTGGCACAGGAATGGAGCATAATGGGGACGAACCGTTGCCGTGAAGTTGAAATCACGACTAACTCTAAGTATGTGGGACTTCTGCAAAAAAGAGAGATATTACAAACATAGTTAAAGTGTGAATAAAATTAGTGGAACTGCAATAAAGCTGAGGAAATTTAAACAGTATAAAATAACTAAAATAACATGGAGAAATGATTATGGGCTGGTCTCTCTGGCCAAGGGGTTTAACGTCTTTCTCCATAATACTGTATACTCTCGTGAGTAACATGACGTGCGCGAGAATCAGTAGCGGTTCTCACCGCGTCTGTAACATGGGGTATGTGAGCTGGTCGCTCAGAAAGCGGCGATGGCAAACTACTGAAAGTATTCTTGCCAAGAATACTAATAATAAGCTGAAAGATGCTGATGTTGACAGCGATGTCCTGTAAAGAATATGCAAACAAAAAATTTAAAAAAAATTGTATCTCATATCTCTACATTATATTTATACACGTGTCTCTCTGATAATTTATTCATAACGTTTTGCTTTCAGATTTTTCTACCAAGAGCACGATGTTTTCCTTGTGGGGTCCATGACCCCTTTCTTCGATGCCAAGATGAACATAACAGACATACTGTATCCACCTCATAGTTTGACGTGACCAGCAGAAGATGCCCAGATAGTTTTACAGGACATTAGACTCGACTAACAATGACCAATAACCATCGACTGATTATCAAATGTACATCTTTTATGAGCTGTATTTCTTTTATTCATCATCATCTTTTCATTCTTTGTCTTTCCTTTATTCTTTTAATGCCAGATTGTCATCTTAGGCTGCACATTTTTAGTGTGGGTACCTTATGGTTTGGGGTTTATATTGGTATAGCATTAATTATGCTGTATGTATTGGTCAGACCAGAAGCCTCACTGGCTTATATGGAAGCAGGTAGGGGGAGCCACCACTCTGCCCAGGGGATGATGGGATTGGCTGGTTGTAGATAAGCTTACAGTTGTCAAATAATTGGCTGTATATTGAATAATTGGTTGAGCACAACCCACTGCTGGCAACACTGATTGTATTCCGGTAAGAACTTTGGGCCTTGTCCACGTTGGATTGGAAGCACTAGACTTGAGTATGCTCTACTGACAAGCTGAAATGAGATCGAAACTTGAGGTTAGGTCTTCCAATCCGACGTGGACAAGGCCCAAGGTTCTTAACAGAATACGATCAGCGTTGCCAGCAGTGGGTTGTGCTCAATCTTTAAATCTCAAACCCTGAAACAATCAAACAAATAAAATAATTGGTTGTCAAATTAACAGTTTGCTTTTTGTCAGATTAACAGTTGGCAGATAATCATATTAGCAGTTGGCTAATTGTTAAAGCAACAGTCGGTTTATTGTCAGATTAACAGTTGACTGATTGTCTCACATTAACAGTTAGCTGATTGTGTCACATTAAGAGTTGGCTGATTGTGTCAGATTAACAGTTGTCTGATTGTGGCACATTAACAGTTAGCTGGTTGTGTCACATTAACAGTTGGCTGGTTGTGTCACATTAACAGTTGGCTGATTGTGTCACATTAACAGTTGGCTGGTTGTGTCACAGTAACAGTTGTCTGATTGTGGCACATTAACAGTCAGCTTATTGTTATATTAACAGTTTACTGGTTGTGTCACATTAACAGTTGGCAGATTCTGTCACATTGTCAGTAGGTTAAATATCATCATAAAAGTTAACTGACTGTAACATTAACAGTAGGTAAATTGTTGAAGTAACATTTGGCAGATTGTCAAACAAACAGTGACTGTTAAATTAGAAATTCCCCGGGAAGGTTAACCCGGTCAACAAATGCCCGCAGAAGTCGGATGTGTCGTCCTAACAGCGCAAGAACGCAGCTTTGCTGTAAACAGGCACAACGCAATCACGTCCTAAAAAAAACTCGGGATGAGCGCAGAAGAAGAAATTAACAATTAGCAGATTGTCCAATTAACAGCTGGCAGTTTGTCAGATTAACAGCTTGCAGATTGTCAAATAAACAGTGATTATCAAATTTACAGTTGGCAGATAGTCAAACTAACAGTGATTGTCACATTAATTGTTGTCAAGATTGTCAAACAACAATTTGCTGGTTGTCAGATGAACAGATTGTAGAATGTCAAATAAACAGTGAATGTCAAATTTATAGTTGACAGATTGCAGTGGCAGATAGTCAAATAAACAGTGGTTGTCACATTAACCGTTGTCAAGATTGCCAAATTAACTATTGGTATATTGTCCAATTAACAGCAGATTGTAAATAAAAATTAAGCTGTTTGTCTAATAAATAAACAACAATTGTTTGCGAAGTGAACAATTGTAAAAGCATACTGGCTTAATAAGCAAAATATGCATTTACATCATGTGAACTGACTGTTATTCATTTCTGACGGTACCGTACCTGTATGTTTGATATCTGCATATAAATTAATTGTATATGTTATTGAACATTTGCCATGCTTAACAGATACCTTTGAATATTGTATTTATATTCTTAATGATATCATTCTTGTATTTAAGCAGACAAGTCATTCCCATTTTGTCAGAATGTTATTCTACTGAGTTGTCATAAATGATTAATAATTTGTGGTTTGACTAGAGGAATCAGTGTTTGTAGTCCTAGTTGAGATATCAGTGTTTGTATTTCTAGTAGAGATATCAGCATTTTGCAGTTTTAGTAGAGATATCAGTGTTTGTAGCTAAGTTAGAGATATCACTGTTTGTATTTCTATAAGAATTGTCAGTGTTTGTAGTGCTAGTAGAGATATCAGTGTTTGTAACTTAGTTAGAAATATCAGTGTTTGTAGTTCTGTTAGAAATATCAGTGTTTGTAGTTCTTATAGAGATATCAGTGTTTGTATTTCTAGTAGAGATATCAGTGTTTGTAGCTCAGTTAGAGATATCAGTGTTTGTAACTTAGTTAGAAATATCAGTGTTTGTGGTTCTGTTAGAAATATCAGTGTTTGTAGTTCTTATAGAGATATCAGTGTTTGAAGTTCTGTTAGAAATATCAGTAATTGTAGTTCTTGTAGAGATACCAGTGTTAGTTAGTTAGTTAGTTAGTCACAGTTCCAACTTCACAGCAACCTTATAGAGATACCAGTGTTTGTAGTTCTAGTAGAGCTATCAGTATTTGTAATTATAGTAATTAGTCTGTGGTTTGTAAAATCAATGTTCTTTATGCAGAGTGTGCAATACTGTTATTACACATCCTAAATATGTGAATAATGCATTTACTCATCTATTATGGGACAATATTAAAGAGAGACCATATTCATAGCTTATCTCTCCATTGTTTGTTTGCTTTCTGATCACCACATCTGCAAGTCCTTCAGAGGAGTTTGTTAGCCTCCCATACTTCTTCTATTTTTGTACATTTTGTGCCTCATTGCCTCTTTGGGTAGTTAGTTGCATATCCTTTACAGGATGTCACACTCAACCCCAGCATTTTCATTACCTCTACTAGTGTTGATATTGTTTCTCAGTGATGGTCTGTTTGCTTAGTTAGTCCATACATCTTACAGTTTACTGGAGATCTTAGTTCATACATCTTACAGTTTACTGGAGATCTTAGCGATGCAGTAGTTGATGCCTTTAGGATTTCATCTGTATTGTCATCTTTAATAGTTGCTGTTTCTGTGGCTTTCTATGGTTCATCACAATTATCACGTGTCTTGCCAGTTGACGGCGGTGGTATTGCTTCTCTACAACTTAAGATCTTCAGCATTATGTGTCTGTTTCAGTTTATATGCTGATTTGTTCTACACTGTTATGTTTAGGTGTCCCTGTTCGTTGTTTCAAATCATAGAATGAATTTGGTTGGTTGGTTTTCTGTCATTTTCTCCTTTGTTGTTTTTCTTTTACCTACTGTGTCCCACTTCATTTCTTTTCCCCTTTCTGTGTCTCTCTCACCTTTTCTCTGTGTCTGTCTCCCTGTATCTTTCTTCCTGTTTGTGTACCTGTCTCTGTAGCTCTCTCTTTCTCTGTTCATCTTTCTGCATTATTTACAGAACTGTTCCTGTGTCTTTAGTTATAGTAGCTTGTGAAAATGAGCCCAGTTTGTAACCCTTTGAAAAATAAGTTTGTTCATTTTATTGTCTCACAGTCTCACTTTCTCTCTCTCTCTCTTGCCTCCCTTCTTTCTCTTTTCAATGTTTATGTTAATTCCCCCACTTTCAAACCTCATTGCCCATTTTTTGTGGTGTTATAGTGCCCATTTTCACAGCTCATATATATGATTATTTCTGTCCATCTGATCCTAAAAATCCAAGCAGAAAATTATTGGCAGAAATCCACCATGTCGTTGTAAATACTAACTTGAACGTGCAGATTTTACATCCACATACCAGGATCTGCTGTTGTTGATAAATAGATCTGCTGAGTTTATTAGTTTCTGTGTGTGTGTCTGCATGCCATTATTTAGAAGAGTGTGCTCAATTCTGTTGCCAGCATGGTCTGATTTTTACATGGAAGATTGTGCTGTGTTCTATTGCCAATGTGGCCTGATCTAACATGGAAGATTGTGCTGTGTACTGTTACCAGTGTGGTCTGATCTTATTTAGGATAGGGAGCTGAGTGGTCTCGAGGTATGGTGTCTGCCTCAAGTGCTGGAAGTCCCGGGTTCAAGCCCCAGTGAGGGCCGGGATTTTTCCACGTGGACTTCTAGTAACAAAATTTCCCCTGGTCTCTGGGTAGTGAGATTAGACGCCCGTGTGTATTGTTGTGCACGTAAAAAATCTCTTGGCAGTTGGAAATCGAAAAGAGTAGACTAACGGCGCTGCCCGGGCAAAATTTCAATCTAAAAATCTACCCAAAGTATTTCAGGACCCTCGCCAGTGTTACGGAGTTTGTGCACTGAGCTGAGATTCTCCAGACCCAGGCTTGAATTAGGAGTAAAACGGAGCACTTATGGGTTACACCCGTGTGCTGTGATGTTGATCCGTCAACTAAACTAAACTAAACTTATTTAGAAGATTATGCTCTCACCTGTTGCTTGTGAGACCTGGTCTAATTTGGAAGATTGTGTTCTGCTCTGGTAGCATGACCTACATTTGGTTGGAAAATGTAGTTGTTTTGTTGCCAGTGTGGCTGGTCTAACTTGGAAGATTGTGCCCCTTCCTGGCATATTCAGATTTCCGTTGCCAGATTTTACTTGGAAGATTATGCTCTGCTCTGGCAGCGTGACTTGCAGTTGGTTGGAAGATGCAGGTGTTTGTTGTTGTTGTCAGCATGGCCTGATCTAACTTGAAAGATTGTGTTGTTCTGTTGCCAGTGTGCCTGGTCTAACTTGGAAGAGTGTGCCCCATCCTGGCATGTTCAGGTTTCTGTTGCCAGATTTTACTCGGAAGATTGTGCTCTTCTCTGGCAACATGACCTGCAATTAGTTGGAAGATTGTAGCTTGTTCAGCTTGTTGCAATTTGTTAATGCTATCATTTTTGTTTGTGGTAAACTGCCCTTTCTTGTGTTATACCTGAGTTTATATAAATGGAATGATATTAAAGCTGATTTTATCTTGTCATGTTCTTGTTCATGATTGACATATATGCTTATGTTCACATTTGGTTTATTATGAAAAATTCAAGCCTGTGTATGTTCATATTTTGTTTGCTGTGAAATGAGTTCATGAGTACATAAATCATTGTCTCCTAGCTCCCAGGTTGGATTATTTGTCTGTATGTGGGTACTAGGGACTGCCCTGGGAAATAAAGGCGGCTGATGTGATATTGACAGCACCACCCTTCCTGTGCTGGGTGGCCTGTACAAATATGGGGGGTCAGCATTTTATACCCATTACGCCTTGAGACTTGTAAAAAGATCTATTATGTTTTTCTCTGTCATGATCTGTTGTTATATCTCATAATTTATCACTTGTTACTGTTATTACACATCACATGTCGTGGCACTTCACATGTCATGGCATATAACAGCACATGTCATGGCATATCACAGCACATCGCATGTCATGGCACATGATATGTCACAGCACACATATATCAAGGTGCACTGTATATCATGATATGTCATAGCACATACATATGGTGCATCACATATGACACATCACAGCACTTTACATGCCATGACACATCAAGTCATGCAGTACCACATGTCATCATATACCATTGCCAACACAGTGCTACATCTGGCAAAGTCATGCAGTTCCACATGTCATTATGTACCGCTACATCTGGCAAAGTCATGCAGTACCACATGTCATCATGTACCGCTACATCTGGCAAAGTCATGCAGGATCATATGTCATCATGTACCACTACATGTGGCAAAGTCATGCAGTTCCACATGTCATCATGTACCGCTACATCTGGCAAAGTCATGCAGTTCCACATGTCATCATGTACCGCTACATCTGGCAAAGTCATGCAGTACCATATGTCATCATGTACCACTACATGTGGCAAAGTCATGCAGTTCCATATGTCATCATGTACCGCTACATCTGGCAAAGTCATGCAGTACCACATGTCATTATGTACCACTACATCTGGCAAAGTCATGCAGGATCATATGTCATTATGTACCACTACATGTGGCAAAGTCATGCAGTTCCACATGTCATCATGTACCGCTACATCTGGCAAAGTCATGCAGTTCCACATGTCATTATGTACCACTACATTTGGCAAAGTCATGCAGTACGACATGTCATCATGTACCGCTACATCTGGCAAAGTCATGCAGGATCATATGTCATCATGTACCGCTACATCTGGCAAAGTCATGCAGTACCATATGTCATCATGTACCGCTACATTTGGCAAAGTCATTCAGTACGACATGTCATCATGTACCGCTACATCTGGCAAAGTCATGCAGTTCCACATGTCATTATGTACCACTACATCTGGCAAAGTCATGCAGTTCCACATGTCATCACGTACCGCTACATTTGGCAAAGTCATGCAGTACCACATGTCATCATGTATCACTTCATATGGCATCCATGCAGTACCACATGTCATCATGTGCCGCTACACATGGCAAAGTCATGGAGCTGCCCTTATGGTATGGACAGGTCACCTGCGGCAGACCTGCTCATGTAGCATACCCTCAAACCCTAGCCCCAAACTAGAGGAATTGTTGCTTTATTGTTGACTGACTACTACATGTCATACCTCACTGTATGTCATTTTTCAGTGTCATATCTCATATTTCATAAATGTCAAATGTCATTTTGCTATTTGCTGTAAAGTTCTGTGTGATATGTTATTGCTGCACATTTTGACATTATATTTAACAATTCAGTCTCCTATGACACAGTTGCATGCTTTTTATTTTGTTGGTTTGTTGGATGTGCTGTCATGGTGACCTGCATGTTTGGCATCTTCCATATAATGGGGCCTGATGATACAATGATTATAGATTCACCATCTCCTCTACCACCACCATCACCACCACCACACACACTCAAACTGGAGATATTTTATACCTTTTGCAACATGGAAGTTGTCAGGGAAAACTGGCTGACCTTATGCAACATAGAAGTTGTCAGGGAAAACTGGCTGACCTTAAGCAACATGGAAGTTGAAAGGGAAAACTGGCTGACCTTATGCAACATGGAAGTTGAAAGGGAAAACTGGCTGACCTTATGCAACATGGAAGTTAAAAGGGAAAACTGGCTGACCTTACGCAACATGGAAGTTTATAGGGAAAACTAGTTAATCTTATGATAGCATGAAAGTTGAGGAGGAAGAGCGAGAGAGGTTGGCCTAGCAAGAAGATGCTGGACAGCTTAACATCATAGCATAGAAAAAGATCTGTATTGGAAATGATTGGCCGTACAAGAGGCTGTGGACATACACAGTGACTCAACGCCATATGTCATGGACTATAAGAAGAGAAAGGTGTTTGTTAGCAAACTATATGTCTAACGTAACATTATGTTACTGATTGCTTTACCTGCCACATACTGTATTCTCTTATGTTATCTTTGCTGTCTTGTTATCCTGCAGTCTCTGTCAGACATGCAGGGACATTTCCCTTATATTGTAGTTTTACAGACACTTAGATAATCCCTTTATATTTATCAAACGCCGGCTTTCTGGCCTAGAGGTTAGCGACTTTTCTCTGTAATCTCGTATACTCTCGTAAGTAACATGACAACGGTGAGAATCAGCAGTGGTTTGAATCGCGTCGGTAACTTACGGGGTATGTGAGCTGGCCGCTCAGAAAGCAATGGCAAACTACTGAGCGTAATCTTGCCAAGAAATCAACAATCAGCTGAAAGATGCTGATGTTGACAGCGATGTCCTGTAAAGGATATGCAAACATTTATTATTATTATTTATCAAACAGCCCGGGGAGGTCAGCATGCTGAGGTAGCTGGTTTAACCCCTACACCGGTAAGCTGGACTAAAATGTTGTCTCGTCCTTGACTTGGGGACATAAATTACAAGTACCTCAGAAGTCGGAGTGGGAGTCGCCTGATAGCAAAGGACAATGGTAATAGGGAAATCTAGTCCACAAGCAAAAATCAGTCCAGCGCACTAGAAATACTAGTATGTGTATGAACTACGCTTGAGTTCAAATTGAGCGAACACAAAAATAAAAAAGAAATTCTGGGACATCACACTAACTATGGCTTGAAAAGCTTAACAAAGACATCTCTTATGCTCTGTGCCTTGTGGAAGATACAGCAACATTCCCATGAGCTTGTCAAACCTCGGGACATTTATTGAGTGCTGTGCCTTGCACAAGACACCAAGGGTCGGGTTCGTTTTGTTTGTTTTCAGCTGTTTTTGTTTCTTTCTTTCTTTTAGTTTAGTTTGGTTTTGGTTTTCTTTCTTTCTTTCCTGTCTTTCTTTCTTTCTTTCTTTCCCATTGGAGCATAGGCCCTCAATCATCTGACATCAAGCCCATTGTAGACTTGTTTATAATCAGCTGAATCTTTCAGCCAGCTTTCTACTGGATGAGGTATCCAGTCTCATGCCAACCATCACTAGTGGCCTCTTACGAAATGTATGACAGGTTACAAAGTGACTATTCTTGGCTTCTCTTGTGAGTCCCAGTAACACAGTATTCTTTGTCCATGACCCCTGCCCGATTCAACCCCAGAAGAGAAGTTATAATTAGGATCCATCTCCAGCCTCATATTAATAATCCTGGACAGAATCAGCCACATTTTGGATATAAACAGATTCTGTGCCAAACAAAAAGCTTTGGACCAAACGAAAATGGATGGCGGGAAATGGGAAGTGGGGGTATGTCACAGATATGACATAGAAACTGTTAATGTTGGCGATATATAACCCCATGACAGAAACGTGAAGTTGCTTAAGATGATTAATTATCCCATGGCACTTTATCAGTTAATTTGAAAGGGATCGTTGTCCAAAGAGAGTAACGTGAGACAATAGGAAAATATGATACAACATGAAATCTGTGGTGAAGGGGTTATAGACGCAACTTCGTAATCCCGCATGCTGGGTTTGAAACACAGCTGCGGGATATTTGAAGCCAGACCGCCCTGCGTTGGTTTTCATATAATTGTATACGTTCCAGTCCTTCAGAAAGCAACAGCAAACTACTGAACGTAAAATTGCCAAGAAATCACAAATGGCCCACAATTGCTGGCGTAGACTGCGACGCCGTGTAAAGGATATGCAACTAATCAACAACATGAAATATGGCACTTTATATTTGCATACAAGCATTTCATCATGTAAATTTGTTACAAATGGCACTTTGTACTATTGCATAAGTATTTCATCAAATGCTGACTATTACGGAATACACCCCCTATCTCATATCATTCTGTTACATAATCAATTATAGAATGCCAGCTAATGCTATTATTCACACATTCTGTCATGTAACAGACCGTAACAAAATGTAACACATCTATCACAGGCGTATTATATTTTCTACCAAACGTACTAAATGAAGGCTGGTCTCTGCCTTTGGGACAGTGGCCAGTTTCATAATCAGAGTCGAAATCGGCCAAAAGTGATATGGAACACCTTGCATTGATTTTCACAATGATATGAGCGTCGATCATAACAAAGCAGTGACAAACTACTGAAAATAAAATTACATAGAACATCACAAATGGAAAAATAATGCTGGGATTGATTGCAATGGTCTGTAAATGGCATGCAACTAACTAAAAGAAAATACGACACCGATGTTGTATATGTCTTCTGTCATTTGGCTAGCACACTGTTTCACAATGTCATGCTTATAAATACAAGTATCCTTTCTTCTTCTTTCATTCGCTTGAAATTTGACCTTATTTGTAATGTTGTCTCTTGTATTAATTTTACTGTCTTTTTTTTAGGTCACTCATGGTTCATAGAGTTTATCTTCCACTGTTTATCTAGGCCAGAAGGTTTGCCTAGTTACGAGGCAGCTTCAAATGAAAACTTGGGAAGTGTGATAGAAATTATGCTCCATGAAAAACATGCCATTGTCTTGTAACCTGTCAATATTGTTGTTAAGGATGTCAAGAGTGTTAAGCATGTGGCATCATGGTGCAGACGAACACGGTGACTCTGTCCGTCCGTCCGTTCTCCCTTTCTTCCTCCATCTGTCCGCTCTACTTCTTCTTCTTTCCTTCTTCTTCCCCATTCCTTCGTCTCGCTTCCTTTATCTCCCTACCTTCTTCTCCCTTTCTCCTTTCCTCTTCTTCTTCCATTTGCCTCAGTGAGGTGTTGGGGATGTGTAAAGAACTTTTATGCACGTTTTGTCATGCTCTTTGTATGTTGGTTCAGTTAGTTATCAGTTATCAGTTGGGGTATCTTCATTGCACTCCGGACAGGTCCATAGGTGCTCAAATCCTCCCACCAGCATATGCATCAGCGTCCGGTGGCTAATAGTGCCAGTTTTGTGTTGGTTGATGAGGCACCTCGTTTTCCCGATGTACCTCTCGCGTCTGGCTGTGCCGATTCTTACTCCCAAGTCTTTCATCCTGGATAGCGATGCAGATTCACTGACGTCAAAGTCTTCTGTTCTCGCCATATCTTTAGGAACGTTAATAACATCGGCACTATCCATGGGCTTGCCATCTACAGGGGGTGCAGAGCCAGCCAGTTTATCTGCTCATTCATTTCCCTCGACTCCCGCATGTCCCGGGACGAAGATGAAGGTGACTTTATGGACAACAGACTTCCGTAGCACCTCAGTCCACTGTCTACATACAGATCCAGCTTCGACCTTCTGAATCATGCTCATTGAATCACTTAGTACACACACGTTGGTATAATGCTGTGATTCCAGCCATATGAAAGCCTATGTAACTGCCATCACCTCCATCGTCATGCTGCTCGTGGTCATAGAGTGGGCACCACTGGATTCTTAAACGGTTCGGCCCGCTGAACGCTCTGTAAATGCCCACGCACTTCTCTGCTGCTTTACAACAGATCCATCTGTATAGATGAGCACTTCGGGGCTATCTGAGTGTTCATAGATGAGCGGGTTGACCTCTGCATTGACAGCGGCAGGGTTCTGCTCTCTGCACCGTCTGTTAAGTGTGATAATGCAGGAGAAAGTGCACTTAAAAGCTGGAGGCACCGGCACCCATTCCTTGCCGGGGTCGATACTGGTAAGACTGCAGACCTGTCTGACGACATCTTCTTCCCGACCCATCCATGATTTGCCTCTCTTTATCATGTCACCCTTTTCTCTGAATATAGCGTCATGCAGTGGGTGCTGCTCATCTGCACTTATTTTTAAGTATGCACAAGCTCTCCAGATCTTAATCCTGTGTTCCATTGTCGGGAAGTCAAGGAGGTATCTCATTGCTACACAGCTGGTGTCTCTCGTGCAGCCCAAAATGATGCGCATGGCTTCGTTTTGTACCTTTTCAAGTCTTCCAATCTGTGTAGGGCTGACAGTGAGGATGGCCAGGGCATACTCGATGCGTGAAAGCACCAGTCCTTGGAACAGAAGTATTAGCAGTCTTTGCTCGATATTGGCAGTCGCCATGACTCTCATTGCTGACAAACCTATTCTGTATGTTGGTATTCTTCCCTTTGCTCTGTATCCATTATATTCCTTTCATGTGGCTCTTTATGGCAGATGGTACCAGAACATTCTTGTGAGGTAGCCAAACCATTTAATTTGTTGTTCTTTAATGAAGTGCATGATTGGTTTAAGATCTATGGTCTTCTAATTTCCTCATTCCTAATTCTATCTCTCACAGTTACTCCCGCAGCTCTTCTAAGAAACATCTGTAATCTCTGTATACATTTTTACATGTCAAAGGTGAACATTAAAAGTTGATCTAGAAATGAAAGTCCATGCTGTGGAGATGACATGGTTCAGACATATCTCTGGGTTAACATACACAGATAATACGCTAAGTCTTGGTGTGAAGAATATCAACTGTAACAACATGTAACATATAATGGTGTGCTGATGTATGATGTGAGGTTCAGAAGAGGATGAAGGGATAGTGTTCAGGAAAGGGACAGCTAAAAGCCTGCCCTAAAGAAACTGAAATCCTGGCATGTAATAGATATGCCAGTAAAAATGGCGACAAGATGAAGCGTTACTTTTCGGAGGGAAGCTATTTAGTGTTTTTCATTGGATTTCGTGTGATTTCCTTTGGATTCCCTGTGAATAGTGTTTCCCTGTGGATTATGTGATGTTATATTGTGTTCCTTTTATTGGAAGTTTTCAAAAGAAGCCACGGAAGGCAGGTGGTGGATGTAATTTTGAGGGCAGCCGACAGATATTTGTGGGTCATGGCCTCGATTTACACGACGGCAGGCAAAGGAACTCGTCTTGAGTCAATGGCTGCAGTCTCCGACCAGTAAGGTCACTGCCATAGAGGAAAGCAACGGCAAACTACCTCTTTAAAAGTGCCTAGTATATCATGATTCGCTTAAAGACCGATCATCGCAAGACAAGGACAGAGACGTTAAAATTAGCAACTTGGAACGTTAGGACGTTAAACAACGACGGAAAATTAGAAAACATAAAACAAGAAATTGAAAGGGAAAAAATTAATATTTTAGGTATGTGCGAAACGAGATGGACACGAGCAGGCATCAAGATAGAAGAAGATTTCAAGATTATTTATTCTGGAGGTGAAGATCGTCATAGGGGAGTGGCAATTATTCTGGACCGGAAAACATCAAAATCTATTCAAGGATATTGGGCCGTATCGGACAGAGTTCTACTAGTTAAATTAAGTGGCAGACCTTTTAGCATAAATATTATTCAAGTATATGCCCCAACAGGAGAATCCAGTGAAGATAGTGTAGAAGAATTTTATAATGACATAGAGTCTGCCTTAAAGAAATGTAAAAATTCAGAAATAAACATCATAATAGGGGACTTCAATGCAAAAGTATGAAATCAAGGAGATAGATACACAGTAGGAAACTATGGTTTAGGAGAGAGAAATGAAAGAGGATACAGACTCGTAGAGTGGGCAAAAGAACAGGAAATGATTGTAGGAAACACCTGGTTCAAACAACACCCTAGAAGATTATGGACATGGAGGAGTCCTGATACCAGGATTAGAAACCAGATTGACTACATTCTGATTAGCAGAAGATTTAGAAACGTATTAACATTAGCAAAAACAGTTCACAGTGCTGATTGTTATAGTGACCACAGATTACTCACAGGAACATTGAGGATAAAGTTGAAGAAAGTCAAGTATATAACAGGAAACACTAAATATGATTTGTGTACATTGAGTAATGACAAGGAAATAAAACAAATTCAACATAGAAGTACAGAACAGATTTGAAATTTTGTCTGATCTAGAAATCCTATTCCAGGATGTGGATGATCAATGGGAAACGTTGAAGAATTCAATCAATGTGGCTGCAGAAACAACTATTCCAAAATTAAAGAAAGTGGGTCGTAAGAAATGGATGACTGAAGAAATTTTACACCTCATGGAAACAAGAAGACTCAACAAAAATAATCCTGCCAAATATTAAGAAATTCACAGACAAGTCAGAATATTATGTAGGAAGGCAAAAGAATCATGGCTTGAGGAAAAGTGCTTAGAAATTGAAAAACAACACAACAGTCAAAATACCAAATTAGTGCACAAAAGAATTCAGGAACTTACTAATAAAAGAACAAGTACATCAACCGGGTGTCTAAAAACTGAAGATGGCAAAATCATAATAGAAAAAGACCAGATTTCACAGGTATGGACAGATTATGTGAAACACCTTTATGATGATAACAGAGACGAACAGTATGATATTAGATTTAATAATGAAGGACCGCCAATTTTGGAGATGGAGGTTCGAAATGTTCTTAAGCATATGAAAGCTGGCAAGGCCCCCGGTGCAGATAACATCACAACAGAAATTATTAAAGCTTTAGAAGAATTTGGACTAGATCAAGTCACCAGACTGCTGAACACATTATATGATACTGGAGATATACCTCCTGAATTATGTAACTCTATATTTATTGCAATCCCAAAGAAATCAGGAACCTTGGAATGTGATCAACATAGAACAATTAGTATAATGAGTCACATCACAAAGATTTTGCTAAGAATTATCATGCAAAGAATGAGGAAGAAGATACAGCCTGAAATAGGGGAAGAACAATGCGGGTTTGTAGAAGAAAAGGGTACAGTAAATGCTGTGTATATGCTGCGAACAGTTATTGAACGTGCTATAGAAGTAAACAAGGATATACATCTTTGCTTTATTGACTATACAAAGACTTTTGATAGTGTTAGACATGTCAGCATGGTGGATATGCTTGCAGATCTACAAATTGATGGGAAAGACATTAGACTTATAAAAAACATATATTGGAAACAACAAGCTGCAATAAGGATTGATAATGAAGTGGGACAGTATCAGCCAATTAAGAGAGGTGTTAGGCAGGGATGTGTGATGTCTCCAGATCTTTTTTCCCTGTACAGTGAAAATATTTTCAGAAATATAGAGGATATAAATGGAATCAGCATTGGAGGACGAAACATCAATAACATTAGATATGCAGATGAGACAGTATTAATTGCAGACAATGAGCAGGACCTGCAACAATTAGTAGATGCGGTTGTTGTACACAGTGAGCAACTGGGGTTAGAATTAAATTGTAAAAAGACTCAGGTTATGGTCGTCAGTAGCAAGGAAGAAGTGCCACAATGTAATATACAAGTAAATGGAAATATTCTTCAACAAGTGAATCGGTACAACTATCTTGGAACAGTTATAACATCTGATGGGAGATGCCTTGAAGAGATTAGAACAAGAATCGCCATGGCGAAAGTAGCCTTTAGCAAGATGAAAAACATTCTGACCAATAAGAAGATGTCAATTGAAACGAGAAAAAAAGTGTTGAGGGGATACATAGAGCCTGTCCTTTTGTATGGATGTGAAACTTGGACAATGAGCAGTCAAGCTGAAAAACATCTGATGGCTGCAGAAATGTGGTTTCTGAGGAAAATGCAAAGAATACCATGGACAGACAGAAAAACCAATGACCAAGTACTACAGGAGACAAATGAACATCGTAAACTGATTAGAGAAATTAGACGTAGACAGTCAAAATTTTTTGGACATGTTATGAGAAGAAATGGATTGGAGAACTTAGTGACAACTGGCAAGATCGAGGGGAACAGACCAAGAGGAAGACCGAGAGGAAAATACCTGGATGGCTAGGCCACATGGCATGGACGAGACAGGAACACTGAGCTGATCCACAACACTGGTGATCGAGTGAAATGGCGAGTCATGACCGCCCACGCTTCCCGGCATGGCACATGATTGATTGATTGAATAGATATGCAGAAACTGTTGTACAGATTACAACCGTGGATGATGTCCCAGTGACTTCCTAGCTTTTGGGAGAAGGCAAGACAAGGCATGATACTCTTATAAAAACCATACTGGAAGGCAAGGTTGAGGGCAAGCGAGCAAGAGGTAGACAACGATACAAGTGGGAAGATAACATCAAAAGATGGATGAACATCAGCCTGACAGAATGTACAGTCAAGGCGAGTGACATAGTCATAGTGTTGGAGATCCATTGCAGCCAACCTTCAATGTGAAGATGGCACTTGATTGATTGATGAAGACAAGGCATGTGATAAATATACCAACGGGTTGAAATTATATACTCTTCTGTCTGTCTTACACATGACATTGGGCCAAACTCAAACAATATTCTCAGAGGATCTGTACATTCTTTTGCCATCGCTGTTTTTGTGATGCCGATCCAACATGGACACCGACCCTTTCTCAAAATCTCTGTGAAGTAAAGCGTTGCCCGATCGTGTCTTTGAACTAGAAACGTCAATAATAATATCAACCTCAGGCATGGCTGGCGACTCAGAAACCGCTGCATCAGCATTGTGAACTACGTCAGCATTATCCCCGCCAGCGTGAGCTGCTTCTACAGTCGCTTCATCACAGTAATTATCATCATCATCATCATCCTCTTCTGTACTGTGCCCAGATGATGTGCTGAGTTGTCGAGGTGGAGGTAACTCTGGGTTAAGAGTTTCTTCGTCCGGAAGGTTAGATAACTCGTGCATTTCCCATTCCTTGACTGACACGGGGATGATGTCGAAGACCGGCCAGGACTGGGTGAAGCTGTTGATTGCTTTATGGAGCTCTGTTTTAAACTGGATGCTGGAGGCATCGATGTGGTCGACGCCGGTACTTTCTGGGAAAAAGTATCTGTGGAATACATACATGGATAAATATATGAAATAAAGAAATTAAATGTGTGTGTCTAGAGAGTGAGAGAGAGAGGGGAGGAGGGAGGGGGAGAGAGAGAGAGAGGAGAGAGAGAGTGTGTGTGTGTTGGGACAGAAACATTTAACGGTTAATCAGTTACAAAGTTCATTGACATCAGCTTCTTATGTCGAATATGGACGCGTTAGTTGGGACAGAAACATTTTACGGTTAATCAGTTCCAGAGTTAATTAACATCAGCTTCTTATGTCAAATATAACGCGTTGGCTGGGGCATAACAATTTTACTGTTAATTAGTTCCAGAGTTCATTAACATCAGCAACTTATGTCGAATATAGACGTGTTAACAAAGTTTATAGCAAACTTCGCTGATAATGTCGGGAGCATAGTAGACGCGAGTTTGACCCTTGGGTTCGCGTCTGAGAAATGAAGGAACAATTAGCCAGATATTAAACCGTGCACCCAGGCCTACAAAATGTGATAGCGCTAAAACACCAAAGTCTCCTCGCAGGAAATTACTTCGGGGCAAATAAATAAAAAAGATATACAGAATGAAATCTACCTGAATATGAATGGTATAAAACTGCCCACTACTGTTGCCAGCAACTGATTTGTCGTTGAGATTTGGTAGGCGTCGCCAAGGGCCATAACAACGACAAACACGAACATCAGGAACAGAAGAATTTTGAGAAAATCCCAGAGTGCAGAACAAACGTTTCGGTAGATAGGTCCTGGGCAGCCGAAATAGTTTAGCTTGATGGTGTCATAGAAGAATTTTTCAGGTGTTAAAGGCGTGTCTTTTTTGTCTAAGAAAACCAACATTCCAAATGTTTTCCACTGCAATTGATGGTTCTGTGGAATAAAAGGATGTTCGGATGTTATAACTTATAATTAACTGATTAAATACCAAACAAAAGGTAGGCTTAGGCCAAACAAGATACTTAATCAAATCAATAAATATTACAATGTAACAACATCATGGTCACTGAGCACTGAAAATGTTTAAGATATTACAAAACATAACACACAATATGATCACCCTAGTGTGACGATATATCGTCCTTATATCCAAATGGGAGGTCACATGTGACGATATATTACCCCTCGGTATTGGTTCAGTTACGACAGTAAAAGCAGTCAGGACATAGATCTTTCCTGGGAGAACATGTGGTGTGAATCAGGGACTATTTCGCTAATACTATAGGACAACATCAAGGTATATGAACTAATTTTTACATAAAATTAGGTGTTTGCTGTCTTGCACTATATTTAAACAGCGACCAAAGGTAATGTGGAGAACTGTGAGATATTATTTCGTGGATTAGTTTGGCCTTATGGAAAAAAGAAGGGTCTCCGAAGTGGTAACACCTGAATATGTTTATACTGAGTTATCAATTTCTCGTTTACTACCAATTAAGTGTATGGCCCGTTTCTGAAGTGATCAATTTCGCTGGGTGATTAGGAACAGCGATTACAAATTTTGGAGAAATAGTCAATATGTGTCTATCTGCGAGAAGCATTGAATATCTTTCTTGTGTTTTCATCAAGGAAATGTGCAATTTTACCAAGTTGGTAAATGTTATTTCTTATTTGTTTAACGAGCATTTGAACATGGTACTTAAAGATTAATGATAAGGCCCAATGTTTTACATTCAGTTACACTTATGCAGGCCTGTCACTGATGTAGAATTGAAGGATTCTCTGCGAAGTCAACATTTTAGTCCATCTGACCAGTGTAGGGATTGAACCCACTACATAGCCATCAAGACACGCGTTGTTTAAAGGCAAAAACTCTTCTTATCCATTCCGCCATGATAACCTCCACCAGCGGGCCATGAGGCGAGCGTTGCTATGCACAGAACCTGCAAGTTGAGGATGATGATGATGATGATGGTGATGATGATGATAATGATGGTGATGAAGATGATGGTGATGACGATGATGGTGGTGATGATGATGATGATAATGATGGTGATGAAGATGATGGTGATGACGATGGTGGTGATGATGATGATGGTGGTGATGATGATGATGGTGGTGATGATGATGATGGCGATGATGATGATGATGGTGATGATGACAATAATGATGATGATCATGGTGACGATATAAAGCTGTCTTAGGAGCTCAGTGACATAAGACTCTAAAACCCGGGAAGGTTAACCCGGTCAACAATCGCCGGCAGAAGTCGGATGTGTTGGCCTAACGGCGCAAGAACGCAGCTCTGCTGTAAACAGCACAACACAATCGCGTCCAAAAAAAACTCTCCGGATGAACACAGAGGAAGAAGTACAAGAAGAAGGCTCGAAAAAGGATTTAGATTTTCGTTTCCCTATGGATGGAATTTTCCTGAGCACGTCTCTCCACCTGTCTGCCTGGCCAAGGATTTAGCGACATTGTTCGTAATCCCGTATATCCACGTGGGGAAACCAGCAGCTGCGAGAATCGGCAGCTGTTCTTGCCGCACTGGTAACTTGCGGGGGTATTTGAGCCGGTCTACCAAGAAGCAATGGCAAATTACTGAACGTAAAATCATGCCTAGTACATCAACAGCAGCTGACAATGCTGTTGTTGACTGCAACGTCCTGTAAAGGATATGCAACATTTTAAAAAAAACGTCTCTCGAGGTCTACTTGTTCACCCTTATCCATGAAGGCGAGGCATCCATTTTTTTTTTAAAGCTAAAATTAAGAATGCACGGAATAATTAATGAATTAGTAATTAATTAGCGGCAATTTTTACTTGCTAATTAGGTCACCACACATCATATAAAAAATTAATGACATGACCAGTAAGGCCTCGCAACCCCGATCGCAGTGATGTATAGTTGCTAAGATGTTCGTTTAAAAACTAAATAGATATTCTCAAAAAATGCAACATTTTGATAACTTGGACTCAACTTTGACCAGGCCGCATAAGAATCCACGCAGTGAGCGGATTTTTGAGTAAATGTTTGTCAAAGGTCACGACACTCAAATTTGAATAACTCCACTTAGAACTGAGATACAAACATCATTGAGGTACCGTTAGATTTGGTTTTTCAAGGCCTGTCTATCTGTGGTGATATCATTAACAAATAACCAATTTTAAAATCATGATCAGAAACCCTACCAGTCCACTACATAAGGATCAAGGAGGGATAAAATACCCTGTTATTACTATTTCTTCTTCTTCTTCTTCTTCTTCTTCTTCTTCTTCTTCTTCTTCTTCTTCTTCTTCTTCTTCTTCTTCTTCTTCTTCTTCTTCTGCGTTCATCTGGAGTTTTTGTTTTTTTCGGACGTGATTGCGTTGTGCCTGTTTACAGCAGAGCTGCGTTCTTGCGCCGTTAGGCAGACACATCCGACTTCTGCGTGCATATGTTGACCGAGTTAACCTTCCCGGTATTATTGCTATTTAAGATAGGCGACTGTTGGCTGACGGATTGTGAACCCTCTACAAGACACGTGTGCAACTCGGAAGTCTGTTGAACTGGGCTCATGTCGTTTGTGCCCTGAAAAGGGGTTGCGCCTATCAGAGCGGGGTTGGTGTAGAGCAGTAGTTCTCAACTGGTGGGGAATTCCCCCCTAGGGGGGAATTTGAGAGTTTCCAGGGGAGGGGGGGGGGGTTAAGATTTCTTCAAGATCGCGTTAACACAAGAACCGATCACTTGTTATTGTTTTTCCCTCCATACTTTACGGTTCTGTACTTCTCGCACTTCTGAAATTAGTTTTATAATGTAAGTAGACCCGCAAATCACGTTTTATGTAGACATCTAGACTTGTTCTAGTATGTGTTATTAAATTTAGCTTCCATTTTTACACATACTGTGCAGGAGCGAAAAAAGGGGAGGGGGGATTTATAGGGAGGAAATACGAAGGGGGGGGGCGACATTCTGAACATATGGTGAAGGGGGAATGGGCAAAAAAAAAAAAAAAAGGGTTGAGAACCACTGGTGTAGAGAATGTCTTCCCAAAGGCCTAGCGAAGTAGCATCACCACGGGGGTTGTGTAGCAAGTCTCTCCTTCCACTCTCAAAGATAAGAAACCAGCGGGCCGTGCGGCACTGGTAGTAGGACTTTACACATGTCATCATCAGCACCCAGTGCCTTGCCGGCTGGCGTGGGCGATCATGCTTCTCCATAAACTGTGATCTCCGACGGCACGGACCAATTCCTGTGTTGACTCTCTTCCGAGCCATGACTGTCAAGAATGTTCTCACACTGTCTTCCTCTATCTCTCTTACCACAAATGTCTCCGGTTGTTACATGTTCTAGTGTTTGTCTTTTGATTATGTGGCCAATAAATGATGTTTGTGATAAGTTGTCTATGCGACTTAGCTTCCCTCAAAATGTTCAGATTGCTCATTTTGGCTGTCCAATTAATTTTCAGCATTCTTCTATAAAATCACATCCCCAAAGCTTCTATGGAAATTTTCACCTGTTTAGTAAATGTCCAGGCGTATTCGCAGCCGTATGTTAAAATTGGTTCTATGTAACATGTAAGAAATCTTTTCCTAACTTTCAAGGACAGTGACTCATTGAACATAATTTTCTTCCTTTGATAGAATGCAGTTTTTGCCTGTCTCATTCTGTTCTTTATCTCAATGATGCATCTTCCATATGATGTTATCCATGTACCTAGATATCTGAAATTTTGCACTTACCCCCCCCCCCCACACACACACACACACACACACACATACACACGCACGCGCGTACGTCTTTAACTTTAATTGCACATTTAGGCACAATGTGTTTCTTTGATATCACCTTGACTTCTGTTTTTCTATTACTCAAGCGCTGGTCCAATTTTTAATTTGCTACAACGACTGTAGAGAGAAATATTACGGATGAGCACAGTACATGCGGGCTAGACGCGGCAAGGCAATCCAGTACAATCTCAGCTAGATTTATGCTAGCTCTCCTGCTTGCACGACCTGAGATTTAATCCTGGTCAAGCACGTCGATGCTGTCTTTTAGGTCATCATCATCATCATCATCATCATCATCATCATCATCACCATCATGTACCATGCCGATAAGCGTGGGCGGCCATGTTTCGCCATCTTACACTATCACCAGAGTCTATATATTATTCCTTTCTCGACCATGTCCTGTGGTCAAGCCATCCAGGTATTGACTTCTCTGCCTCCCCTTGTTCTTTTCCCCTCAATCTTGCCAGTTGTCAGCAAGTTCTCTAGTTTATTTCTTCTCATAACTCCCCCCCCCCCCCCCAAAAAAAATATTGGCTGCCTGGTTCTTCTTCTTGCGTTATAGGCACAGTGAGAAGAGTTACGTTGTGAGGTCTGAGGCATCGAGGGACTAAGCGTGAGGCATCGGAGGACTAAGCGTGAGGCATCGGAGGACTAGTTAGTTAGTTAGTTAGTTAGTCGCAGTTCCAACTTCACAGCAACGGGTCGTCCCCATTATGCTCCGTTCCTGTGCCAGTGAATATCACACAAAACGCTCCCCACTGCCCAATGTGAAAAGTGGAAAAGACAGGAGTCTCGACAAACAACAGCCCGCACAGATACACTGCATAATGCCGCCGCCAGAATGTCAACACACCAGTCCCCCACGAAACACCCAGTTCATCTCTGATGGAATCGACAGTCATTTTCCTATCTGAATGTTTCCTAGATGTTCACCCACACAGTCCACGAAAATACAGTTCATCGCTGATGGCAATGGCAGTCAACCAGAAGCCCAGAAGCCACGCATTTCTGCATAAGGCAAAAACCGGTCAACTCTGGGACATAGCCACCTGCCATCACTCCGAACATGCAGTCACGTTCCAAAAAAACAAAACAACCTTAGGCAGATTCAAAAGCATTTCACACGAAACTCACAGCTCACAGTGTCGCCTCACGCACTCACTCAGTAGCAGGGCGACGGAACCATCAAGCCTCCTTAGTCGCCTCTTACGACATGCGTGGTAGGCATCGGAAGACTAAGCACGTATGGGAATGTCCAGTGACATCGATAGAAATAATATAACAGGATATACAGAATGAAGAATTAAGCAACTCCCCCCGACCTTGACACGAATCTGAGGACTGACACTGGCAAGCTTGTTCGTGGCGGCTTCCCCTTGCACTATAAAGGCTGTGTTTTCCTGGTCTATGGCTTCCTGTGTGGCCACGTGAGTTATCGCCTCCCTCGTCATTGCCAACAGTTGTCGATGAATTATCTGTAGGTGATAAATTGCACTCAATAATGTACACGCTAAGCACAGTTAGTATTACCATATTACCAGGACATGTTCATGGAAGAAGGAAGGGGCAACACAGCTCAAGTTCTTTCTCATTCATTCATTCATTCATTCATTCATTCATTCATTCATTCATTCAGTAGCATGTCCTTTGCAGAACCTCGTTCCCATAACAACCTTCCGGAAAACCTCTCGATCATAAGCAAAATGTCCCATCTGGAGATCATCTGCCACATCCTGCACCCATCTTCTTTTTGGCCTTCCTCTTCCTTTCTTCTCGGGCATATATCCCTCCATGATTGTTCTCTCCAAACTTTTATGACGTTTCAAGTCACCAGTATATTTCAATTTTCTTTGTTTTATTGTCTTTAGTAGCTAACCTTCTTTAATATTCAGATCTTGTAGTATGGATGCATTTCTCTTTTCTGTATCCAAGATATTCTTCGAACCCGTCTATAACATCTATATTCAAAAGTATTCATGCAAACTTACAAATGCCAACTTACAATACATATCTCTAACACACAAAAAACAAATACAACTAAACACATATACACAAAATCCATGCTGGCCTATATAGTCGTGACAAACACCTTTAGCGAAGATTTGAGAGCTTTTCTACTTTCGTCTCCAGGCTTGTGGATGAAAACAAATATTACACAAAATAAACAAAATAAACTGTCTCGTAACCTGTCAATATTCTATTAAGGATGTCAAATGTTTAAGCATGTGACATCACGATGCAGACGAACACGGGGACGTCATAATGGCAGTTTAAAAATAGCCGTCCCACTTTTGACATGCATTGAAGATGAGGAGGGTTCTGTTTTTGTGTGTGTGGATCAGTGACGGGTGAAACCTATAGAAATGCATCGGTGAATGAAGGTCCAGTATGATGATGCATGCCTGTCCGTCCATCAAGTGTAGGATTGGAGTAGGAAGTTTCGACTCTCAATCAAAACCAAACGACATGGACTTTTGAGTAAATATGTCCTTTTGCAACATGACAATGCTCGACCCCAAACTATCTGTGCAACAGTTGCAACCATAGAAGACCTCCATTTTGAATGTGTGCCACATCTCCAGTTCTCGCCAGACCTAGCCAAAGTGATTTCCACCTGTTTGGACAACTCAAAAAGTCACCTGGAGGAACAGGTTTTCATTTGAAGCGCCCTTGTGTTTACACCTTTTGGCCAACACATCAGACTTCTGCTAGCGTTTATTCACCGTATTCACCGCCCCGTTCACCTTCTACTTTCCATGTAAAGGTGACCTTACCTTGTGGTATGACTGGTAGAGGCGATACACCCGAGAAAAGGTGTTCTTACTGTACACAACCACCATCAGGAGAACGGCCAGGTAGTGTAGGATGACCCCGGCGTTCACGATCACGCCCATGAATGTGTACACGGAAATCTCCACGAAGAAGCTGACCACCTCCATCAGCAACAACGTTACCGACCTGTAGGATCAATGTAGAAAAAGATCGAGGGATAAAGTGATATACGCTGCTGTTCTCATAATTTTATAAATTGTACAAGGCAATCAGCATCCATCCATCCATAATTCCATCCAGCATCCATCCATTAATTCTTTGTCCTTGTCTTGCCTTTCTTTCTTCCTTTCTTGCGCCATGCTCTCAACTCAGTAGCAGGGCGACGGAACCATACACTCCCAGTCCAACATGAGGAAAATGCGAATGCAAACGGTAGCCACGAGCATAAACACTCCAGAAGCCTTAACCGTTTCAATGCCTATCCTCCGTGTTCGCGACCGAAAATGTTGTCTTTCCTGTATCCTTGCAATTTGGATTTCAGTGTAGGTCTGTCAAAAGGGGTATTTCAGATGAAGAATACAACCAGCCTGCTACTGGGACGATTAGCACATACAGCCTGCGATAACTCTGTGGGAGACAGAGCCTGTAAGAGTTTGGCCGATGTGCTAAGATGTCCTTTCTTAAATCGATCCATTTATCTTTGTGACGCTAGATAATGCCATCTCCCTTTGATGAAAAAGCACCAAAATCGACCCCCAAAAAGCACCAAAATTTTTTTTGAAGCACCAAAAAAAAACCAAAAAGCACCAACTGTTTTTATTACCAATGTAACAAGGTAGCACAGTATAATTTATTATTATCACTTCATATTACAATGAAGTTTATTCCAGATCCGCCAAATCCCAATTAGAACTACTTTCGAGCCAAAAAAGCACCAAATTGCAATACTAATTTTTGGGAAATCACTAAAACAAGCACTGGCGGTATTCATTCAAAATGTTATAAAGTAGCACATCATAATTTATTATTATCACTGAATATTAGAATGAAGTTTATTCCAGATCTGCCAAATCCCAGTCAAACAACTCCTCTTCAGTTTCTGTAGCTATTTCCTGCTGTGTTTGCTCCTGCGATGATGAGTATGAGGAGGATGATTGAAAGAAACATGTATATGCCTCCTGTGATCCAATTTTTCGCAGAATATCCTTAGGTAGTTTATAATCATGACAGCATTTGCCATATCTTTTCATTCCATATCTAATAGTCAAAACAGCTGTCAAACTCTTTATGCTAAGTCTATTCCGCAATTTTGATTTTATAATTTCCTATCTGACTGAAAATACGCCCCACGTCCGCATTAGAATGAGATAAAATGAGCAGAGTTAAAGCTAAATCTGTAAGATCTTGGAAAGAATTTTCACCGGTGGCATCCCTGTATGAGGCTATTTCTGCCCACTGTCCAAGTATTTCAGAGGTCTGTGTCCACTGCATATGATGAAGTTTTCTCCATTGGAAATCGATGCGGGTGAGAGTAGCTGCATCTTCTACAAACATTTTAGCAAGATCCAATATACAGGGCATCATTTGCTGTAGACATCCACTTCCACTAAGACATGACATGGACTCTAACACTCAAACGTTATCGGGTGTACGTAAACGAAGCTGTCGACAGCTCTATTAAAAACTGGATGCACCTTCCACGAATTTCTTTCTCATCGGGAAACTTGTAGTCTGCTATTAAAGGGAGTTAAATTAGTTGAATATTGCGAGGTAACGTACTAAGACTGTTTTACTCCCTCGCTTCAGTTCAAATTCGGCTTTTTAGTGTTCCCAAAATGAATTTTAGGTACTTTTGCTTTCTTTCACCCCAAACAAAAGGGAATCCCAGGGTATGACGTCACATCCAGGGGTTCCCTGTGTTGCGCCGAACATCCAGGGGGTTTCCGTGTGTTGCGCCGTAGCTCGGTGCGCAATTCTATGCGGCGGTGGTGCGCTATTCTTTCACTTTCCGGTTAGGGTTAGGGGTAGGGTTGTGTGTGTATGTGTGTCGAAGACACATATATACCTACCCCTAACCCTAACCCTACCCCTAACCCTAACCGGAAAGTGATAGTTCCCAGAAAACTCATGATGAGACAGACACTCACACAGAAACGGTTGCCACAGCCCAAAGAAACAACACTGTGGTGTGGGGCAATTGAAACGCACTGACACGCACTCCAGCCGAACACAGAGGAGATCACCGTCGGCGCTAAATATAGCTGGTGACTCTAAATATAGCTCGCAAAGTTTGTTTGGGGTGAAAGAAAGCAAAAGTACCGAATTTTAAAGTAATTTTTACCCACCCCCAAAAAAGCACCAAAAAGATTTTGTGAAGCACTAAATTTACGCGGCCGCGCTAAAAGGAAAATTTTCGCACTAACTGACTTAAAAAAGCACTAAATTTAGCGCGAAAAGTACTAAATTGGCAACACTGTAGATGACACCATCTGTATGAGAATCCTGCTTTTTGCAAATGTCAGTCAAGAGTTATCTCCCCCAAAGCCACACAAAACAAAAAATATTTTTCTGATGAAACAAAATACTAATTCTGTGATTTAGACATTAAAATGCTGATTATGTGATTTGGAGTGCACAATATTGATTCTGTGATTTAGTAAAGAAAATATTCTAGCGGGTCTATGTTGACAGTTGATATGACTTGTTTTTTTTTTGTTTTTTTTTAAATTTCCGTTTGTTTGTATTGAACTCAAGCTTTGTTCACACTGGATCGAATGGATATGAACGCCCGCTTTTAAACTTCCGGTGTGCTGATGCCAAGGTTAGTTGGGCTAAAGTGTTGACTTCTCGTCATTACAAGTACCTCAGAAGTCGGAGTAGGTACGGTTCGCCTGATGCCGAGGGACACTGGTAATGGGGAAAGCTAATCCACACGCAGATATCAGCCCAGTGAGCTAGAATTAGTAGCAGGTATACGGATTACGCTTGAGTTTAAAGCGAGCGAACGCACAAAAGAAAAAGAAAAGACTTGTGCCAAAGGTCAAGAGTCAAAGTACCTAAGAGCTCTAATAACAAAAGTAACAACAAAAATAACATAAACCGCACCAACAACATAAAAGCAATAATTCAAACAAAGGTGAAATGAATCATCGGAGAAACTGCTCCTACCAGAATGATATGAGGCACATGATGATAACTAACAGCTGTAGAATGATGCCCTTCGTGGTGTAGCGATGTTTTTCCACGAAGTTTTCATTGGCGGTCACTTCGCGAAGTTTCAGCTGTTTCTTCACAGGCGCTAGTTTCTCAGACAGTTCCTGAAACTTTTTGATGAGTCTGAGGAAATTAAGCACAGATTGATTTCAGAATCAGCTTAAGAATATCACATACAACAGCGACAAAAAATATTAACAACATCGGATACAATAGCGACAAAAAGAGGAAGGCAAAGAGGTAACAATTTCGATGGCTTGGCCACATGGCAAATCAATCAATCAATCATGTGCCATGCCGGAAAGCGTGGGCGGTCATGACTCGCCATTTCGCTCGATCACCAGAGTCGTGGATCAGCTCAGTGTTCCTGTCTCGTCCATGCCACGTGGCCAAGCCATCCAGGTATTTTCCTCTCTGTCTTCCTCTTGATCTGTTCCCCTCGATCTTGCCAGTTGTCAATAAGTTCTCCAATCCATTTCTTCTCATAACTGACACACAAATTCAGAGCCGATACACGACACTGTTATTGTGTGAGATGGCGAAACATGATTGTGAACGCTTTTCGGCATGACTCATGCTGATGATGATGATACAACAGTTGCATTCAACCTCGGCATCTCAGCGCCCTGGGGAGACACAACTGGCTGCCAAGGGCGTCATGGGTGGGTGTGGATTTGTTTTGGATTTAGTTGTAAACTTAAAACTATTTAATGTGTGAAGTTTTATTGTTAATAGCAATGGTATTCATAGGAAAGATCTGTGAGAAAAGAAGCCAAGGCATATTGAGAGAAATGACGAAATATGGCATGCAGGAATATTATCAGCGGAGTTGATTCGGAATATCGAGGACTGAGATTTGTAGAGAGATATGAACGCCTACGCCTGTTGGCAGGGCACACAATGATGGTAATGTATGATAAAGGAAACGTTTTATATACTTGAATGTTGATTTCTAAGAAACTATGCAATTGCAGTAAAAATAATGGCATAGACAAATATATGTTTAGGAGTGTTTTCAATGCTATCCTGCTAAAAGAAAAGGGTAGGCTAAATGTCGAAACAGTTAGGTTTACCACTTTTCCTACAAGGATGTCACAAAAAGAATTTAATTAGAGGAGCGATGGAAAGATTTCTGTTGGCCAAAAAATATATAGAAATAATTTTATTGTTCCCAAAAAAAAGTTATAGGAACAATAAGGTTGACACATAAACTTATAGAAAGAATTATGTTGGCCAAGAAATCCATTGAAAGAATTATGTTGGCTAGGACATCCATAGAAAGAATTATGTTAGCTATGACATCCATAGGAAGAATTATGTTGGAAAGATCGAGGGGAAGAGAGGCAGAGGCAGACCAAGAGAAATGATGCTGGATGGATTGAGACGGTTGCATGGAGATATGCCACATGGCGTTTAGACAGAATGACGTCATCGGAAAATGCGGTAGAAAATGATATAGGGAAAACCCCACAAGAAACTAAGGAAACTTAGAAACAGGAAACGTCAGACGACAACAGAGAAGGAACGAAGAGGACCTTGGGTGATTCGGCTGAGGCGCGACATATTGTGTGAAGCCCGTGTTCGTTTGGAGATTTGGTTGTGAGAAGGCAAAGGCTTGGCTGAGGACTATCAGGTGGAGGATGTCTAACGAAGAAAGTGTCAATACTGAGCAGAGGACCTGAAGGCATGGAACACCTAGACAAATCTGTGAAAATGAGAACAGCGAGATAGATTGAACTCCTAACTACAGTCGGACATTACTGGGATAGAATCGTAAATATTTTGTGTGAATGCCGTTCCTGTGTTAAAAGGGACAATTCATTTTCTCGATGAATCCATTGTATTGATCCAGCGCATCATTAAAAGAATGTGTGAGTACTGTTGTTTAGGATGGCGTCGGTTGATTCTTCGCATTTACAGTTCGAGCTTATTATTGCTTCAACGTTAACGTTGCCAATTTGATAATTGCGGGAGTTGCGTTGTGGCAGATGTGGGGGCTCGTCCGGGATTTAATTCTTATTTATTTCGTAGAAGTTCTTACGGATTATTATTCTGTGAAAGTCTACTATGTTAAGATCTGCCAAATTCTAGACGATGATAATATTCTTAAAGATCTTCTTAGTCGTCTCTAAAAAAATTATGTATGTTATATTTTCTTACTTATTGTCTGCGTTCATATTTGGATTTTCGTTAGGCTGATTAACATATGTTGCATACATTCACCCAGGTAGATTACTGTTGAAAACAACAAATTGCGAATTATGTGAAATTTATTAGTGTTATTCGGATATGTACATGGTTTGTTTAATTCGTTCTTTGGCAGGGACATTGTTCGCCATGACATGTGACACTGCACAATCGAGTGTGATTGACCATGTGCGCTGTAATTGATGAACTATACCTGAACATTTCTGGATTATCGGAAATCGTTTGTATTTCTAAAATAATGTTATGTCATATTATTACAGCATATTCGCGGTAAACATTGATAGTTATAGTGCTATTTCGTGGATCGAAACCTGACTATTGATGAGAGTGTATGTGTTGAACACTGATACAGTAAATGAGAATAGACATGGTTTTCGTCGCGAAACGACATATGTCAATATTAATTGTACCCTTGTGATCATTACTTGAGTAACATTACTCATTTCATTAATCAATTATTAATTTATTGCTAATGCATAGCATAGAATTATATATATATTTTATTTCACATAAATCCAGTTCATAAAGTTAAGTAGTTACATATTCTTATTATTATTGTTCATATTAGTACTTAATTATACATATGATGGGTTATAGATTTTTCAATTCTCATTGTGATCGCCATTGCCAAGTATAGCCACCACATTATGAAATACGCCGTTATATGATATTGTCACTCGGTCATTATTGCCACACCTACACAAAGAGTTTATGATGACGTCTCTAAAGAGCATTTACCTCGATTACGCCTAAAATTATGACTTCATAATACTGGTACCTCACCTACCCGTTTGATGAGATTAACATTCACGACATAGCAGTCGAGATAACTGCACAGATGGTTACAAGACAATAGTAGATGCAACTGGTACCTGTTTATTCCTCACGTCCCCTTACTCCAGGTTTTGACCTAGAGAAGGACGCTTGTCCTTAGGGACAAATGAGGGACTTATCTTTATGATTAGTTAGTACAGCCTCCCCATGGGCTGTATACACGACATCTACCGTTGGTGTATAGATTGGAGGGCGTGCCCGTTATATATTTTTTTTTATTTTGTGGGTAATGGATAGGTGTCCATAGCATCTTGCTAGTCCGATAAAAGTCATTATGTCTGCACTGCTATGTGTCAGGTTAATTCTCTTGATGAAAAAAAAATGATTTCATCATTTTAAAAGGGAGGGGGGCATACTGCCACATGGCGTTTAGACAGAATGACGTCATTGGAAAATGCGGTAGAAAATGATATAGGGAAAACCCCACAAGAAACTAAGGAAACTTAGAAACAGGAAACGTCAGACGACAACAGAGAAGGAACGGAGAGGACCTTGGGTGATTCGGCTGAGGCGCGACATATTGTGTGAAGCCCGTGTTCGTTTGGAGATTTGGTTGTGAGAAGGCAAAGGCTTGGCTGAGGACTATCAGGTGGAGGATGTCTAACGAAGAAAGTGTCAATACTGAGCAGAGGACCTGAAGGCATGGAACACCTAGACAAATCTGTGAAAATGAGAACAGCGAGATAGATTGAACTCCTAACTACAGTCGGACATTACTGGGATAGAATCGTAAATATTTTGTGTGAATGCCGTTCCTGTGTTAAAAGGGACAATTCATTTTCTCGATGAATCCATTGTATTGATCCAGCGCATCATTAAAAGAATGTGTGAGTACTGTTGTTTAGGATTGCGTCGGTTGATTCTTCGCATTTACAGTTCGAGCTTATTATTGCTTCAACGTTAACGTTGCCAATTTGATAATTGCGGGAGTTGCGTTGTGGCAAGATATACCATCAGCAGAGTTGATGCAGAAAACCAAAGGCCGAGATCTGTGGAGAGCCATGAACGCCTACGCCAGCCGACAGGGCACTTGATGATGATGATGATGATGATGATGATGAGGAGGAGGAGGAGGAGGAGGAGGACATCCATAGAAAGAATTATGTTGGCTAGGACATAAATAGAAAGAATTATTTGGGCTAGGATATCCATAGAAAGAATTATGTTGGCTAGGACATAAATAGAAAGAATTATTTGGGCTAGGATATCCATAGAAAGAATTATGTTGGCTAGGACATAAATAGAAAGAATTATTTGGGCTAGGATATCCATAGAAAGAATTATGTTGGCTAGGACATAAATAGAAAGAATTATTTGGGCTAGGATATCCATAGAAAGAATTATGAAGGCCAAGAACGCCACATAAATTCCCTGGAATATTTCCTGCTACCCATTTTATGCTGAAGGTTAATTTTTAAACATACCCCGTCTCTGGCATATTTCGCTGCATCTTATGTGCATATTGTAGAGTTATATATCATCTGACGTTAATAAATGAATAATACTTTAACTGAAACAATTAAAACACATGGCCACAGATATTGTTCCAGTGGGGAGTATCTGTTATCCCCACGACAATTTCATATTTACAACTAACTCCTTCTGTTTGCACAAAACCGGCTGCAACCGACTAGTTGCGATGGTTCGAAGTCTATCGAGGGCGAGTTGGAAGCAGACTGCTTTGCGTTGATTTATACGATATGAGGTGTCGGTCTTTCGGAAATCACTGACAAACTCATAATCATTATGCGCCCTGTCGGCTGTCGTAGGCGTTCGTGTCTCTCCACAGATCTTGGTCTTTGGTATTCTTGATCAACCATGTTGATGATATTCGTGCATGTCACCGCCTCAGTCCTTCCATCATCATTTCTCTTGGTCTGCATCTGCTTCTTTTCCCACTGATCTTTCCAGCCGTCATGATGTTCTCTAGTGCTTCCCTTCTCATCACATGACCAAAGAAAGCTGTTTATCTCTTTCTTATTATTGCATACAATGCTCTGGTTTCATTAGCCTCTTTCAGGCAATGGTCGTTAGTTATTCTGGCAGTCCATGGAATTCGCAGCATTCGTCTCAGAAATCACATCTCTTTTGTAGGAAAGTTCTTCCTGACTTGTTCATTCATCGCTGACAAACTACTAAACGTAACATTGCCTAGAAAATCCCAAACAGTTAATACATGCTGGGGTAGACTGTGACATCCTGTAAAGGACAGGGGGACACTTTATTACTAAAAATACTACTCATACAAAATGACAATAAAGAAATACAACACAAGTCATACGAAATGGACTTACCCCTGTGGACATATAAACGCGAAGAAGTGGATTAAGAGGCGAAAGCTAAGGTTGAGCGTTGGGAAAATGTAGAAAGCCACAAACGGAAGACTGATCACTATAATAATGGCTATGTAGGGTAGGAAGAACACCAGTCCCACAATTCCAAACAGTCTGAACGGCATAACTATCATTTTGATGATCCAGGCCAAAATGGTGATTCTGTGATTTAGAAAACAAATTATTGATTCAAAGATTTAGAACACAAAATATTGAATCAGTGATTTAGAGCACAATATATTGATTCAGTGATTTAGAACAACAATATATTCATTCAATGATTTAAACAACAAAATACTGATTCTTGGGAAATAAAATGAAATATTAATTCT
Source organism: Cepaea hortensis (assembly GCA_963921405.1). Lineage (NCBI taxonomy): Eukaryota > Metazoa > Mollusca > Gastropoda > Stylommatophora > Helicidae > Cepaea > Cepaea hortensis. The sequence goes on from OY992882.1 coordinate 12,586,997, forward strand.
GAGAATTATGAAATAAAATGTTGATTTAGTGATTTAGAAAACAAAATATGGTTTCTGTGATTTAGAAAAAAAAAACAACAACAACAACAACAAAATATTGATTATCTGATTTAAGAAACAAAATACTGAGTCTGTGAATGTATTTTTCTCATAGACCATGCTGAGTGGCGTTGAAGATCATGTCTGTCTAACAGCCTTCAGACTCTTGTGCTGCCAGTAATTTCTGACACCGGCGTTCCTTTATGCTGTGATGTCAAACTGTCCAGCGTTTCCTCTTTTGGCCTCCCCGTGCCTCTCTTCCCCTCCAACCGTCCAGTTGTGACGACACACTCCAGCTATCCTCTTCCCATAACATGCTCAAAGAACGCATACTGACTTCTTCTGATGCGAGTAACCAATTCTCTTTGTGAGTTAACTTCTTTCATGACATCTTCACTGCTCTCTCTCTCTCTCTCTCTCTCTCTCTCTCTCTCTCTCTCTCTCTCTCTCTATCTCTCTCTCTCTCTCTCTCTCTCTCTCTCTGCTTTGCTGTCGAGTAGTGAACATGTAAGTCCAACTGGCCTGATATGATCTGAGCCAATGTTAAGGTAGGGGAATTAACCGAAATAACACAACAAAACATGAGTTAAATCTCTTTACCAAGGTTACTGAGTGTAATCAACCACAACTCAACTGGTCAATAATTGGACCCAAAATTTAATCTAAGTTTTAACGAGACAATATTTCAGTATAGTTACATAAGGTACAATGAACACAAGAATGCATAATACTTCACTCAGAATTAGTTACAAAACGAAACAATGCTCTTAACAACAGTCGATTACAATATTACCTTGGATGATTCCACTGTTGAAAAGACAGAACGTACCTTTGTGTTAATAATTAGAGATAGCAATACAAAGATAGCCCACCAACCTCCCACGTAATTAACGATGCTTTTCGCGTTTTGTAGCCCATAATGCATTTGCCACTCCTTTAGGACTCTATGATTGGGCCTACATGCCTGTTGGGCTACAAAACGCGCCAAACACATTAGATGTTCGTTGTCTGAGTCCTGAGCCACCAAGTGACTACAAAATATCCATGGATTCTCAGCTCCGTGCCATAACCTCACTCTTCCCGTGTTCCACTCTGCTCACTTGGGCGTGAGTCCAATTATTGACCGAGTTGAGATGTGGTTGATTACACCCAGTAACCATCGGTAAAGAGATTTAACTCATGATTTGCTGTGTTATAATATTTCGTATGGAATAGAGAGAAAAAGCAGCGGCTGCAGCAGGATATAACAATATGAAATGGAAACAAATAGATATTTTAAACTCCTGCGAGAAAAAACGAACTAAACATCAACAAACGTTGCACATACCTTACAAGGAGATCCACGTGTCTCGAAATACAGGTGAAAAATCCGAAATCAGAAGCACTCAATAAATATAAAAATGAATAATAAAATAAGATAAAATACACACGAACGCATACAATACGACACACAGACGTTTCGATTCTCAGAATCTTTGTCAATGACAACACAGCTAACAACGAGATACAGCAAACGAAAGACCACAATACACTAACACACGATCTATATCCGATCATTCTCATCCCTCGGTAAGGTGTCGGATTTTTTTCTATCGGGGGCAAAAAGAAAATCCTAACCTGCACAGTTCGCGGCGACTGCACTAGCCAGGCGGCCTTTATTCCTCAGGCTCAAAGACCCCTCTGCCATACACCGCAAGGTACTATAGTGGCAGTAAATGACAGTTTTTTGACAGTTGATTTAACGAAGCGAGCCGAGATATACTTTTGTTAGAGTTCATATAAGTATATTATCACGGAACAGCCCTGTCAGCAGCAATATGGCACCTTCCAATCACTCATCTTTTGTTCATCAATTATGCATGATACATTCACATGGGGAAACATTGTCAAATGAAAGTTGTAAACATAAACAATGCATATTATGCCATGTAATGAAACAGGCAGACATGCGTATACACGCACATTCATAAATACACACACACACACACACACACACACACACACACACACACTCACACACACACCCTCCCGCCCGCGCGCGCGTCCGTACCTACCTACTTGCCTACCTACCTACCTAATGCATGCACGCACGCACGCGCGACCGCACGGGTGGGGGGGGGGCAGACGGACGGACAGACAGACGGACAGACAGACATAACTCATATAACTGAAAGCTGTGAAAGGGGTACGAAGAAGGCAAGATGGCAGCAACGACATCTTCTGGGTCATAACTAACCACAGAGGTGGAGGTGAAGACTGAGGAAAACTGCTGGGGAAAGCAGCTGGCTTTCTCACGGCCAGTCAAGATGTGGTGATAACGCTGGTAGAAGCACCGGGTGAATAATGTTTGCCCTCCGAGAGTGGGACGGCTTCTGGGCAAACACACTTAGTGATGTCGATATGGGGTAATTACGATAACCAACGTCTCGAAGGTGGATACGCTCCACAGAATGTTAGGAAGGTAAAGGGGCCGGAACATTCCGCGAGGGGTCTATTTCTGATGATTAAAAGCCTCCTATCATGCCGGCTCCCTGGCCGAGGAGTTAGCAGCTTTCTCTGTAACCCCGAATGCTCTCGTGGTTGACGTGAGCGCACGAGAATTGGAAGCGGTTCGAGTCGCGTCAGTGACTTATGAGAGTATGGAGCCGGTCGCGCAGAAAGTCGTGGCGTGCTGATGAGCGTAATCTAGCCTAGGAATCAACATACAACTGAAACATGCTGGTGTTGAACGCAATATCCTGAAACAGGTTGGAAACGAGGAAAAAAAGCCTCCTATAGTGCTTGCTCAGCGGCGGAGTTTTTACCACCGATGGCTAGACTTTTCCTCATTTTGGCAAGCGCCCGGGCGACAAACCCGCATCCAATCTTCTTATAACATTACCAGCATAAAATAACATAAAGTAATGCAGCTTTAAAGAACAGAATTACGAAATATACAGAACGTTGCGGCGACTAGCCTTCATCAGCAAACAAATACATACACAAAACACAATATATAATCAAGGAGAAGACCCTCCAGTGACTACTCTACGGCATAAGAACGGGATGAGAAGAATACAAAGATGTAAGAAAAAATGAGAACAATTAAGAAAAAATGAAAATGTGAACAAACAAACAAAATATTTGCTACTCATCTCAGAATCCCAGACTGTGATACGAACATGGATTGGACTTTGCTACTCCTTTAGAGGCCGTACTCCATGGCTAAGGGCTTGCGGACGCGATTTGTGAGCCCGCTTACAAGCGTTCGAAACACAGCTGCGACCGATTTGGCAACAGGCCGCGTCACTCTTGGTCTTAACGTGTTGGTATGGGAGCCGGCCGTTCAGAAAGCAATGGCAAAATACTGAACGTAAACTTGCCAAGACATCAACAACAGCAGTAAAATGTTGGTATTGACAGCAATGTCCTGTAAATAGGATATGGAAGAAAAAACCCTGTTATACAGACAACAGTGGGAGTCCGTGGGTCATGGCGACCGGGGTAGAGGATGGCAACTAATGCAGGAAACTGGAAACAATGGAGATGTGATGGTGGTCCCAGAATGAAAACTAAGGAATGCTCCGGAGTCCGTCCGCACAATGCTTGAGTGGTGCCGGTGAAAGGTTGGCCATAGTGAACGAATATTAGTTAGTCGCGGTTGAAAGTTCACAGCAACGGGTCGTCCCATTATGCTCCGCTCATGTGCCAGTGAATTAAATCACATAAAATGCTAATCACTACCCAATGTGAAAAGTGGAAAAGACGAATATTAAAGAGCAATGATGTGTGCCACAGCTTTACAGCATTTCCACTACTTGTGTTCATATTATAACATTACCAACTCGCTGTCAACTTCGTTAGAGCCCTCCTTACTTTATTTTACTTAATATGAATTAACTAATATAAGCAGGGTCAATTGCTAAGTCCATGGAAGAGTGAACAGAAGATGCCTGACCTGGATCTCTCTTTCATGTCTCGCAGACACTGTCTGGTGACACATTTCAACTTCTCTTTCATGCCGCCGCTGATGACACCGTAGAAGACGGAGTCGATGATGAAGACGATGTATATGACGAGGAAAAGACCGTGTATCGGCGTTAGATGAACCACAACACTTGAAGGAAGGCGCAGTTTGAGGCCGTTTTCTTCTGCAACTCGCCTCTGTGACAAATAAATAAATCAGCGTTAAGACATGATGCATTTTTCTTTACCATAAATGTACAGGGTGTATTTTTAATAGCTGTGCAGTGATTGAAAATATTGCCGGTCAAAGTTTTGTATTTACCTATTATGTTGCATGAACTTTACAGAGGGTGAATACAAAACCTGGACCGGCAATATTTTCAAACACTGCACAGTCATTAAAAATACACCCTATAGTTCGTCGTTCGTTGAAAATATTGTTTTAGTTTTGTTTAAATATTTGCATGATTCTTTCCCGTTTCATTCCTTCCTCCTCTTCTTGTCCTTCTTTCTCTTCCTCTTTTCTTTCTCCTCTACTTCCTCTTTTTCCGCTTCTCCTTAATCTCGTCTTCTTCCACTTCTTCTTCTCTTCATCCTTCTTCCTCCCCTCCTCTTTTTTCTCTTCTTTCCTCTTCTCTGCCTCCTCCTCCCAACTCATTATCCTTCTCTTCCTCCTCCGCCTCTAGCCCCTCTAGCACTTCCACTTTCTCCTCCTCCATTCCTTCTCTTCCTTCTCCTGCTGCCGCTCCTCCTGCTGCTACTCCTGCTCCTCTGCCTCCTCCCCTCCATCTCCTTCTCCTCCTCCTTCCTCTTCCTTCTCCTCCTCCTCTTCTTCTTCTTCTTCTTCTTCTTCAACTTCCTTCACACCAGCACTGCTGGCCAAGGTTGATGATGCCATGAGCTGCAAGAGCCAGCTCATTGTCCTGAAGCAGACAAACACCCACGGAGAGCAGCCCGCGTCTTTTGCCATTGACCACTTCTCGTAACTGTGACAGAAGGCTATCGTATTATGTGAAGTTGATAGTACAGCCAAGATGGAGGTAGTCAGTGAGTAATACCCCACGGTAGTCCGAAAAAACAAACGGTTTATGCATGACCCTTTCTCCAGAGAGTACCATCATTGTTTTCCTTTCTCTTCGGGAACACCTGAAAGATGAGATGCTTGAGATGATCTGTCAACATAACTATCCAAAACCGAATAATAAATTATGTTATCAGATAAACAGTGGGTTCAACACCTTGTGTCACAAATACTGAAAGACAGAAGATCAAATGGTTTGGCCATCTCGTTAGAATCCAAAACCATCAACTACCAGCACTAATGCTACATCAAAGAAGATCTGATACGAGAGCAAGAGGATGCCCGAGAAGAAAATGGATTGACGACATCAAAGACACTGTTCAATCACACGGAATGACACTATACAGTGCCATCCATTGGGCGCTGGAACTTCAGCTAATTCTCCCCACTAGATCGCTGGCTTGACACCCCGGAGATCATGGATCAAATTCACATTAAGGCGAAGTATTACAATTGACCTGGGTTACGAGGTCGATCTAGCTTAAAATGAGTGCCAGAAAATGTCATGCGAAGAAAACAATAAAACACGGCAGAAAACATGGAAGAAAACATGGCAGAAAACATGGAAGAAAACATGAAAGAAAACATAGAAGAAAACATGTAAGAAAACATGGAAGAAAACATGGCAGAAAACATGGAAGAAAACATGAAAGAAAACATAGAAGAAAACATGTAAGAAAACATGGAAGAAAACATGAAAGAAAACATGAAAGAAAACATGGAAGAAAATATGGAAGAAAACATGGAAGAAAACATGGAAGAAAAACATGAAAGAAAATGGGCCCATAAACAGCACCGTGTCTCAGACACTGAAATACTTTGGCCTTGTATAATACCACAGCGGAATAGAAAGAACAGTGACGGAAGTTATGGTTCCTGGAAGCAGACGCAGGGGCCAACCAACGCGACAGTCAAAATAGCACATCACATGCCATGTTATGTAATATTATGTATTGTAATGCTATGTCATGTTATGTTATATTATGTTACGTTATGTTATGTTATGTTATGTAGAACGATGTCATTGCACATTGAGTATTTTCATGCATGCTCTGTCCACCGATCCGATGCAAAAGTCACCCCAGATGGCTGACGTGGTATTTACCATATAATCCATCAACTGTAGATGGTTCTATACAAATACGAGGTCTGCACCATACACACAATACGCCCCAAGGCGCGTACAAAAGGTCCTCTACTAACTTACGTACAGCATGTCTATGTACTCTGTATTGTCCTCCAAATCCATATTTAATTTGTTATAAGTGCTTTCTACTTACATTGATTGATTGATTGATCGATTAATTGATTGATTCAAGAATCGATACTTTTTGGCGCTAGCTCGCTTTGAACTCAATCGTAGTCCACACACGCTACTTTTAGTAGTACTGGGCTGAATTTTGTGTGTGGATTTGTTTTCTCTATTAACAGTGTCCCTCGCCATCAGGCGAATCCACTCCGACGTCAGAGGTACTTGTAATTTACGTCCCCAAGTCAAGGACGAGAGGTCAACATTTTAGTCCAACTGCCCGGTGTGGGAGATTGAACCCCTTACCTCGGCATCAGCACACTGGATGGTTAAGAACACGCGCTCTTATCCACTAGGCCATGCTGACCTGCGAATCGATATTATATCTGTATTGTTTATTCCATGCTCAGTCTTCGTAGACTTAGATGGATAGGACATCTTAGGAGGATGGATGATGGTAGAATACCAAAGGATATCTTTTTTGGTGAATTACAGATGGGTAAGAGATCTCAGGGTCGGCCTCTACTACGATACAAAGATGTGTGTAAGCGGGACATGATTGATACAGGCATTGATAATGCACATTGGGAGCAGGTCGCCACTGAACGTGTTGCATGGAGGGCAAACATCAGAAATGGAATAAAGACAAAGGAGAAAATTATTGCAGATTAGTCACACACCGAGCGTTTGAGACGTAAGATGGTGCATGATGGTGGAAATAACCACGTGTTCACATGCACCCACTGTGAACGGACATTTACAGCACAAATTGGCCTTATCAGTCACACTCGCTACCGCCATAGGTAAAAGTTATTATGCCTTTTTCAAGCACAAACTATCGTCTGTCAAGACGGCAAGGTGCCAATGTAAAATTGTTTGATTGATTGATCGATTCAAGAATCGACATTATAAATTTAAACGTTCCGGACAAACTCATACACTCTCGTTCTGCCGCAGTAAATGTCACAAGGTGTAGACGCTAAATCTTGCTGAAATTACCTATTGGAGTCTCCTAGAAACAATATTGTTTATCTGCTGGTGTAGTCGCCAATCTTGCTGAAGTTACCTAATGCAGTCTACAAACATTAAGAAACAATATTCTTTATCTACTCACTTTGTCTTCTATGGCATCAGCCTCGTAAGCATAGTACAAGATGGCACGGACCATCCAAGGAGTCGCCAGCAGAACCAGCAGGCAGAACCTGAAAGTGACCACACCAGGTTGTGGAAGTTGTGGAAGTGCAGGTTTTTTCACTGTGTCTGTCCTAACCCACCCAGGGTATTTCCCCATACCAGCCGAGGGTATTTTTCCGAACCCACCAAGGGTATTTTCTCAAACCCACCCAGGCTATTTTCCTCACCTTTTGATTCATTAGAATCTAACAATTCTTCCTTAAGCTCGCAGTAATCTTACCACTTGTAGTCAATCTGTTCTACGCAGCAATACTGGGGGTACTGATGTATTAGTATGTTTTTGTCTGTCCACTACCTATTTCTTATAAGTGTTTGATCTGTTATCGTCGTCGTCATCATCATCATCATCACCATCACCATCATCACCATCACCATCATCATCATCATCATCATCATCGTCATCGTCGTCGTCGTTATCGTTGTCGTCATCATTATCATGATCATCGTTAATATTATCTTCATCAAACGCCATGTCGGCTGACTTGTGTGAACATCATCTGCACAGCTCGCAATGTTCAGCTGAGTGTGTCACTTCACGCGCTGATTTTGTTTTTCGCCAAAATGAAATTATGTCAAGAATCTTCTCTTGCCGTCATCCTTATCTCCTTGTCCCTCAAATCTTCCCAGTTGTTACATCAAATTCCCGTTATTCTCTTCTCATGTGGTCAAACATGATAACCGAATCTTCCTGGTGGTGGCGACAAGTGGTCTCTGCAATGTAACCTCTTTCATCATCATCATCATCATCATCATCTTCCACTTCTGCCGTCAAGCGTCGTGGGGAGGAATAACCTCTTTCAAAACATAAAAAAAATACTCATTAGTGCTGACAAAATTTCAGCGTTTTTCTGTAAAATTACATTTCTGTTGCTTCGATGGTTTTTCTTACTTGTTTAACAATTGTCCATGATTCCCAGCCATATTATAAAAGTGAATCTATATGACATGCAAGACTTGTGTTCTAGCTTCCAATGACAGAGATGTATAGCATACGATGTTCTGCTGTTATATTTTCATCCTCTTACACATATAATATCATAGTGAAAGGAGCTATCATATTCTATAACAATAACAATAGCAACAAAACCAACTACAGTACTACTACTTTTTCTACAACTACTACTAATGCTGCTGCTGCTGCTGCTGCTATTACTACTACTACTACATATGTTGGTGCAGCAGTTGCAATAAATACAATACTACATATACTCCTAACTGTATTATCAAACAACATATATTTACATATTGCACGTACTCACTGCCGGCTTCCTGGCCTAGAGGTCAGCAACTTTTCTCCGTAATCTCGTATACTCTCGTAAGTAACGTGACGACGGTGAGAATCAGCAGTGGTTTGAATCGCGTCGGTAACTTACGGGGTATGTGAGCCGGCCGCTCAGAAATCAATGGCAAACTACTGAGCGTAATCTCGCCAAGAAATCAACAATCAGCTGAAATATGCTGATGTTGACAGCGATGTCCTGTAAAGGATATGCAAACATGTATTATTATTATTATGTACTCACTACTTCCTGGGGAACAAAGAAGTACTCACCGAGCAAAGCGTGTCAGACATTGATGCCATGTGATCAGCTTGAAGCCAGGGTTAAACTTGCCTAGGATCCCAGAGGCGCAGCAATCTTCTACAGGCTACCAAAAATCAAGATATGTCATTGTCAAACAGTCGCCTTGTCTTATTATCCCAAAAATATATCACCACCTCAAAGTTGTTTTCCCTCCTTAAAATACAAATATCTATATTTTGACATTGGACTGTAATCAACATCGAACAATTAGTATAGTGAGCCACATCACGAAGATTTTGCTAAGAATCATTATGCAAAGAGTTGGGAAGAAAATACAATGTTGGTTCGTAAAAGGCTGGGGTACAGTAAATGCTGTGTATATGCTGAGAACAGTAATTGAACGATCTATAGAAGAAAATAAAGGCCTACATCTTTGCTTTATTAACTACACAAAGACTCAAAACAATGTTTTCCCGTAGTGAATTGAATAACGAATTGGTATACCAATTCACATGTAGATGCCAGGCCGTTTACATTGGTCGAACGGAGAGACAGCTTAACAAACGGGTGTCAGAACACATACCTCAATGGGTCAACAAGATACAACACACAGGAGTGGCTAGCCGCGAGGAGCCGACACACCGGAAGCTCCCGGCGTCTTCAATCGGCAGACACATTGTCGCCAGTGGTCACGTTGTGTCCAGAGACACTGCATTTCGCGTGTTGTTTAGAACACAAAATACTCGCTTGTTAAAATTTGCAGAAGCAATTATGATCTATCAACGCAAGCCAGAATTGTGTAAACAGAAAGCCATGTTAGTCAGCTTAAAATTACCGTGGTAGATAAGTGACATTACTGTGCGAAATTGTGTATATTTCAACTTGAAGGATTTATCTAGTTAATTTCACGTAAGTTGTGTGATTTCTGCAGTATGTACCTGACGAGATGCAGCGAAATATGCCAGGCAATAAATCGTGCAATCTATTGTTTGTGTCTTCGTTATTCACATACACAAAGACTTTCGATAAAGTGAGACATGTCGACTTGATAAGAACGCTTGAAGATCTACAAATTGATGGTAAAGACCTTAGACTTGTAAAAACCATATAATGGAAACAACAAGCTGCCATAAAGATTGATAACGAAGTGTAAACCACACATAGTTCTTCTCCCATACGCCAAGTCTCCCCAATGTAAACCACACACAGTTCTTCTCTCATACCTCAAGCCTCCTGAGACGACAGCGAAGTAGATTGTTATACAGCAAAGTCGTGAAAGTCACTGGAACACTCTCATGGTCTAACAGCCTTCTAGATTTCACAGAGAGCCTGATCTCCTGGATGTTAACCTGGGGATACACATTTTCCAAATTCCTTACGATCATATAGAGAATAATGTCATAATTCAATAAATACCATTTCACTCTTTATACTAATGACAGATGAATTAATAGTAACTAATGTATGGCTTTTGCAGGATGGCAAATATGCTGAATAATCAAAACGAAGTCAATTGCAACGAGGGGAAATGATTGAGGGGAAAAGAACAAGGGGAAGGTAGGGAAGTAAATATCTGGATGGCTTATTCACAAGGCATAATCGAGACAAGAACACGGAACTGATCCATGACTCTGTTGATCGAGTGAGATGGCGAAATATGACCGCCCATGATTATCCACATGGCGCATGATGATGATGAATGCATTGCTCAAAATTAATTTAAAAAATCAGTGGATCTGGACAAATAATGTTCAAGCAACAGCTAGGGAGTAAATGCACAGAGTGAAGTAACTTTCTGTTGTCCATTCATCATTAAGTGCCCTGCCAGCTGGCGTAGGCGTTCATGGCTCTCCACAGATCTCGGTCTTTGGTGTTCTGGATCAACTCTGCTGCTGATATTCTTCCATGCCACCGTCTCAATCCATCCAGCATCATTTCTCTTAGTCGGCCTCTGCCTCTCTTCCATTCGATCTTTCCAGTTGTCACGATGTTCTCCAATGCCTCTCTTCTCATCACATGACGAAAGAAAACTGTTTGTCTCTTTCTTATTGTTGTACATAATGTTCCAGTTTTATTAGCCTCCTTCAGGCAATCGTCATTAGTTACTTTGGCAGTCCAAGGAATTCACAACATTCGTCTCAGGAACCACATCTCTGTTGCTTCCAATTCCTTTCTAATTTTTTCACTAACATTCCAAGATTCACTGCCATACAGCAAAACACATTCTACATAGCACTTCAGCACTCTCTTTCTTACATTCAATGCGTTATTCTTATTGCATAAGATACTTTTCATTTTCTGAAATGCAGCTTTTCCTTGTCCATATTCTGCTCTTAATCTCTGTTGTGCACCTTCCGTCTGATGTTATAAATGCCCCTAGCATTATGTAACCCAAATTGATGATACCATGCATGGGGCGTTTTGGTGTGAACCGGGTCTGGCTCTATGATCCAGTGGGTTTTACAGTCCTCTGGCTCATTATGCAGGTCTTGTTTGTTAGTGCGCTCTTAGTTGATCAAAATTCATTCTCATACAGCAGTGACGATGGCGTTCTGCTGGCCGGAATACATACAGCACCAGCATGTCGTGGCTGTAACGGACTCACAAAGTATTGTGTGGAAGATGAAGACAGGCAGACTGCACTGTAAAAAAGTCAGTTGCATATCCTTTATTGGACGTAGCAGTCAACTCCAGTATGTTTTACCTGTTTGTGATTCGTGGGCAATTTTACGTTCAGTAGTTTGCCAGTGCTTTCTGAACAATTGGCACTCATACGATTGTATGGAAACCAACACTAGGCGGTCAGTCTCCAAATCGCCCACATCTGTGTTTCGAACGCGGTATTCGGGATTACTAATTGAATTCCTAGCCACGTTCGTCACAGAGCTGGCACAGAAGGGGAGGTGCAAAAATACTTCCACACAAACTGCATTTCGTGAATTGACTCACTTCCGTGCCGAGACATAAGACAATCAAACAATTTCTTGATTGAGCGATTGAAATTGACACCCCTGTCTTAAGTGATTAAGTGCAACGGGAAATCATCCCGTCTTATTTAGATTTCCCTTAACTGCCAAGGGTTTTTAAATCAGACTATTGTTAAAATATTAATCCAGTAGCTTTCCCTATGCAGCCCCTTTAATTTGATGTATAATACAACATGCCTGCTACCACATAAAGTTAACAATTTTGAAGTCACAACCGTGACACACTTCTACTTTCCATTTTCCGCTATCCATTTATGTTTGGTCCAAACCTGCTTTTTGGTTTTGTTTGGCACTGAATCAATTAATGTGGCCAAATAATTATGGCTGCCTCTTTATAATGTTTCTGATAAGTTCTCTTTGTGACTTAGCCTCCCTCAGAATGTCTAGACTGCTCATTTGGTTGTCAAATTAATTTTCAGAATTCTTCTAAAATTGCACACCTCCAAGGCTTCTGTGTTTTTGTTTTCCATGAGTGAATTTAAACATAGAAGCCACTAACAACGTGTTGCACGATTTATTGCCTGGCATATGTCGCTGCAATACGAAACTTAAAATCCACACCTCTTGTGTGATTCCAGTGCTAACGTATGGATGTGAGAGTTGGAAATCAACGGTAGCTTTAGATAAAAAGTTAGACAATTTTGAGAACATATGTCTTAGAAGAATTCTAAACCTCCACTGGACAGATTTCACAACCAAATCGCAAATAAGACAAGAGACTAAGCAAGATATTGTATCCAATTTTATAAGAAAACGCCGTTGGAACTACATCGGCCATGTACTCAGATTGGACAAGACAAGACTCCCCAACCAAGCCCTCTTATGGTCAGCAGTAGGGAAAAGAAAACGGGGAAGACCAAGAGAGACCCTGCGTAGAACCATAATTCGAGAAGGCTCATTCAACGGCCAAGTGAACATCCAGGATCTACAACAGGAGCAGCGAACCGCCAGGCATGGAGAGCCATGACTTCTGCCCTATGCGCCGCCTTAGGCTCAAGAGGAAAGACTAACTAACTATATGTCGCTGCACCTCATCTGGTGCTAACTATAGAATTATATATAATTTGAAGTGAATAAATGAATATTATCATCAAACGACAGGACGGTGATTGCAAGCACATCATGGCTTTTCTGCCTAGAGCATACAGGTGTGCGGGGTAATGAGCAGTCTGATAGATTAGTTGCTGTTGTCTCCCTGGACCAGGAGCTATTTTTTTATGAAGATGTTGTGGTGAAGGCTCTCTGGAATCGGGTAGAGAGTGCATCTGAGCAGACGGACCATCTATCTATATCTGGGCGTAGGTAGAGGGGTTGAATACTACTTAATGATAAGCCGCGTGGACTTTTAATGAAATTGATATTGAAATAATCATGGGAACTCTCCGGTGGATTTTGTAGAGAGGGATACAGAATGTGTGGGAATGTCCCGAATCCAATTATTCCGATCATTAAATTAAGTATTCAAATGCCATATTTTGAACTAATGGGATACATGATGCTTTGGAATGTCCCAAATGCAGTTGTGTTGATATTTAAATTCAGTATTAAAATGTCATATTTTTAACTTAGTTAGTTAGTCGACAGATCATCCTCATTGCACATCGAAACATTCAGACGATAAGTGCTCGGATCCCCTCAGTAAATCCCGCAGCGTGTAGCGGCTCACGACACCATTTCTGTGTTGGTTTCTTAATTTTCTTTAGCTTTCTACGTAATGTTCTTGTTTGGCCACACCAATTTTAATTTGCTGTTCTCGCATCCTGACCATGGTTGTAGATTCACGGTCATCACTTGGTTCTCGCAAACGACTTACTTCTCGTTGAGAACTCAGTATATCAGCCTGGTCCATGGCTTGTCCGCCTTCCACAGTAGCCTCAACTGCAAGGCTGTCAGCCTGCTCATTCCCTTGCACACCCACATGCCCTTGCACGACGATGAAACAAATCTTTGCCAGCCGAGACCGTTCCAGAGACAGCAACCACTCTCTTCGAACCCACCCCATCTCTATCTTCCTGAGCATACTCATTGAGTCACTAAGGAAACATGCCATAGTGAATGTCTGTGTCTCGAGCCATGTTATTGCTTTACTTACTGCCATGACTTCCATAGTCAGGCAACTTGTGGTCAAAGCAAAAGCACCAGAATCTTCCTTCACAAATCTCCCTCCGGCCTGAGCCGTAAAAGCCCACGAACTTCTCACTCGTCGAACGACTGACCCATCTGAACTAATGGGGTACAGGGTGTTTTGGAGTGTCGCAAATGCAGTTATGCCGATCTTTAAATTCAGTATTAAAATGTCATATTTTGAACTAATGGGATGCAGGATGTGTTGGAATGTCCCGAATGCAGTTATATGATCCTTAAATTCAGTATTCAAATGCCATATGTTGAACTAACGGAAAATTGTAATTTCCACGTGAATAATGTTATATTTATTTCCAAACAACCCCCCCCCCCCCCCAAAAAAAAACAAAAAAAAAAAAACAAACAAACAAACACACAAAAAATAACAATAAAAACATTCAGCAATCACCTCATAAATTTTGTCTGGGATTGACGGACTGTTTGACAGCATGGTCTTGAAGTATTCCATGTTTTTCAGCTCCGACAACCGAACCGTCTTGTGCCTGTTGACGTCTCCAAACTGGTCAGGCTCCTGTGTCACTGCAACTTTCAAGGTCATCGGCGCGCCAGGAACATGGTAGATGTACTGCCCGGCAACGTACTTCTGTCTGTGATCACAGACATCAATTAACATCTGTCATCACAAACATCATTTGACATCTGTCATCACAACGTCATTTGACATCTGTCATCACAAACGTAATTTTACATCTGTCATCACAACCATCATATGGCATCTGTCATCAAAAACGTCAGTTTACATCTGAAGGGCTTGCGAACGCGGTTTGTGAGCCCGTATACCCGGGTTCGAAACACGGCGGTGCTGGTTTTTTCGAAAAAGGTATAGAGGCCGGTCGTTCAGAAAGCAATGGCAAAATACTGAACGTAACTACTTGCCTAGTACATCAACAGCAGCTGAAAATGCTGGTGTTGACTGCAACGTCCCGTAAGGGATACGCAACACACAAAAAAAAAATCACAAACATTATTTGCCATCTTTCATTACATACATTATTTGACATCTGTCATCACAAACATTATTTGACACTTGTCATCAGAAACATAAATTGACATCTGTCATCACAAACATCATTTGACATCTGTCATCACAACATCATTTTACATCTGTCATCACAACATCATTTTACATCTGGTATCACAAACATTATTTGCCATCTTTCATTACATATATTATTTGACATCTGTCATCACAAACATTATTTGACACCTGTCATCACAAACATCATTTGACATCTGTCATCACAAACATCATTTGACATCTGTCATCACAAACATCATTTGGCATCTGTCATCAAAAACGTCATTTTACATCTGTCATCACAAACATCATTTGGCATTTGGCATCACAAACATCATTTGGCATTTGTCATCACAAACATCATTTGACATTAGCAGCTTTTGAGAATGACTGTTAAACATTATCATCACATACATTCATAATTCATGGGGTGGGGAGGGGGGCATGTCGCTGTGGTTAACAGATTCAATGCCAAACACACATTAGGTTTGGATCAAACAAAAATGGAAGTCAGAGAATGGGAAGTAGGGGTGTTCACAGTTATGACTTAACTGTTGTTAATATGGTAGCAGACATGTATTATAACGCAATAACAATATTTCGGTGACATACATGGTGTTTGTTAACTCTCACTACACTTTGTATGTAGAACAAATTTGAAACAAAAATTCTTTCTTCCGTTGATAACACCATTCTATTTGGAGTGCAAAGAATTGCTCTACCAGACGACAACCATTCGCTGCATATTGCTTCACTACTGACTGTGGAGCACATGTTTTGATGACGTCATTTACTTCATTTTTCTAATGTGTTCTACATACAAAATGCAGTATTACTTTACAAACACCCGTTATAAGCTCATGATAGATACTGGAAGTCGCTTAAGACATTAATCATCATCCCATGGCAAGTAATAAGCTAAGTGATTGAACCATTTGGACAAAGAGATAACATTGCACGTGCGAGTCAAATGGCGGGAGACAGGCCTCGCGCTCCGAAGGTTGTTCGTTCTATTCCGAGCTCTGTCATGTGACTCACAAGTGCAATTTTAAAATAATGTATTCCTTTAGTTATGGTCGTCACTAGAAAGAACGAAGTACCACAATGTAATATACAAGTAAATGGGAATATTCTTCAACAAGTTAATCGGTACAATTATCTCGGAACAGTCATAACATCTGATGGGAGATGCCTTGAAGAGATTAGAACAAGAATCGCCATGGCGAAAGTAGCCTTTAGCAAGATGAAAAACATTCTGACCAATAAAAAGATGTCAATTGAGACGAGAAAAAGAGTGTTGAGTGGATACATAGAGCCTGTTCTTTTGTATAAATGTGAAACTTGGACAATGTGCAGTCAAGCTGAAAATCATCTGATGGCTGCAGAAATGTGGTTTCTGAGGAAAATGCAAAGAATACTATGGACAGACAGAAAAACCAATCATCAAGTACTACAGGAGACAAATGAAGTTCGTAAATTGATCAGATAAATTAGACGTGGACAGTCACAATTTTTTGGACATGTTATGAGAAGAAATGGATTGGAGAACTTAGTGACAACTGGCAAGATCGAAGAGAACAGACCAAGAGGAAGACCGAGAGGAAGATACCTGGATGGCTTGGCCACATGGCATGGAGGAGACATCAACACTGAGCTGATCCACGACTCTGGTGATCGAGTGAAATGGCGAGTCATGACCGCCCACGCTTTCTGACATGGCACGTGATTGATTGATTCCTTTAGTTAACAGACGCCATAAACAAAATATTGCACGATTTCTTGCCTGGCATATTTCGCTGCCTCTCTTCAGGTGCATACTTCAAATACAGGGTGTTTGTAAAATCCCACTATATTTTGTATATAAAACAATTTTGAAAAATTAATTACATGATGTCATCAAAAAATGTGCTAACAAATTCATTAAATTAGTTACAATAGTCACTGCTACGGTCTAACGCTGTTTTGGGAAAACTGGAAAGTACCACCAAAGTATTAATTATAACGTATTCAACAAATTTCTGAACGTAATGCGACGACAAGGTTGTTTAACGGGAAATGATACTGTAAATCTTTGAACAACCATCCGTGTGTATCAACCACCATTTCGAAACACTTGTTCAACCAACAAAATTCTTTCTTCTGATTTAACACCATTCTGTTTGGAGTGCATAGAGATACTCCAACATACGACAGCCATTCCCTGCATATTGAATCGCGATGGATTGTGAAGCACATTTTTTGATGACGTCATGTACTTCAATTTTCAAAATTGTTCTACATACAAAGTGTAGTAAGACTTACAAACACCTTGCACTTCATTTGATATATACATCCGCAGTATGCACCTGACGAACAGAGGTGTATATACAGTATAGCAAATGAACTATATGCTGTATACACCTGACGATATGCAGCGAAATATGCTTATATTTTCCAGTCTGTACTCTTATAAAAACTGCTATGTTTGCTAATTAATACCTACGAAATAATTTCTTAAGCTTTCAAGTATTCCCTAACAGCATAGCCTACGATGGGTAACGTTGTAATATTCTGTTATTTGAATAACGAAGACACAAAAAATAGATTGCACCGTTTATTGCCTGGCATATTTCGCTGCATCTCGTCAGGTACATACTGCAGAAATCACACAACTTACGTGAATTAATTAGATAAATCCTTCAAACTGAAATATACACATGTTCGCACAGTAATGCCGATTGTCTACCACGGTAATTTTAAACTGACTAACATGTCTTTCTGCTTACACAAGGACGGCTTACGAAGGTTGATTAGTATAGCTTCAGCAAACTTTAACAATCGACTACTTTGTGTGTTGAACAACACACGGAAGGCACTGTCTCTTTCAACCACGTGACCACTCTCGAGCACATGTCTCCCGACCGATGAAGCCAGACTTTTCCGGTGTGTCGGCCTGCCTAGGCTACCATCTTCTGTGTGTAGTATCTTGTCCAACCAATTCGGAATATGTTCCGAAACCCTGCAATGTAACTGTCGCTCAGTTCTGCCTATGTAGATGGCCTCGCATCTGCATGTAAATTGGTAAATACAATTTGATTTGGCGTACAAAGCTACAGGTTCTTTTACTGCTGGGACTGGGATCGGTGTGTTTCTGTACCTGATGACTAGAGCTGCAGCACAGAATGTTCGCTCGACTGCTGTGGTGAGCCGGTCCCGCAGACGTTGCATTACGTCATCTCCTCGGAAGGTTAGCTGGATGAATACTTTGAGTTTAGGGACTGTAGTTACTTCTGATTTATACATGATAGATCTGTAGAAATAGTTCCGTTCTGCAAGATAACACGTTGCTGAATTAATTACCTGAGAAATGTTGAGTCCTTCGATCCAAGAACACTCAGGGATACATTCGAACTGGTGGAATTATTGGATACTATGGACATAAACAACAAACACATGGCATGCATGGATATTTCCTCTTTATTCACCAACGTTCCATTAGATGAGACCGTGAATATAATAAGCGAACGCATTAGAGACAAACAACTAAAACTAGGCATACCATCAGCTATTCTAGAGAGGCTATTAAAATTATGTACTGCCAACATACAATTCAACTTTCTAAACAAGTCATACCGCCAAATTGACGGAGTGGCCATGGGGAACCCACTTGGACCTATTCTAGCGGACATCTTCATGGCACACTTAGAAGAAAAGAGATCCTCAGAAATCAATAACTTGGCCTTTTACCGTCGTTACGTGGACGATATACTAATTATCACCACAGACGAGCTACAAGCTACGTCGTTCCAGGCCACAATGAACGAGACACATATAAACATCTCTTTATCTATGGAACACGAACACAACGAAGCGCTGCCGTTTCTAGATATCCTAATGAGACGTAGAGCAGATGGCACAATTCAAAGATCGGTGTACCGCAAAGAAACATGGACTGGCAATACTTAAATTTTCAGAGCTTCGCACCTGTCCAGTACAAACGGGGCTTAGTACGGACCCTGTTTGACCGTGCTAGAAAGATATGCACCCAGGACACACTGACAGAAGAATTTAAAACTCTGAAGAATGCCTTAAACCTGAATGGGTACTCCACAGGATTTATAAAACGCCACTGCCAACAGCCCAAACCGAAATCAGAAGTAACTACAGTCCCTAAACTCAAGGTATTCATCCAGCTAACCTTCCGAGGAGATGACGTAATGCAACGTCTGCGGGACCGGCTCACCACAGCAGTCGAGCGAACATTCTGTGCTGCAGCTCTAGTCATCAGGTACAGAAACACACCGATCCCAGTCCCAGCAGTAAAAGAACCTGTAGCTTTGTACGCCAAATCAAATTGTATTTACCAATTTACATGCAGATGCGAGGCCATCTACATAGGCAGAACTGAGCGACAGTTACATTGCAGGGTTTCGGAACATATTCCGAATTGGTTGGACAAGATACTACACACAGAAGATGGTAGCCTAGGCAGGCCGACACACCGGAAAAGTCTGGCTTCATCGGTCGGGAGACATGTGCTCGAGAGTGGTCACGTGGTTGAAAGAGACAGTGCCTTCAGTGTGTTGTTCAACACACAAAGTAGTCGATTGTTAAAGTTTGCTGAAGCTATACTAATCAACCTTCGTAAGCCGTCCTTGTGTTAGCAGAAAGACATGTTAGTCAGTTTAAAATTACCGTGGTAGACAATCGACATTACTGTGCGAACATGTGTATGTTTCAGTTTGAAGGATTTATTTAATTAATTCACGTAAGTTGTGTGATTTCTGCAGTATGTACCTGACGAGATGCAGCGAAATATGCCAGGCAATAAATCGTGCAATCTATTGTTTGTGTCTTCGTTATTCAAATTCATCACGGGAAAACATTGTTTTGAATATTCTGTTATGATAATTTGGCGTGTCCGGCGTGTGCCGCGTGGTTACACACCCGCTTCCCACGCCAGTGATCCGGGGCTTGTTTCCGGATCCGGTCAGGGATATGCACTACTGACGAGCTCAAACGAGAGCGAAACTATATTATAGTGCTTCCACATTGACGTGGATAGGCCTTAGGTTCATACCAGAATACGATCAGCGTTGCCAGTAGTGGGTTGTGCTCAATATTTAAATATTCCCTAACAACCGAAATGTCTGTCTTTAGATATCATGTTTGACTGCGGATGAATACATGAAAGATCTGTAGAAATAGTTCCGTTCTGCAAGATAACACGTTGCTGAATTAATTACCTGTGAAATGTTGAGAAGGTTATTTCTAGCGAGGGTGCCGTGCTGTTTGTGTGATATTAAGTGTTATCATATCGAATTCCTCGTGCTGTGACTTGCTTGTGCAAACAACTATTCTTGTGACACCCGTACAACCTGCTAATCCTTTGTATTGAGTTGGGTCAAGACATGAGCAGTAGAGACATTTCCATACGTGCTCCGTCCTCATCTTTAACAGTCAGCGAAGAGTCCCAATACTAGTGATACCAGATGCAATATGATTGTGTGTCCGTCTGGCCTTTCCTCGGAGAAGTGAGTGTTGGTCAATCCTTTGGTCACTCCCTTCCGCTCTCCAGGCAATAATGGTTTATCTGTTCTTTCACACTATACACGCAATTAAGGACCCTGATCACATCTGCCTTATCGTGCACCAATATCCCACCCAGTGATGCAGACACAGCCAATCTGTCCGCCTGCTCGTTTCCTACCACACCAGCATGCCCTGGGGAAAAGATCCCACAGATACTCCCTATCTTTGATTATTTAATTGATGCATGCCACTCTGCACGAAGCTTTCCTGTCTTCACCCTATTCAGCATGTGCTGTGAGTCCTTCCAATCACAACATGTGTATGCTGATAATCCTGCAGCCAGTGGACCGCTGCAGTGACTGTCTCCCCTTCCATTCTCAGATTATAACTTGTTGTATCATATGCCAGGCTCTCCTGCATTTCACACTGTCCATTAATCTTCGCTATAAACGCCAGGCACATAGTTTTCCACTTAACACAGAGTCATCCGTGTAGATGATTACATCACCTGAGCGCGAATTGTCGTGTATCAGTTGTTACATCTTCCATTCAGCGCAGACTGCTGGCCAATCAATCCCTACACTCCTGGTCCAGTGTGATCATGACTCTGACATGTCTGACATTTCCTCTGACATTCTGACCCACTCCTCTCCTCTCCCAATGTTTTCGAGTATAGACTCATCTCTGATTGTGTCCTTTGAACCATCCATGATTTTCCTCCTATCAGCCTGTGGGCCTTATCTGGGTCTGTGTCGCATGTAAAACCAACTAACTCTACACCTGTAGTCGGTACAAAGTATCAACTCTACAGGTTTCATCAACATATAGTACCATCTCTACATGTTTCATCTGCATATAGTATTAACTCTACATCTTTCATCTGCATATATTTTCAACTCTACAAGATTCATGTGCATATAGTATTAACTCTAAATGTTTCATCTGTATAATGGTATCAACTCTACAAGATTCATCTGCATATAGTATCAAAACTAAATGTTCCATCTGTACAAACTATCAACTTTACATGTTCCATCTGCACAAACTATGAACTATATCTGTTTTACCAGTTTTTTTTCCGCGTTTCCATCCTGTTTCAGGATATTGCGGTCAACACCAGCATCTTTCAGCTGTATGTTGATTCCTAGGCTAGATTACGCTCATCAGCACGCCACGACTTTCTGAGCGACCGGCTCCATACTCTCATAAGTCACTGGCTCGACTCGAACCGCTTCCAATTCTCGTGCGCTCACGTCAACCACGAGAGTATTCGGGCTTACGGAGAAAGCTGCTAAAACCTCGACCAGGGAGACCGGCCTGTTTTACCAGTCTTCTTCTTCTTCAGCGTTCCGAGCCACTGAGGTTCTTTGCTGCAGATACAATCCGTCTCCATTCGTCTCTCTGGTTGACCTTCTCTTGCCAGTCGTTGATTCCAAGTGCTTGTAGGTCTGTACATGTATTATCTCTCCACCGTCTTCTTGGTCTACCTCGGGGTCTACGGTCATTTATTTCCTGAGTGTAAGCGAGTTTTGTTTCCCTATTATCTTCCATTCTTTCTATATGCCCCAGCCATTGTAATCTATTAGCCTTCATGATACCAGTGATTAGCGGGGACTTAAACAGATCATAAATGTCTTTGTTACTTCTTATTTTCCACTCTCCACTTTGTGTATCCCTAATGGGTCCAAAGATGTGTCTTAAAACTTTGTTCTCAAAGGTTTGTAGCAAGGCTTCGTCTCCTTTCGTTGTACTCCATGTTTCAGAGCCATACAGCCTGTTTTACCAGTGCAAACGATAAATTCTACTTGTGTCACCTGCAGTATTAAACAATCTTACCTATAATATGAATAGACCTCACTTAACTCACCTGTATAAACTGTCGGGCAAAAACAAAGGGCTGTATAGTACTATCAGCACCTTGATTATGATGATCAAAGCCAGCAACAACTGAGGAGCAAACCAGCGACCACAAATAAACAGTGCGTACATTCATTCGTATTCGTGCGTACTAGCCATCTCCGTGACGGAGGAGTTACGGGCGCAATTCATAATCCCGCATACCGCGTTCGAAACACAGCTGGTAGCTTTGGTAGCAGACCGCTTTGCGTTGGTTTTCTATACAATGGTGTGAGTGCATGTGGTTCAGAAAGCAATGTTTAACAAGCCAGAAACTAGACAAAGTAACAAACTCCTGAAATACACAAAATAAGTCTGTCTTCAGAAGCTAGGCCAAGTCCGTACAGCGAATATGGTAACAAAGCAAAACAGAAATATGCGGACTGCTGAAACCATTGGAACAAACACAATCATATGAATGTGAACCGGGTCAACACACCCGAAGATGTCGGATGTCGTCCGAAGAGCGCAAATATCATAACGCTACAACTATGCTGTAAATAGGCACAACATACCTACGACCAATACAAACATTTTGGATGGATGACGACGACGAAGGCGAAGAAAAAGAAGCCCAAGAAGAAAGACAGAAGAAGACAGAAGACAGAAGCAGCAGAAGACAGAATCAGCAAAAGACAGAAGAAGCATAAGACAAAATAAGACAGAAGAAGACAGAAGAGGACAGACGACAGAAGAAGACAAAACAGAAGAAATAGAAGCAGAAGACAGAAGAAGCAGAAGCAGAAAAAAAGACAGAAGAAGCAGAAGACAGAAGACAGAATGAAGAAGGGGAAGGAAGGAAGCAAGGAAGGAAGGAAGGAAGCAAGGAAGGAAGGAAAGAAGGAAGCAAGGAAGGAAGAACAAGAAGAAGAAGAACAACAACAAAAACTTACCTTGATCCACTCATCTTGCACAAGATCTTGGCAAACCATGCTCCCGTCGGAACCCAGGCGACAACATCGGTACTGGAAATTCGCATACTCGCCATCTTGGAAGAGCTGCACATTGCACAAGTGTTCTTCCGCGCCAAATGTGCTTTTATTCTCACCTATGGGACCCTGGTGAGTGGTATGAATAATACGACAGATACGAGACAGTATTACAAAGTTATGATGATATCATATACCAAGAAGAACAAAAAAGGTACAAATGTTCTACAAAGATCTGAACATAGAAGAAAAATAGTTCATGAACAGCAACATGCTGTTAAAATACGTTAACCATATTAAATACAGCAATCAATCAAGTGCCGTCTCCACAATTAAGGTTGGCTGCATTGGATCCCCAACATTGTCTGTCTCTCGCCTTGACTGTACATTCTGCCAAGCTGATGTTTTCCATCTTTTGATGTTATCTTCCCACTTGTATCGTTGTCTACCTCTTGCTCGCTTGCCCTCATCCTTGCCTTTCAGTATGGTTTTTATAAGAGTATCATGTCTTTTAACGTGGCCGAAATATTTCACTTGTCTCTTCTTTATTTCTTTCATCAACTCTCTCTTCATTCCCAGTTTTTCTAGAACCTCTGCATTTGATTGTTTTTGTTTCCATCAAATACGACACATTCGTCGAGACTTCCTTGACCTTCCATTCGTCGACACTCGTCCAGACTTCCTTGCCATACAGTTGCGTTGAATATACGTAGCATTTGACAATTCTCATTTTTAATCCATTATTAATCTCTCTAGATGTTAATACTGCTTTCATTCCTTTAAAAGCATTTTTGGCCATTCATATTCTCTGTTTGATTTCTAAATATAACAACATACGTTAAAATACGTTAACCATATTAAATATTGCATCTTGGTCTTTTGGCTAAGTTCAAATGTAGTTTAATCTGCACTTGATCCAACTAGGGCCCTTAGCAGAGGCGGTCATCAGATTGTCACACAGGGACGTGGAACTTCACGGGGCACCTCTTGCATCGGTGGAACCTTGAGCTCTAAACACATCCACTGTGGCTTGGAGAGAACAGTGACGGAAGGTGTGGTTCCTGTAAGAAGAGAGAGAGAGAGAGAGAGAGAGAGAGAGAGAGAGAGAGAGAGAGAGAGAGCAAGAGAGAGAGAGAGAGAGAGAGAGAGAGAGAGAGAGAGAGAGGTTGACCAGCACGGAGCTGGACACGGGATATTGCAGACACCTTGGGGTGTCCTGAAGGTGGATGAGGCTTGTGAACCGGCGACGGATCAAATTCATTTGTTGTTGTTGTTGTTGTTGTTGTTGTTGTTGTTGTTATTGCTGCTGCTGTTGTTCTCTAGCTTTGAACACAAGCCTAGTCCATGTCCACACACGTGCTACTACTTCTAGTGCACTGGCCAGATGTTTTTTTTCTATTGCCAGTTTTCTCTATTGCCAGTGTCCCTCGCCATCAGGGGAACCCACTCCAACTTATGAGGTACTTGTAATTTACGAAGTTAAGGATGCGAAGACAACAGTTTAGTCCAACTGACAGATGTAGGGGTTGAACCCGATACCTCGGCATCAGTAAACCGGATGTTTAAGAGCGAGTACGCTTATTCATTTAGCCAATCTGACCCCTATTCCGGGAGCTGTTTCAATCCCACTCGTGTATCTGAATTACATCAGCTCGTTTGGACATCTTACATCTTTTAGTCAGTGCAGGGCACTAGAGGTGCCCTCCTCCGTGGCCAAGATATTACGGACGCGATTCGTGAGCCCACTTACCCGAGTTCGAAACACAGCTGCGACCGATTTGGCAGTATACAGTGTCGCGATGGGTTTTATCGTGTTGGTATGGGAGCCGGTCATTCATAAAGCCATGACAAACTACTGAACGTAAACTTGTCATGACATCTACAACAGCAGTAAAATGCTGGTGTTGACAGCGATGTCCTGTAAATAGAATATGCAAAAATAAAAAAAAGTGCATTGGAAGTAGTAGTGTGTGTATGGATTACGCTTGAGTTCACAGCGAACGAACGCAAAAAAAAAAAAAAAAGTTCTCAGAAAATCTTTACAGTATACATGCAAATAACCGTGTTATCTTCTACTTTACGATTTCTTCGAAATAATATACACTTCTTTTACCGTTTAAAAATCTCTTAACATCAAACCAGGAACTCATATTTTGAATCCTTTCTCAGCTGCATTATTGCATTGTTGATAATATCCTCAGAATCGGTGAATCTTTGTCATGTCAGTGCCTGTTTGAAGGTATTCAACAAGACATTTTTTTGTTATTGCATATCCTATTTACAGGACACCACTATTTTTCAGCTGCAGTTGATGTCTTGGCAAGTTTTACGTTCAGTAGAGACAACATTAGCCTTTGAAGTCGGTTGGGGGAATAAGTCGGAGATTCCAGGTCTGTCACATTGTGATGTTGCGATGTACACCAGTATGGATAGGCATGCTAATACAACATTCTTATACCGACTGTCTGTTGGCAGTTTTCCAGAAAATGTTTGTGCTATACATGTATTTGCATTGACGCAACACGGTGCACAACTAGGATTTAATTGAATTGTAAGAATACACAGATTATGGTTGTCACCGGGACGAAGGAAATACCACAATTTAATATACAAGTAAATGGGAATATTCTTAAACAAGTGAATCGGTACAGTTATCTCGGAGTAGTCATAACATTTGATGGGAGATGCCTTAAAGAGATTATAACAAGAATTGCCATGCTGAAGGTGGTATTTTGCAAGATGAAAAACATAGTGACCAATAAAAAGATGTCAATTGCAACGAGAAAAAGAGTGTTGAGGTGCTACATAGAACCTGTACTTTTGTATTGATGTGAAGTATGGACAATGAGCTAAGAAGCTCATTGAACAATTTAAACATGCTTCTTCTTCTTCAGCGTTCCGAGCCATTGAGGTTCTTTGCTGCAAATACAATCCGTCTCCATTCGTCTCTCTGGTGGACCTTCTCTTGCCAGTCGTTGATTCCAAGTGCTTGTAGGTCTGTACATGTATTATCTCTCCACCGCCTTCTTGGTCTACCACGGGGTCTACGGTCATTTATTTCCTGAGTGTAAGCGAGTTTTGTTTCCCTATTATCTTCCATTCTTTCTATATGCCCCAGCCATTGTAGTCTATTAGCCTTCATGATACCAGTGATTAGCGGGGACTTAAACAGATCATAAATGTCTTTGTTACTTCTTCTTTTCCACTCTCCACTTTGTGTATCCCTAATGGGTCCAAAGATGCGTCTTAAAATTTTGTTCTCAAAGGTTTGTAACAAGGCTTCGTCTCCTTTCGTTGTACTCCAGGTTTCAGAGCCATACAGCACAACTGGTCTGATCAGTGTTTTGTATATTGTGATTTTGGTGTTACGAGATAGCGCCTTTGATTTTAGTAGATGTTGTAGTGCATAGTATATCTTATTTCCAGAGTTGATTCTAGTTTGTATTTCTTCCCTTATGATGTTGGAGCAGTTGAAGATTGTACCCATGTATTTGTATGTTTCCGTTCTTTTAATGGTCATATTATCTATTTGTATGTGGCCAGAGTTTCTAGCCATTCCGTCTCTTGAAATTACCATATATTCTGTCTTATCTTGGTTGATAACCAGCCCCATCTGTTGGGCTTTTCCCTTTAAGTGAGTCAATATTTCCAATGTCTTTTGTTCACTTTGCCCTATAATATCTATATCATCTGCATAACCAAGCAGCTTGGATGTTCCTCCAATATCACATTCCTCCTTTACCTTCCTTACAACTTTCTCTAGAGCCAGATTGAAGAGTAGCGGCAATAGTGCATCACCCTGTTTCAAGCCAGATGTTATTTGGAAGGGGTCTGATAGTAGTAGGATAGCGGGTAACTGATTAGTATTTCTGGATTGTGGTGCTGGATTGACCCCAATCCAGCTGGATTGGGGTTAGGGGTTAGGGGTTAGGGTTAGGGTTAGGGTTAGGGTTAGGGTTAGGGTTAGGGGTTAGGGTTAGGGGTTAGGGTTAGGGGTTAGGGTTTAGGGTTTAGGGGTTAGGGTTAGGGTTTTTTGTCTTCTCCTAATTAGATTTTCTGGATTGACCTCGCTGGATTGCCCCCAATCCAGCTCGAGACCAGTGCGGTTTGGGTAGGGTAGGTATCTGGGTCATATGTAAGGGTCGATACATCTAAGAAAAGAGTTGTTTTTCTAAGAGCAGATAACTGAGTGTATAATATTTTAACTAATTTAAAAAAAAAAAAAAAAAAAATAAACAACAACCAAAGGCGCCCGGGGCGGGCGAGCGAGCGCAGGGGCGGTCGCCGGGTGCGGTTTGAACCCAGTCAGTGTCTTGTAGTAACCACATGGCCAGTCATTTCTGAGTGACCACAAGCCGGTCAGTGACGAGTGTGGGTGGTGGGGCTAGACGGTTCGAACCATCGAGGCGCACCGGGTGTGATATGAAAATTGTAATAAGTAAAAAGGTAAATATGGCGTGTATATGAGCTGTAGTGGGTCGTAGTGGCTTATAAAACTATCATCATATAGATTACACCTCTTCAAATGAAAACCTTAAAAAAGTAAAGATGGCCTGTAGTAACGGTTGTAAGGGGGCGTGGCTTCGTGGTATTCGTTGTTAAGGGGTTGGTGAGTGGTGATGTACCTATATAACAGCTTCCGAACAATTTAAAGGGATGGGCGAGTGGCGAAGTGGCTAAGTAAATGCGTCGGTTCCTTGCTAAGAGACAGAGGAGTTGCTAGATAAAGGCTCCAGCTCGTTGTCAAGGGGTTGGTGAGTGTACAAATAGCTAAATAACTGCTTCTGATCCTTGTTAAGAGGTGGGCGAGGGGCGGATTGGTTGGATAATTACGCCCGTTCCTTGGTAAGAGCCAGGGTGATCGAGTGGAGAAGTGGGTAAATATAGGCATGGAGGTATACCATCGACACATTCAACGCATAATTTCGGCGTCGGTCGTCAGAAGACCAAGGATATTTTCATTATATGTCTATTGTAAAGGGGTCGACTGTTTGTTATAACGGGGTTACTATTATCTATAGTGGCTGGGACTTAAATACTATCAGCATACCGGTTACAGCTCTTCAAATGAAAACTTTGAAAGTGTAAAGATGGCCGATGGTTTTAGTGGGTATGACTTTGTGATATTCGTTGTTAAGGGGTGGGGTGAGTGGTTGAGTAACTAGATAAACGCTTCTGAACACTATCATCGGGTTCGAATCCCAGTGGGGTGGTCTAGTGGTAGAAGAAATATTGATATTATCTGGTTCCTTAGTTGTGATGTCGAGCTCGGTTGTTATTAACCCGGTTATGTTTAGAAAAGTAGAGGTGGTGTGCTGGTTGCGGAGTATGTTTAGGGGGTACCCCAGACACTGTGGAAGTGATAGGTTCGAAGCTCGGAACTTTGTCGTGGGTAAGATTTCCAGTCATCAAGGTGTGGGTGTCTAGTTGATTATTGGGTTAGGGTCGCTTTGTCCAGCCTTGTCGCCGCGGCCACAAGTCCCACCGCTGATGAAAAACACAGGCAGCAGATTTCACCATTGTACCTACGAGTCACAAAATATAAGCTAACTTAACATTCAGAATATGACCTCAACAGGTGTTGCCAAAAATCAATACTTATCCTTATAACGGCTAATCCAGGGGATTATCGGCATCGTAATGACCAAGTCAGGTTAATAATATTTCTTATATCTCCGCCATTGCAAATAGTTCGCGATATTAATAAATGTTCATATAAAGGTTGGAAGGGGATTAAAAGATTAACACCTATTGTCGGGACATCCAATAAAAATCAATAACACTACCCTCTATTTTTCTCATAATTGCCGATTGGAGATTATGGGCTAGATGTATGTGTCCTTATTTAGTTAAAACAGGTGGTATGAGTAGGAGATATCACAAACAGTATCAGCATGTGCCACTCTGATCTTAAATATCAGTAGTTCGTTATTCTTGTGACATTGAAAACGCTTGTGGCTTGAAGACAGATGGTGTACTATGTTCTTGGGTGGTGTATATAGATTGACCAGTATGTGAAGTTGATAAGGTCACCCCTGCCAGCGCATCGTAGCTGTGTTGTGACTTGTCGCCTATTACATCCGGGTGTAAAAATAACCAAAAATATTTCACATCAACTCAGACATGCCTCTATATAGCTGCACTGCGAACATGGCTAGAGTCTACTTTAGGAAAGTATCGTGTATCTGTGTATACGGGTTTACCACTGCTTATAGATGTGTGCAGTATTATTAGAAAGCGGCCGTTATGTCTACATTATCAAAGTATGTTGCCTTACAGAGCTGGTATAGTTTCTATGTGTCTGCTACGTTGTATGTTTTGTCATGTTGCCTTGTAGTATTTGGAGGGAGTTTCATGCGGGTGTCTAGTGAAAATTTTAAAAACTATGTCTCAGAATCCACAACGCCACTGGCATTAGAGGCTTTTCAACTTGTCTGCTCATTGACCACGCTTCACAGTCATACTAAAGTACGGGTTCTATGTAGTACTTAAACACTCCTTTTATTTCTCATTACAGTTGTCAACTTTATATTAGTCAGTCTGTTTTCCAATTTGCAAAAGACAACCTTCATCACAGCGATTCTTGTTCCAACGCTTTAAAGCCACCTCCTTTCAGACATTTATTTCTGTCCTTTTATGCTCACGGCTATCGTTTCCCCATTTCAAGCTCCATGTCTCTACACGTATGCATTAGTGTGGTAGACGTAAACCGATAACTCACAAGATAGACGTATATTATCACACTGTATATGAACATGTGGGAAACGGCTACATCCGGGCAAAGAGGGCGTTGTATCTGTCACATGCGTATGGATACAGCCGAGACACGTGGTTAAGAGGGATACTACAGAAAAAAAAAAACCGGTATTATGTTGGCGATCGAACCAGGGGACCTAATTCGTGATGACCACCATGTACGGGAGTGATTCTGCCCCCTCATCAACAGGGCGTCGGCGGTTTAAAAGGGTGTTCATTCTCTCGCTTTTCTATTTCCGAGTCGCCATAGGGTCACCAAGTAACAGTAAAGAACACGAAACTACTACTAACAAGGCCTTTATACACCACAATGCATTTTCGAATATAATATACACAACTATAATCAAGTCATCACAGTATTCAACTAACCCGTTCTCATAGACATAGAGGAGTACTTAACATCTATCGGGTCATACACCAACGAGTGTTTAGCTATATTTATCATATAATATTACCCGTGAACACAACAAGCTTCCCCGGATCAGTCTTAGGCTTCTCATATAACATGACATATCACGTACCCGCTGTCTTGACCAGCAAAGTTATCACTTCTCAGAGCAGACATTTACACTTTCATTAATTCTTCTGCCTGGCCAAAGGGGGATCTTTGCATCTTTCCGCAGAAACCTAGTTCCAATGCTAATATATGTTTTTCAATGTGTCGGCTCATTACCACATTTCACATCCTGACAAAAGTACAGGTTCTATGTTCCACTCCAACAGTCAAATAAGAAAAAATGTTAGCCAAATTATTGAAATGTTGGCCAAATATAGAAATATAGCGACCAGACGTATAAAGTATAGTAAAATATGTTAGCCAAACTTATAAAACTCGTGGTCAAAATAAGAAATATCTCAACCAAGCGTATAAGAAATAGGAAAAATGTTAGCCAAATTATTAAAATGTTGGCCAAATATAGAAATATATCGACCAAACGTATAAAATATAGTAAAATTTGTTAGCCAAACTTATAAAACTCGGGGTCAAAATAAGAAATATCTCGACCAACTTATAAAATGTAGGAAAAATTGTTAGCCAAACTGACAAAACTGTTAGCCAAAATAAGAAACGTCTCGACCAACTTATAAAATGTAGGAAAAATTGTTAGCCAAACTGACAAAACTGTTAGCCAAAATAAGTAACGTCTCGGCCAACTTATAAAATGTAGGAAAAATTGTTAGCTAAACTGACAAAACAGTTGGTCAAAATAAGAAACGTCTCGACTAACATTATAAAAAGTAGGAACAATTGTAACCAAATTAATTTAAAAAGGTGACCAAAATAGGAAATATCTCATCCATTCTTATAAAACTTAGGAAAATGTGTTAACCTAATGAGAAAAATATCGCCCAATTGAAGAAAAAAGTTACACAAAACTTATAAAACTTAGGAAAATGTGTTAACCTAATGAGAAAAATATTGACCAAGTAAAGAAAAACGTACACCAAACTTCTGAAAAGTAAGAAAATTTGTTAACCAAATGGGAAAAATATTGGCCAAGTGGAGAAATATCTCAACCATACTTATGAAAAGGAGGAAAATGTGTTAACCTAATGAGAAAATATCGCCCAAGTGAAGAAAAAAGTTACACAAAACTTATAAAACTTAGGAAAATGTGTTAACCTAATGAGAAAAATATCGCCCAATTGAAGAAAAAGGTTACACAAAACTTATAAAACTTAGGAAAATGTGTTAACCTAATGAGAAAAATATCGACCAATTGAAGAAAAAAGTTACACAAAACTTATAAAACTTAGGAAAATGTGTTAACCTAATGAGAAAAATATTGACCAAGTAAAGAAAAACGTACACCAAACTTCTGAAAAGTAAGAAAATTTGTTAACCAAAGGGGAAAAATATTGGCCAAGTGGAGAAATATCTCAACCATACTTATGAAAAGGAGGAAAATGTGTTAACCAAATGGGAAAAATATTGGCCAAGTGGAGAAATATCGCAACCATACTTATGAAACTTAGGAAAATGTGTTAACCTAATGAGAAAAATATCGCCCAAGTGAAGAAAAAAGTTACACAAAACTTATAAAACTTAGGAAAATGTGTTAACCTAATGAGGAAAAAATATTGACCAAGTAAAGAAAAACGTACACCAAACTTCTGAAAAGTAAGAAAATTTGTTAACCAAAAGGGAAAAAATATATGGGCTAAACTATGAAATATGTTGACCGAACTAAGAAAGTGTGTTAACCAAAGGGGGAAAAATGTTGGTCAAAACATGAAACATCTCGACCAAACTTATAAATATCTCGTGTAAACTTATAAAAAAGGTAGGAACAAATATTGCTCTGTAGTTATGTCAAACGTGTCTTGAACTTTTATCTGAACAGCCATTTCACAAGACATAATCATCAACGTCAACACTTTCCCTCTTTTACATTACCGAAAGTTTCAACTTATCAGTCCAGAGTATCCACTAAAGAAGCACTTATGCATACTAATCACCCAGCTCTTCACACTCTTGTTTTTTTTTTTTTTTCTTTTCTAACGCAAAGTGTCTCTGTCTTTCATAGATAGCTTCACAACTTTTCTGTGTAGCACCACTAACAACTCCAAACCTTCGTTTCACATGCGCTCTAATGAAACAGTCATAACAACATTTAGGGCAATCTGTGGCTCCACCTGGGATAGTTTCAATATCATCTGAGTATTCGTCAGCAAAGATCCACTTCCCATGGCTGATATCTTCAACTTTCTATACCACAATGTCTGCTACACTAACCTTCCATTGGTCCATCTTTCAACAATACAAAGAGTGTTCTCGAAGCTAACATAACATTGCTTACTTTGTCCACCTCTATCACACTTTGTCATTTCACAGCTGCAATAGCGGCAAGTCTGCAACCAACCAACAGTGTCTGTTATGAAGTCGACCTTTCTTAAAGCCACGTCTGCCTTACTGAACCCTTGAATACCCTCTACCACATCGTCTAACCGACTTTCAACATTTCATACCAAATAACATTAACATTCTCTTTGATTACAGAACAACTGATTTTCTGCTGACTAAGCAGATTTTCCAACCCCGTGGAGATAAATCATATTCCCCCTAACCTACTAGGCGCTATTCTAGACAACGAATATGGTCATCGACCAATACCCCTAGGCAGAACTTGAAAAAACAACAGAGCTTGGGTTATTGAGACGAATGAGTTGCATTCCTTGGACTACCAGAAAGACATCAAACACAACAAACTCTTTCTTACTAACCCTAAGTATACATCAACTAACCCTAACCCTAAACCTAAGTATACATCAACTAACCCTAACCCTAACTATACAACAAACTCTTTCTTAAGAGACATAGATACAAACCAGTGTTAGAAATGAAAAAGTTAAATTTATGTGATTACATTTTAATTAAAATTTAAAACTAATAAATCGCACTTTTATTGCGCAAGATGTAAGCTTGATATATGTCCTATACCTAACCTATACCTATACTTACCCTATATCTGTATATTAAGTGAAGCGCGCAATAAAAGTGCGATTTATTAGTTTTAAATTTTAATTAAAATGTAATCACATAAATTTAACTTTTTCATTTCTAACACTGGTTTGTATCTATGTCTCTTAAGAAAGAGTTTGTTGTATAGTTAGGGTTAGGGTTAGTTGATGTATACTTAGGTTTAGGGTTAGGGTTAGTTGATGTATACTTAGGGTTAGTAAGAAAGAGTTTGTTGTGTTTGATGTCTTTCTGGTAGTCCAAGGAATGCAACTCATTCGTCTCAATAACCCAAGCTCTGTTGTTTTTTCAAGTTCTGCCTAGGGGTATTGGTCGATGACCATATTCGTTGTCTAGAATAGCGCCTAGTAGGTTAGGGGGAATATGATTTATCTCCACGGGGTTGGAAAATCTGCTTAGTCAGCAGAAAATCAGTTGTTCTGTAATCAAAGAGAATGTTAATGTTATTTGGTATGAAATGTTGAAAGTCGGTTAGACGATGTGGTAGAGGGTATTCAAGGGTTCAGTAAGGCAGACGTGGCTTTAAGAAAGGTCGACTTCATAACAGACACTGTTGGTTGGTTGCAGACTTGCCGCTATTGCAGCTGTGAAATGACAAAGTGTGATAGAGGTGGACAAAGTAAGCAATGTTATGTTAGCTTCGAGAACACTCTTTGTATTGTTGAAAGATGGACCAATGGAAGGTTAGTGTAGCAGACATTGTGGTATAGAAAGTTGAAGATATCAGCCATGGGAAGTGGATCTTTGCTGACGAATACTCAGATGATATTGAAACTATCCCAGGTGGAGCCACAGATTGCCCTAAATGTTGTTATGACTGTTTCATTAGAGCGCATGTGAAACGAAGGTTTGGAGTTGTTAGTGGTGCTACACAGAAAAGTTGTGAAGCTATCTATGAAAGACAGAGACACTTTGCGTTAGAAAAGAAAAAAAAAAAAAAAACAAGAGTGTGAAGAGCTGGGTGATTAGTATGCATAAGTGCTTCTTTAGTGGATACTCTGGACTGATAAGTTGAAACTTTCGGTAATGTAAAAGAGGGAAAGTGTTGACGTTGATGATTATGTCTTGTGAAATGGCTGTTCAGATAAAAGTTCAAGACACGTTTGACATAACTACAGAGCAATATTTGTTCCTACCTTTTTTATAAGTTTACACGAGATATTTATAAGTTTGGTCGAGATGTTTCATGTTTTGACCAACATTTTTCCCCCTTTGGTTAACACACTTTCTTAGTTCGGTCAACATATTTCATAGTTTAGCCCATATATTTTTTCCCTTTTGGTTAACAAATTTTCTTACTTTTCAGAAGTTTGGTGTACGTTTTTCTTTACTTGGTCAATATTTTTTCCTCATTAGGTTAACACATTTTCCTAAGTTTTATAAGTTTTGTGTAACTTTTTTCTTCAATTGGGCGATATTTTTCTCATTAGGTTAACATTTTTTCCTAAGTTTTATAAGTTTTGTGTAACTTTTTTCTTCACTTGGGCGATATTTTTCTCATTAGGTTAACACATTTTCCTAAGTTTCATAAGTATGGTTGCGATATTTCTCCACTTGGCCAATATTTTTCCCATTTGGTTAATACATTTTCCTCCTTTTCATAAGTATGGTTGAGATATTTCTCCACTTGGCCAATATTTTTCCCCTTTGGTTAACAAATTTTCTTACTTTTCAGAAGTTTGGTGTACGTTTTTCTTTACTTGGTCAATATTTTTCTCATTAGGTTAACACATTTTCCTAAGTTTTATAAGTTTTGTGTAACTTTTTTCTTCAATTGGTCGATATTTTTCTCATTAGGTTAACACATTTTCCTAAGTTTTATAAGTTTTGTGTAACCTTTTTCTTCAATTGGGCGATATTTTTCTCATTAGGTTAACACATTTTCCTAAGTTTTATAAGTTTTGTGTAACTTTTTTCTTCACTTGGGCGATATTTTCTCATTAGGTTAACACATTTTCCTCCTTTTCATAAGTATGGTTGAGATATTTCTCCACTTGGCCAATATTTTTCCCATTTGGTTAACAAATTTTCTTACTTTTCAGAAGTTTGGTGTACGTTTTTCTTTACTTGGTCAATATTTTTCTCATTAGGTTAACACATTTTCCTAAGTTTTATAAGTTTTGTGTAACTTTTTTCTTCAATTGGGCGATATTTTTCTCATTAGGTTAACACATTTTCCTAAGTTTTATAAGAATGGATGAGATATTTCCTATTTTGGTCACCTTTTTAAATTAATTTGGTTACAATTGTTCCTACTTTTTATAATGTTAGTCGAGACGTTTCTTATTTTGACCAACTGTTTTGTCAGTTTAGCTAACAATTTTTCCTACATTTTATAAGTTGGCCGAGACGTTACTTATTTTGGCTAACAGTTTTGTCAGTTTGGCTAACAATTTTTCCTACATTTTATAAGTTGGTCGAGACGTTTCTTATTTTGGCTAAACGTTTTGTCAGTTTGGCTAACAATTTTTCCTACATTTTATAAGTTGGTCGAGATATTTCTTATTTTGACCCCGAGTTTTATAAGTTTGGCTAACAAATTTTACTATATTTTATACGTTTGGTCGATATATTTCTATATTTGGCCAACATTTTAATAATTTGGCTAACATTTTTCCTATTTCTTATACGCTTGGTTGAGATATTTCTTATTTTGACCACGAGTTTTATAAGTTTGGCTAACATATTTTACTATACTTTATACGTCTGGTCGCTATATTTCTATATTTGGCCAACATTTCAATAATTTGGCTAACATTTTTTCTTATTTGACTGTTGGAGTGGAACATAGAACCTGTACTTTTGTCAGGATGTGAAATGTGGTAATGAGCCGACACATTGAAAAACATATATTAGCATTGGAACTAGGTTTCTGCGGAAAGATGCAAAGATCCCCCTTTGGCCAGGCAGAAGAATTAATGAAAGTGTAAATGTCTGCTCTGAGAAGTGATAACTTTGCTGGTCAAGACAGCGGGTACGTGATATGTCATGTTATATGAGAAGCCTAAGACTGATCCGGGGAAGCTTGTTGTGTTCACGGGTAATATTATATGATAAATATAGCTAAACACTCGTTGGTGTATGACCCGATAGATGTTAAGTACTCCTCTATGTCTATGAGAACGGGTTAGTTGAATACTGTGATGACTTGATTATAGTTGTGTATATTATATTCGAAAATGCATTGTGGTGTATAAAGGCCTTGTTAGTAGTAGTTTCGTGTTCTTTACTGTTACTTGGTGACCCTATGGCGACTCGGAAATAGAAAAGCGAGAGAATGAACACCCTTTTAAACCGCCGACGCCCTGTTGATGAGGGGGCAGAATCACTCCCGTACATGGTGGTCATCACGAATTAGGTCCCCTGGTTCGATCGCCAACATAATACCGGTTTTTTTTTTCTGTAGTATCCCTCTTAACCACGTGTCTCGGCTGTATCCATACGCATGTGACAGATACAACGCCCTCTTTGCCCGGATGTAGCCGTTTCCCACATGTTCATATACAGTGTGATAATATACGTCTATCTTGTGAGTTATCGGTTTACGTCTACCACACTAATGCATACGTGTAGAGACATGGAGCTTGAAATGGGGAAACGATAGCCGTGAGCATAAAAGGACAGAAATAAATGTCTGAAAGGAGGTGGCTTTAAAGCGTTGGAACAAGAATCGCTGTGATGAAGGTTGTCTTTTGCAAATTGGAAAACAGACTGACTAATATAAAGTTGACAACTGTAATGAGAAATAAAAGGAGTGTTTAAGTGCTACATAGAACCCGTACTTTAGTATGACTGTGAAGCGTGGTCAATGAGCAGACAAGTTGAAAAGCCTCTAATGCCAGTGGCGTTGTGGATTCTGAGACATAGTTTTTAAAATTTTCACTAGACACCCGCATGAAACTCCCTCCAAATACTACAAGGCAACATGACAAAACATACAACGTAGCAGACACATAGAAACTATACCAGCTCTGTAAGGCAACATACTTTGATAATGTAGACATAACGGCCGCTTTCTAATAATACTGCACACATCTATAAGCAGTGGTAAACCCGTATACACAGATACACGATACTTTCCTAAAGTAGACTCTAGCCATGTTCGCAGTGCAGCTATATAGAGGCATGTCTGAGTTGATGTGAAATATTTTTGGTTATTTTTACACCCGGATGTAATAGGCGACAAGTCACAACACAGCTACGATGCGCTGGCAGGGGTGACCTTATCAACTTCACATACTGGTCAATCTATATACACCACCCAAGAACATAGTACACCATCTGTCTTCAAGCCACAAGCGTTTTCAATGTCACAAGAATAACGAACTACTGATATTTAAGATCAGAGTGGCACATGCTGATACTGTTTGTGATATCTCCTACTCATACCACCTGTTTTAACTAAATAAGGACACATACATCTAGCCCATAATCTCCAATCGGCAATTATGAGAAAAATAGAGGGTAGTGTTATTGATTTTTATTGGATGTCCCGACAATAGGTGTTAATCTTTTAATCCCCTTCCAACCTTTATATGAACATTTATTAATATCGCGAACTATTTGCAATGGCGGAGATATAAGAAATATTATTAACCTGACTTGGTCATTACGATGCCGATAATCCCCTGGATTAGCCGTTATAAGGATAAGTATTGATTTTTGGCAACACCTGTTGAGGTCATATTCTGAATGTTAAGTTAGCTTATATTTTGTGACTCGTAGGTACAATGGTGAAATCTGCTGCCTGTGTTTTTCATCAGCGGTGGGACTTGTGGCCGCGGCGACAAGGCTGGACAAAGCGACCCTAACCCAATAATCAACTAGACACCCACACCTTGATGACTGGAAATCTTACCCACGACAAAGTTCCGAGCTTCGAACCTATCACTTCCACAGTGTCTGGGGTACCCCCTAAACATACTCCGCAACCAGCACACCACCTCTACTTTTCTAAACATAACCGGGTTAATAACAACCGAGCTCGACATCACAACTAAGGAACCAGATAATATCAATATTTCTTCTACCACTAGACCACCCCACTGGGATTCGAACCCGATGATAGTGTTCAGAAGCGTTTATCTAGTTACTCAACCACTCACCCCACCCCTTAACAACGAATATCACAAAGTCATACCCACTAAAACCATCGGCCATCTTTACACTTTCAAAGTTTTCATTTGAAGAGCTGTAACCGGTATGCTGATAGTATTTAAGTCCCAGCCACTATAGATAATAGTAACCCCGTTATAACAAACAGTCGACCCCTTTACAATAGACATATAATGAAAATATCCTTGGTCTTCTGACGACCGACGCCGAAATTATGCGTTGAATGTGTCGATGGTATACCTCCATGCCTATATTTACCCACTTCTCCACTCGATCACCCTGGCTCTTACCAAGGAACGGGCGTAATTATCCAACCAATCCGCCCCTCGCCCACCTCTTAACAAGGATCAGAAGCAGTTATTTAGCTATTTGTACACTCACCAACCCCTTGACAACGAGCTGGAGCCTTTATCTAGCAACTCCTCTGTCTCTTAGCAAGGAACCGACGCATTTACTTAGCCACTTCGCCACTCGCCCATCCCTTTAAATTGTTCGGAAGCTGTTATATAGGTACATCACCACTCACCAACCCCTTAACAACGAATACCACGAAGCCACGCCCCCTTACAACCGTTACTACAGGCCATCTTTACTTTTTTAAGGTTTTCATTTGAAGAGGTGTAATCTATATGATGATAGTTTTATAAGCCACTACGACCCACTACAGCTCATATACACGCCATATTTACCTTTTTACTTATTACAATTTTCATATCACACCCGGTGCGCCTCGATGGTTCGAACCATCTAGCCCCACCACCCACACTCGTCACTGACCGGCTTGTGGTCACTCAGAAATGACTGGCCATGTGGTTACTACAAGACACTGACTGGGTTCAAACCGCACCCGGCGACCGCCCCTGCGCTCGCTCGCCCGCCCCGGGCGCCTTTGGTTGTTGTTTATTTTTTTTTTTTTTTTTTAAATTAGTTAAAATATTATACACTCAGTTATCTGCTCTTAGAAAAACAACTCTTTTCTTAGATGTATCGACCCTTACATATGACCCAGATACCTACCCTACCCAAACCGCACTGGTCTCGAGCTGGATTGGGGGCAATCCAGCGAGGTCAATCCAGAAAATCTAATTAGGAGAAGACAAAAAACCCTAACCCTAACCCCTAAACCCTAAACCCTAACCCCTAACCCTAACCCCTAACCCTAACCCCTAACCCTAACCCTAACCCTAACCCTAACCCTAACCCTAACCCCTAACCCCTAACCCCAATCCAGCTGGATTGGGGTCAATCCAGCACCACAATCCAGAAATACTAATCAGTTACCCGCTATCCTACTACTTCTGATTTCCTGCCTTTATATGTTACTATATTATAAGTATCTTCCATGCATAGTCTGGTCATGTTGATTAACTTCCTTGGTATTCCAAATTCCTGCATAGCATTCCATAGACTATTCCTATGGACACTATCATAAGCCTTTTTAAAATCCACAAAAATGTTATGGAGATCTATTTTATATTCCCAATGTTTCTCGGCTATTTGTCGTAAGATAAATATCTGATCTATTGTTGATCTGTTTTGTCTAAAACCCGCCTGGTAGTCACCTAATATGTCTTCTGAATATGGTTTTAGTCTATTTAGTAATACTGCGGATAGTATCTTATAGCTTGTGGACAGTAGTGATATTCCTCTATAATTTCCACATTGGAACTTGTCTCCTTTCTTAAAGATAGATATCAATAATGACTCTTTCCAGTCATGGGGTAATTCTTCTGTCCTCCAGATTGTTATTATTAGTTCGTATAGCTTTAGATGTAATGCATGGCCACCTGCCTTTATAAATTCAGCAGCAATTCCATCAGTCCCAGTTGCCTTATTGTTTTTAAGTCGTGTGATTACATATAGGATTTCTTCAAATGTAGGTTCTTCAATCTGTGGTTCGCATGTTAGAACCTCTTCCTGTGGGAAAATGTGACTTGGAGCTTCACAATTTAGTAATTCAATAAAATATTCTTTCCATGTGTTGCACATTTCCTCATTGGTATTTATCATATTCCCATTTTTGTCTTTTAAACCATATGTGTTTTGTTGGTGCCCTCGTTTCATTGACTTCAGTTCTTTAAAAAATTTTCTGGATTCATTTTTCTGGTGATTAGTTTCCATATCTTTGATTATATTACTCATATATTCTCGCTTCTGCTGTCTGACTATTTTTGTAGCCTCTTTACATTCATTTCTATAATGCTCTTCCTTTTGGATGTTATTGATGTCATTTAACCATACATGTCTGGCATTCTTCTTCCTAATGACTGCTTCTTCACATTTTTGATTGAACCATCTGTTCTTTCTATGCGTGGTTAACACACCGAGACATTCTTCTGCGGTAGACTGAATTGTATTCAATTTAAACATGCTGCAATAAATAAATACACAACTAAGAAGATGAAACCTACAATAAAATTCCTAAAGAACGACAGCCTAATTATTTGTAGAGTCTCGTCAGGGTTACGCCCACGCATGCATCGAACAGGTAGATCCGATACATCGATCTCTATACTGGCTACACCAATGGAAAGTGTCGTCATGGATTTATATCTGTAATCGTCACCAAGAGTCAGCAGGCTACGCCCCTGAAAACAAAAATGATTGGATTGTAAACATCTGATTGTTAATTAAATCTTAGTTTTCCTGGATGGCCGAGCTATTTGAATATTGGGCTAAACCACATAGATAAAGTGGGTAAAACTAATGGACTTATACTTATATGTCACAGGTACCGCTTAAAAACATTCCTACATACTGCATGGTGTTAATAAGAACAGGGTACTCTCTTCTGCGTTCATCCGGAGGATTTGTTTCCGGACCTGACAGCGTTGTGTCTGTGTACAGCAGAGCTGTGTTCTTGCGCCGTTAGGCCGACACATCCGACTTCTGCGGGCATTTGTTGACCGGGTTAACTTTCCCGGGGGTTTCTTAGGACGTTTGACTCTCACTGTTGTGATGTTATTCCCCCATCCCAGCTGGCCCATATAGAACAGCCAAAGACATCCTGGTCAGCCCTCAAGGGAAGGCAGGGGCAGACCATGGTCATTCCCCGCCATCCAAGGAGGCTTCGATACTTGCAGAGCCATCACACAGCGCTCTGATACTGGGCTCACCCAACAGGGTACTATATACCTCAGTGTACATATTCATCTCAATGAACAACAGTAGCTGTAAATAGAAGTAGTATTGGAAGGCTTCAAGCATCATACACCCCCACACTTAAGGGGGTTGGCAGTTACGCTGAGTGATACAGCAGGCGGGCTGTGTCTGAGAGAAGTATGTGTGTTACCTTGTTCCTCATCTTGTCTTGTCTTTTATTATCTTATTTTATCTCGTCTTGCCTTCTCTCGTCTTGTCTTATCTTGTCGTATCTCGTCTCGTCTTCTCCAATTTGTTCATCTCTTGTCTTGTTTCATCTTGTCTCGTCGTGTCTTGCGTTTTGTAAAGACTCGCAGACTGAAGACAGTTGTACCAGTCATCTTCTAGAGCAGTGGTCAACCTCTTTTGGCCCATGCACCATATGTTCAGAATGTCACCCCCCCCCCCCCCCCCACCCTCCTCCCTTTCGCATTTCCTCCCTATAAATTCCCTAGGATCATTACACCTTGTAGGCCTGAGTGCACAGAGGAAATGGGGATCAGTCTTTCATTCACCTAGCGGACGACGAACGCAAACTTCGAACCTCGTCCGGCCGCTATAATGGCATTATCTGTGGTTTCCGTGAATGACTTTTGTGTTCGCATTCTGGCGGCGGCATTATGCACAGTGTACCTATGCGAGCTGTTGGATTACCGAGACTCCTGTCTGTTCCACTTTTCACACTGGACAGTGGGGAGCATATTGTGTGATATTCAGTGGTACAGGAGCGGAGCTTAATGGGAACGACCCGTTGCCGGGAAGTTGGAACCTTGACCAACCAACCAACTAACTAACTAACTAACTAACTAACTAACTAACTAACTAACTAACTAACTAACTAACTAACTAACTAACTAACTAACTGACTGACTGACTGACTGACTGACTGACTGACTGACTGACTGACTGACTGCTGGCTGGCTGGCTGACTGACTGACTGACTGGCTGGCTGGCTGGCTGGCTGGCTGGCTGGCTGGCTGGCTGACTGACTGACTGACCTGACTGACTGACTGACTGACTGAATGACTGACTGACTAACTAACTAACTAACTAGCTACTAGACGTAACATCCTAGTGATTACACTAGTAAAAGCATAAATTACATTAGTGGATCAGTGGCAACGCTGTGGAATTATAAACAGTATAAAATAACACAAAGTCATGCAGCTTTTTAGAACACAATTATGGAAAAAAAACATATTGTGTTTTGAGCATTTGTTTGCTGATGAATGTTAGTCACCGCAAGATCCTGTTTTCCGTAATTGTGTTCTGTACAGCTGCATTATTTCGTGTTATTTTATATTGTGGTGATTAATTAAACCAATGAGCAAGTCGTACAAGAGGAAAATTAAAATTGTAAACTGATTAGAAAAATTAAACGTAGAGACAGTCACATTTTTTGGGCAAGTTATGAGAAGTAATAAACTAGAGAACTTGGCGACAACTGGCAAGATTGAGGGGGAAAGAACAAGTGGAAGCCACAGAAGTAAATATCTGGATGGCTTGCTCATATGGTATGGTCGGGATAAGAACACAGAGCTGATCCACGACTCTGGTGATAGTGTAAGATGGCGAAACATGACCGCCCACGCTTATATACATGGCACATGATGATGACGATCATCAGTATTGGGGCTCTTCGCTGGTTGCTAAAGACGAAGACGGAGCACGAATGGGAATGTCTCTAGTGCTCTGATGTCTTGATTTGTCGGCATGGCACGTGATGATGATCACACTCATGTGTCGGCTAATGCATTGTCGGTTTCAATGTTTCAGATCCATACAGCAGGGGTGATTCAACGTCACAGTTAATTATCCTAAGCTTTGTTAAAAGTTAGTTGCGTATCCTTTACAGGACGTCGCAGTCAACCCTAGCAATTTTTGATTGTGGTTTCTTGGCAAGTTTACGATCAGTAGTTTTGCATTGCTTTCTG
Source organism: Cepaea hortensis (assembly GCA_963921405.1). NCBI lineage: Eukaryota > Metazoa > Mollusca > Gastropoda > Stylommatophora > Helicidae > Cepaea > Cepaea hortensis. Next base: position 12,630,941 of record OY992882.1, read on the forward strand.
AATGACCGGCACCCATAGCTTTTGATTGGGAAACCAACGCAAGGTGGTCTTCTTCCAAATCGTCCGCAGCTGTGTTTCGAGCAGGGTATGCGGAATTACGAATTGTATTCGTAACCTTTTACCACAGAGCCGGCATATTTAGTATTCGTTTTAAATTATTTTGACTTCCATATGTTTCCAAACTACGAAAGATCCGCTTACTTTCTGTAATCTTAATGTAACATTCTGAATTGTTTCCTCATCTTTGTCCACATTTCTAACTTAAAGTCGAGAGGATGTACTTCATTGCACCGGGTTGTATTCCCTATGGCTCGGCCTCTTTCCGCAGGGCGGCTTGTCGAAAGCGTCGCACAAACCACGAACTCCGTAGCTCCAGTAACGACCCCCAAGAGTGTCCGAGAAAATTGTTTTCGTGAACCGAATGACTGAGTTGGACATCGAACACATAACACTCGGAACTCGAGGCAAGCGCCTTAACCACTCCGCCACGTAGACCTTCTTGTTAGTTAGTATGATTCCACTTAATTCCCTTTGTCTTGGTTGCTGAAGTATTCGTTTTCCCTTTTCTTTAGATGTGCGCCCATGTTTCTCAGCATTGGTGATATCCAAAAGAATGTATCAAGATGTAACTATCCAAACAAGTTATTTGCATGTCCTTGACAGGAAGTTTCAATCAACCTCAGCATTTATTGACTGCTTGTGATTTACTAAGCAATGTTAACTCAGTACTTTACATGTGGTTTCGGAACGGCCGAGGAATCGTACTATCTAAATCAAAGCAAAACGATCTGATTCCAAATCTACCGCAACTAATTATTAATTTTGATCCCTTGACTCTATACGAAAGGAAATTATGAAACTGCGCTGTCCCACTCTTCCCTAACCCCGTTTATAGCACTGATACGTTAAGTAAATGCCTGCTAATGATCAACGTGTGCTGGTTCACCTGTCGACTAGTTGACCTGATCCAGGTGTACGGTCTGTAAATGTCCTTGAGAACGTGGGTTAGCATGTCCTCGGGATGTCCTCGGATGTTGATGGTCATCTCGATGAGCTTGGATTTCCCGCCGAGGTAGACGGACAGTTGGTCGCGAAAGAGGTTGTCAGCCACCAGCCTGAAAAAATGTCATTGGTTTAAAACAGTATTGGGGGAGATAGGACGCCTGTGATGTTGAGTATGGACATTAATAAGAAGACCGAAACATAATTACAACAGAGCGAAATATAGAGAGGACGGCATCTTGAAAGATATATAGTGAAAGAGTGAGAGAAAACACGATAAAGGGCAGACATATAGGGAGAGAAAGTATAATCATGATGACTTAAAGACTTGATGATTGATTGATTGATTGATTGATTAAGGAACCGACATCACAGCATTCGGGGCATTCCCATAAGCGCCCCGTCCCCATCCTCAGCAGCCAGCGAAGAGTTCCAACACTAATAGTACCAGTAGCAATCTGATTATATGTGCGTCTCGCCTTTCCTCTAAGCGTCGAGCATTGGCCAGATCCCCTCGTCACTTCACGCTGTCGCATTCTTGCCAGACCATGGTGATCCATTTGCTCCTCTGAGGTGTACACGTGCTCCCACAAGGCCGCAACCACGCCTGTCTTATCATGCATCAATACTACACCAAATTTTGCAGAGCCAGCCAATCTGTTCGACTGTTCATTCCCCAGCACACCAGCATGCCCCGGAGAAAAGATCCAGACGATGCTTGTCACCCGTGACTTCCCAAGCGAAGCAAGCCACTCTGCACGAAGCTTGCCTGTCCTCACCCTACTCAGCATGCTTTATGAGTCAGTTACAATCACGATGTGTGTGTGTATCGTATTCTCCATCCAGCGGAAAGCTGCACTGACCGCCTCCATCTCCATTCTTAAGCTAGATGTTGTGGTATCATATGCCAGGCTCTCCTGCACCAAACGGCGACCATTAACTTTTGCTAAGAACCCCCAGGCACTTCTGCCTCTCAACACCGAACCATCTGTGTACACAATCACATCACCCGGGCGAGCATTATCTTGAATTAGTTGCTAGATTTCCACTTCCGTGGCCCCTGCTGACCACTCTCTTGATGAAAGATATATTAAGAAGAATGAATTGAGGAAAGGAAGGTGGAATAATGTTTGGCAATGACAAATTGTGCATCTAATTACAGAGATAAAAAATAAATCGATGAGGAGATGGGTGGGAGTGTATGAAAAAGTGTTAGTCAGGCAGGCAGGCAGGCAGGCAGGCAGGCAAGCACGCACGCAGGTAGACCGACAAACTGACAGACATATTTTGAAATGGTGAACTGTAACAGTAATTACAGAGGAGTTCAACCAGTATTATTTATTTATTGAAAACAAGCAATTTGTTGTATTAAGGTTGAATGGAAAATAGTTCCATAGATGGGCAGCAAAGTAGGTTAATTATGGTTTGTATAAATTTAATATATGTGCAATAGTTAGAGCCAATGATGATAAGAAGAAACACGTCGAAATCTTTGTATATTTACGTGTTTAATAGTAAATGCTCTCCCGCTGTTTACACTTCACCTCGACACCGCAAGGTACAAGAGGAACATGATGAGATGAGATGAGATGAGATAGTAAATGCATATTTCAATATCGTTCCCTACATGTGTAATATAACAAACACATATTTCAATATCGTCCTTACATGTGTAATATGACAAACACATACTTCAGTAACGTCCTTACGTGTGTAATGTGACAAACACACATTTCAGTATCGTTCCCTACGTGTGTAATATAACAGTCATATATTTCAGTATCGTCCTTATATATCTAACCTCACTTTGTTGTGAAAAGAAATGCTTATGACATTGTAACTGTTTTACACTGCCATATAAGCCCATATGGTTTAGTATTATTTAATTATTTATGTGGGAGAATAGAAATAGAGCACATTTCTGGGATGAACATAATCGCTTAATGTTACAATATGGAGCAGCCATCTCACACTGAGTTACACGAGTCAAGTTTTGTTTGTATTTAAAAAAAAAAAAAACGGAAAACATCAGAGTATCAATTCCGTGTGTTAAAGGACATTGCAGCTCATTACAACTCACGCTATTTATAAAGGGGGTGCAATCATTCTCAGACAGGCCACATTTAATTTTAAGATAGCGATATTATTAACCATTAGAGAACTCCTGTTTGCGGACGACCAAGCACTAATAGCAAAATCAGAAGCTGAATTACAAGACCACATGAATAGTCTAAACGAAATGTGTAGGGAACATAACATGAAAATTAGCACAAACAAAACAGAGGTAATGACTATAACTAAAGAAGAACAAACAACAATTATTCACCTAAACGAACATCCCTTGAAACAAGTAAAGAGTTTCAAGTACCTAGGAAGTATAATATCATCAAATGGCAGATCAGAAGTCAAGATCGAAAATAGATGCAATAAGGCAAACAAACTCATTGGGCAAATGGCACAAATGGCACCAATACTAAAGAACAAACATGTATCAATAACTACAAAAGAAAGCACTTTACAACACAATCCTCCTACCAACTCTATGCTAACAATGCCAAACCTGGACAATGACAGGAAAATAGGAAAAAAACATATAACAGAAACAAATAGAACAAAAACATATATTAAAACATATATAAACAAAATATAAAAAAAGCTGATTGAGCCACGCTTATTCTTTAAATTTCCTTCATAATTCTCAAGCAATATTAGTTAGTCTGTACAGACGTATATTAGTCTATAACGACACATGTTGCCAATAATAACATGTTATTGTACAACGAACCACTGTGCTATAATAACAGTTACCTACCAGCATGCTGATGAATCAGAGTCCTCTTTAGCATCATTTGCTACCTTGTCATCTGAACCCCCAACACGTCCCCCCAAGGGCTGACCCGGGACGGCCAGAGTGGTCATGGCTAACAGAAGGAGAGGCTTCAGGGTGCCAGCCATGATTCTGATATGTGCACAGTGTGAGCTACACGGGAATGTAGAGGGACCTTCTGGGTGTGGGATCTGTGTTAATCAAAGCAAACGGAAAAGTTAATAAGTAAGCAAGTACTTAAAAAAGTAAGTAAGGGGTGAGTGAGTGTGTGAGTGAGTGAGTGAGTGAGCGAGTGAGCGAGAAAGTGTGTGAGTGAGTGAGTGAGTGAGTGAGTGAGTGAGTGAGTGAGTGAGTGAGTGAGTGAGTGAGTTAAGTCAGTCAGTCAGTCAGTCAGTCAGTAAGCAAGTAAGTAAGTGAGTGAGTTAGTAAGTAGTTGAGTGAGTAAGTAACAAGAAGTGAGTAAGCAAGCAAGTAAGTGAGTAAGTAATCGAGAAAGAAAGAAAGAAAATAAGTAAGTAAGTAAGTAAGTAAGTACGTAAGTAAGTAAGTAAGTAAGTAAGTAAGTAAGTAAGTAGGTAGGTAGGTAGGTAGGTAGGTACGTAGGTAAGTAAGTAAGTAAGTAGGTAAGTAAGTAAGTAAGTAAGTAGGTAGGTAGGTAGGTAAGTAAGTAAGTAGGTAAGTAAGTAAGTAAGTAGGTAGGTAGGTAGGTAGGTAAGTAAGTAAGTAAGTAAGTAAGTAAGTAAGTAGGTAGGTAGGTAAGTAAGTAAGTAAGTAAGTAAGTAAGTAAGTAGGTAAGTAAGTAAGTAGGTAGGTAGGTAGGTAGGTAAGTAAGTAAGTAAGTAAGTAAGTAAGTAAGTAGGTAGGTAGGTAAGTAAGTAAGTAAGTAGGTAAGTAAGTAAGTAGGTAGGTAGGTAGGTAGGTAGGTAGGTAGGTAGGTAGGTAAGTAAGTAAGTAAGTAAGTAAGTAAGTAAACAAGGGAGTAAGAAAGAATATAAGAAAGTAGAAAGGTAATTAAATAAGTAAATGAGTGATGGGGTAAGGGGTAAGTAAGAAGATAGACTGAACCGGCAACACCACTGTCAGCGCATACGAAGTTTAAACGCAAGCGTAATAAGCCCCGCAGCCACGCTGACCTCTTCGTGTAAGTATCAAAGACTATACTGCGTTCACAAATGTTTGCCCTCATTCACGTTCGTTTTTTTTTTTTTTTTGGGGGGGGGGGGGAGTATATGTTACATTGTTATGAAATTTTTCCTACCGTCTTATGTTTACTCCCACCCAAGGAATATGTCTTTGATAGGTCCAAAAGCAACTGAAATCATGGAAAGCGGCGAAATTTCTTTAATGTTTTGGCGATGATGTATAGAATTCACACTAACAAATGTATAGTGCTTCCATATTGACGTGGATAGACCTTAGGTTCATACCAGAATACGATCAGCGTTGCCAGTAGTGGGGTGTGCTCAATATTTAAATTCTGGTAACGTTCTGAACACTTCCGTTCCACCATGTGACGAGCTTCTCATGAGGAAATTCTCGTGGACCACGGAGAATATTCATAATTGAAAACTGATGTTTCCGTGTGAAGATGGAATACATTGCACAATATGCACTTCGACTCTGACCCGTAAATTATATACCGCATATCAACAAACATTGAGATCTGCTGTACAATCTCCAGAACAAAATTTTTTTGTTGGGTGTACATAATAATAAGGTTTTATGCTACATCTGATCATTTTCCCTCAGTTGGTTACTGAGTTGTGGATTTTTATAGGTGGAAAACATTAGTGAAACACTATAGTGTTATAGTTTGTTAGAGACACACGGAAACTGTAGTCATTTCTCACAGAAAAGCGTAGAATATATTGCACACGGCATAATTTCCACTTTAGTAAGAAGTTATCATACTTTTCTATCTCGAACACACCCCAATAAAAATAATAAAAACAATTACTATTATTATTATTATTAATAATTATTATTACTGTTTCACAGCCGGTGGCGGATTCGCAATCCCACATACCGAGGTCGAAATCAGCTGCAAACGATTTGGAAGCAGACCGCCTTTCGCTGATTTTTAACAGAGATATGAGCGCCGTTCGTTCAGAAAGCAATGTCAAGCTACTAAAAGCAAACTTGCCAAGTAAACCCCAAACCACCAAAATGATGGGGTTGATTGCGACGTCATGTAAAGGACAAGCAACAAACTGGCTAACTGTTATACAGCAAGTGAAGGTTTGCCGGAAGCAGCGCAGCTAACTTTGTGAAGTCGGGAGTTGTATTTCTCACGTCCCATTTAAGTTGTCACTAGCAAGCAGTTCTCACGGAACAGAAATCAAGAAGCGTGAACAATTGAACAACTCCAGGGCCATTGAAATACTTTGTAGGTCTTGTGCATCGTCTGTCAGATTTCTGTTGTGTTCATTTTATGGCGAGCCAAGATTTCATTTGAAACTATGGGAAAGGACTCGATCTTAAATATAAGGCTTTAATGTGTCTGAAGGTTAAAGTTCAAGGACATCATTTTTCAAGTAACGTATCATATACAAATTTAAAAAGAAAAACGTACACGTATTGCGTAACAATAACACTTTTATTTTCTGTGCCATTTTGCGTTTTGTAGTTTGCCATTGCCGGGCTCTGTGGCTAAGGTGTTACAGACGCGATTCGTAAGCCCGCTTACCCGCGTTTGAAACACAGCTACGACCGCCGATTCGGCAGCAGACCGCGTTGCGCTGGGTTTTAACGAGTTGGTATGGGAGACGGTCGTTCGGAAATGAATGGCAAACTACTGAAAGTAAACTTGGCATGACATCAACAAGAGCAATAAAATGGTGGTGTTGACAGCGATGTCTTGTAAATAGGATATGCAAAAACAAAACAATAAAGTCTGTTATTGATTTCTAAACGAGAAGTCAACTTTTAAGTCCAACTGACTGGTCTGTGGAAATAAGGCGCCGTCACCGCACAGGAAGTTAAAGCGCGAGGGGATAAACAGGTAAACGACGCTCTGACACGTCGTGAGGTGTGCTGGGCGTATGGTGCTTGACCCATATTTTTATAGGAAAGTCGACACTCGGGGGGGGGGGGGGTGTGGATATCACCCGGGGTGAATTTACTTCCCAAAACATGTCTTGGTGCTCATTTTAGGCTGGGTAAACCTGGGAAGTCCAGGACGATTTTAAAATCCACCTCGATAAGTGTTCGAGCCATGACCACCGGACCGGAAGGCAAGCCTCTGGCCAGAGCGCTACTGTGGCTCCCAATATACGTTTTTGGGCAAATATAGGGTGTATTTGTAATGACTGTGCAGTGTTTGAAAATATTGCCGGTCCAAGTTTTGAATTCACCCTTTGTAAAGTTCATGCAACATGATAGGTAAATAGAAAACTTAGAAGTGGAAATCCAGCAACTAATTCAGGACAATGCTCACTCGCGTGATGTGATTATCTACACAGATGGTTCGGTGTCAAGAGGTGAGAGAAGTGGCTGGGGGTTCATAGCCAAAGCTAATGGTCGATGTTTGGGGCAGGAGAGCCTGACATATGATACCAAAACATCCAGCTTAAGAATGGAGGTGGAGGAAGTCACTGTGGCTCTCCGCTGGATGGAGAATACGACACACACACACACATCGTGATTGTAACTGACTCAGAAAGCATGCTGACGAGGGTGAGGACGGGCAGGCTTCGTGCGGAGTGGCTTGCTTCGCTTCGGAGGTCACGGGTGACAAGCATCGCCTGGATCTTTTCTCCAGGGCATGCTGGTGTGCTGGGAAATGAACAGGCGGACAGATTGGCTGGCTCTGCAGAACTTGGTGGAGTATTGATACATGACAAGGCAGATGTGGTTGCGGCCTTGTGGGAGCACGTGCACACCTTGGAGGAGCAAATGGATTAACATGGTCTGGCAAGAATGAGACAGCGAGGAGTGACGATGGGATCTGGCCGACGCTCAACGCTCAGAGGAAAGGCGAGACGGACTTATAATCAGATTGCTACTGGTACTGTTAGTGTTGGAACTCTTCGCTGGCTGCTGAGGATGGGGACGGAGCACTTATGGGATTGCCCCGAATGCTGTGATGTCGATTCCTAAATCAATCAATCAATCAATCAAAACTTAGAGCGGCAATATGTTCAAACTGCAGTCATTAAAAATACACGCTGTATCTTCTTGATCAAACAATGAACAGTGTGTTGTGTGAAACAATGAACAGTGAACGGTGTGGTTTGTATCAAACCGGCCACATTTACTTCCCAATACATTTCTTGGTACCTATTTTAGGTTGGATCGACCTAGGCACCTAGTTCAACTATTATTTAAATCCGACCCGCGATGGATAATGGAACTCATGATTACCGGACCGTAGATGAGAGTCTAGCTACCATGCCATCACGGCTTCCTAATATGCCTTATGTCGTGGATATCGTAAAAATCATACTTATCTTCCACTTTTACATGTCAAGCGTTGTGGTGGTGAGGAATAGTGGATTTTTCAGCTCCCGATGGTTACCTCCAAATGGCGACAGCGCCTCGCTGCAGGAACAAGTGTACTTCGACGCATGACCAACCAGACACTCTTGAGTGTCTTGACTTGAGTGTCTGGTTGGTCGAAGTACACTTGTTCATGCAGCGAGGCACTGTCGTCATTTGGAGGTGACAGGTTTGAATCCTGGTCGGTAACTATAGCTTTCAGATTTTATGTTGACTAGTGTGTCCTCTAGTCTCTACTTCCTTCTTCTCCCTTCTGTGAGCGCCAAATAATACTACGTGTGTTTATTTATATAACATTTTATTCTTGGGCGTTCGCTTGCTCTCGTATTAGTTGTTTAGTATAGCGCCAATGTTGGTAGTTGATGGCGTTGCATTCTAATAAGATGTCCGAACCATTTGATCTTGTTCCTTTAGTATATGTGGCACACGGAGTTGATCCCACTGTCTGTCTGATAACATCATTTCTTACTCGGTGTCGGATAGTTAAATTGGCAGCTCGCCTCAAGCATCTCATCTACTTCTACTGTCAAAAAACTGTCATCTACTGCCTATAATACCTTGCGGCGTAGGACATGGGGTCTTGAGTCTGGGGAATTAAGGCCGCCTGGACAGTGCAGTCACCCTGAACTGTGCAAGTTAGGGTTTTCTTTTTGCCCCCGACAGAAAAAAAAATGAACACATTACCGAGGATTCGAAACCGTGTCTCCCTAAGAAGAACGTGGCATTCTTAACCACTCGGCCAGCAGCTCCCCATCTACTTATACTCACACTTATAAATAATTTATTGCAGTGTGTCCACATCCCAGGGGTAGAAGAGGAAGACTGGATGCATTAATGACGGAAAGTTGCTACCAACAGAGGCTGTGACGCAATGAACACAGCACGGAGTTATCAATAGCAGGTTTCGTACACCATTCATGCGAACCACTTTAGCTCGGTGGTTAGTATACTTGTCTGTACACTTGTTGGTTATGTGTTCGAATTCCTTTCGTTGCGAGGCTGCCCCCCCCCCCCCTCACTTACCTGGACTCCCAGGTTGACTCAGCATAAGAATGGGTACTGGGAACTTTTCAGGGAAGTAAAGGAGATCAAAGTGACTTTTTACTACGTGGCCCATTGAGTACTGATAAGTCGAAAATATAGGGTTAACGCTATCTACCAAACACCCGTGGTGGCACCAGAAAGAGTTTCTTTATCAAACGTTATCTCTCTCACCCCTCTACCCGCTTTTTTTCTTTTAAAACACACATCCGGGCGGACTACTCTGGCGTCAACTCAGTCCCATAAAGCGGGTACTATATACGTCTCAGGGTTTGGAAGTTGGTGAGAAAAAGAACATGTGACTTAACCTCATATTGACGGCATGTATCGATAATGAATACGCAAATGATTTGCAAGAAGTGTTGGACATAGTAGTAATCATCATCATCAAGTGCCGTGCCGGCTGGCGTAGGCGTTCATGACTCTCCACAGATCTCGGTCTTTGGTGTTCTGGATCAACTCTGCTGATGATATTCCTCCACGCCACCGTCTCAATCCGTCCAGCATCATTTCTCTTGTTCTGCCTCTGCCTCTCTTCCCCTCTATTTTTCCAGTTGTAACGATGTTCTCCAATGCCCCTCTTCTCATCACATGACCAAAGAAAGCTGTTTGTCTCTTTCTTATTGTTGTATATAGTGTTCTAGTTTCATTAGCCTCTTTTAGGCAATCGTTGTTAGTTACTCTGGCAGTCCAAGGAATTCGCAACATTCGTCTTAAAAACCACATCTCTGTTGCTTCTAAGTTCTTCCTAATTTGTTCATTTACATTCCAAGATTATCTGCCATAGTAGTAATAGAGAGTGTAAATAAGGAACTTTCTTGGAAAATCAAGTAAGCAGAAACAGGCATTATATCAAAGAAAATGATAACCTCAATATTCAATGAATCATGTGTCGTCTCCACAATTAAGGTTGGCTGCAATAGCTCTCTAACACTGTCTGTCTCTTAAATGTTATTAAATATAATAGAAAGGATAGAGAGATAGAGATAGACCGAATGGATAAGCCCGCTCGTTCTTAAACATCCGGTGTACTGATACCTATGTAGCGGTTTTAACCCCTACGCTGGTCTGTTGGACTAAAATTTTGACTCTTTGTCTTTGATTTGGGTACTAAATTACAAGTACCTTTGAAGTCAGAGTGGGTTCGCCTGATGGCGAGGGACACTGGTAACATGGAAAGCTAATCCACACGCAAAAATCAGTCCAGTGCTTCTAGAAGTAGTAGCACTTGTATGGACTACACTTGAGTTCAAAGCGAGCAAACATTTAAAAACAATAGAAAGGATTAATGCTTAACCAAGCCAATCAATTCAAATATTCAGAGGAAATCATATAACATATAACATATAACATCAGACGGAAGATTTGTGACAGACATTAACCGCAGTATAGACCAAGCAAAAGCTGCGATTCATTTAAAGGTACGTTATGAAATAAATAACTTTCATTGAATGTCATAACAGAGTGCTGGAATGTTACATCAAACATGTCCTGTCGTATAGTAGTGGATCTTGTAATGTGTATGAATGTATTAGGAAGAGCTTGGCGGCAATAGATATGTTTGGCTTTTTTTTTTTTAACACAATGGATAACCAGAGTTGAGTTGAGTTGAGTTGTGTCAAGAACCGACATCACAGCACTCAAGACATTCCCATACGTGTTCCATCCTCATCTTCAACAGCTACCGAAGAGTCCCATTACTAAAGGTACCAGAAGCAGTCTGATTATGTGTCCGTCTGGCCTTTCCCCGGAGCCGGAGTGTCAGCCAGATCCTCTGGTCACTTCCTGCAGCAGAATTCTGTCCAAGCCGCGATGTTCTATCTCTTCTTCTGCACTATACACACGATCCTAAACGGCCCCAACCACGGCTGCCTTATCATGCGCCAATACCCCACCGAGTGGATGACCAGAACAACAACAACGCTTGCTTGGAAGGGACTCATGAAAGTAGAATAATCTACACAGCTATACGAAAAGAGCTACTGAACGTAAACTTGCCAAGGCATCAACAACAGCAGTTAAATGCTGGTGTTGACAATCGATGTCCTGTAAATTGGATATGAAAAAAAAAATTTAAAATAAGAAAGCGACAAGAGTTGCATTTTGGACACATAATAACAAGAGTTGTATTGGAGAACTTCATGATAACTGGAACTATCAGCAATATAGGATGCAGGGGCAGAACGACAGAAATGATGCTTAATTATCTGAGATGGTGGCATGAAATAATATCTTCAACAGAACTGATCCAAAGCATCACAGAGTGAGGTATATGGAGAGGGCTGAGTGGTCTCGAGCTATGGTGTCCGCCTCGAGTGCTGGAGGTCCCGGGTTCAGGCCCCGGTGAGGACCGGGATTTATTTAAAAAATCCACCTGGACTTCCAGTAATAACATTTCCCCTGGTCTCTGGGTAGTGAGATCGGACGCCCGTGTGTATTGTTGTCTCTGGGTAGTGAGATCGGACGCCCGTGTGTATTGTTGTCTCTGGGTAGTGAGATCGGACGCCCGTGTGTATTGTTGTCTCTGGGTAGTGAGATCGGACGCCCGTGTGTATTGTTGTCTCTGGGTAGTGAGATCGGACGCCCGTGTGTATTGTTGTCTCTGGGTAGTGAGATCGGACGCTCGTGTGTATTGTTGTCTCTGGGTAGTGAGATCGGACGCCCGTGTGTATTGTTGTCTCTGGGTAGTGAGATCGGACGCCCGTGTGTATTGTTGTCTCTGGGTAGTGAGATCGGACGCCCGTGTGTATTGTTGTCTCTGGGTAGTGAGATCGGACGCCCGTGTGTATTGTTGTCTCTGGGTAGTGAGATCGGACGTCCGTGTGTAATGTTGCGCATTTTAAAAAATCCCCTGGCAGTTGGAAATCGAAAAAGAGTAGCCCAACGCGCTGCCTGGGCAAAATTTCGAGTTAAAAATCTACCCAAAGTATTTCAGGATCCTCGCCGATGCAACGGAGTTCGTGCATTGAGCTGAGTTTCTTCAGACTCAGGCTTGAGTTAGGAGGAAAACGGAGCACTTATGGGTTAAACCGTGTGCCGTGATGTTGATCCAACGACTAAACTAAACTAAACTAGAGTGAGGTATGGAAACATTAACTCCTGCGCCACTTTGCAATTCACATGAATGATAATGGTTGTAAAGAAATCACACGAATAGATACCCAGAAACGCCGATTACTACAACTTACTATGTAACCATACTTGAATATTTCATACATGAAAATAATCCTGCGTTAATTGGAAGTTAACCTGAAATAACACTTTAGAACTCACAGATCTGTTCAATTATCTGTCTGCCAAAAACTGTCATCTACTGCCTATAGTACCTTTTAGGTCTTGAGCCTGGGGGAATTAAGGCTGCCTGGCTGGTG
>OY992882.1:12648678-12658678 GCA_963921405.1 Cepaea hortensis
ATAGCTAATGAAGCAAGATGGCTAGCGAACAGAGGGCCATGGTAAGGATGGTGCGCATTTACTTCGTCAAAGCTGGGCAGAAACCTTGAGGTAAAGCAGACTTACCTTGCTGCGGCATCATGTCAGCGTGTCACAAATAGGGATAGAGAAACTCGGGTTCAGAGAGGCAAAGTAGTGCGAGCACAGATAAGACAGAACTCTTAAGTTCGATTATCGTCGTTATAATTTATTACAATATCTGTCATCTGGCGAATAATCGTCTCGAACAATGGTTATCATATTACATACACATTATATAAAGCATTCAAAATATCTATACACAACATCATCTGTCTATCGCTAATAACTTAAGGATTCTAAGTTATGTCTATCTATGTGTCTCCCTCTAGAAGCTACACTCTCTCCCGTCAATGTCCAGTGGCCGTCTGCCCTCTCAACTCTCGTCAGGTGGACACTGTGTGCTTGCCCCTTCGTGTACCTCGTGGGGTTTCACCCTTTCACGGTTCTGCCGGGTTCTGGCTGGGCGTACTGCGTAGTTGGACGTCTGACTCATCTATCTCGAATGTTCGAGTCTCTGCTATTCTCTCCCTTATTCATCCCCTGTTTCTATGTTTCTTCTCTACCTATACTACGTCCCGTATCTACTCTAGTGAGACCTTGACATGGTCCGCCACACCCCCCCCCCCCTCCTATGGATTTGGTATTCCTTAATTAGTTGGAACTAATTCTGTCAAGGGATCACGGGAATAAGTATATGGTTCAGGGTAGTAATTTAATAGATGGTAACTCTGTTATCTGCATTGCCGCACTAACAACTAATGTACGTTCAGTACTGCTATTTCGGGTGGTTGCTGAAGAGTCTAATTCTCCTCCTATTCTTAAATTAAGGCTATCCAGACCGAAGTTCCCTGACGACTAAGATTGTGAACTTGCATTCCCCAAATGCGCCCTTCTCAAGCATCTGAACATGATGCCATGGATAATGCTTCCTATTACAGAGTCTCATCAAGGCAGATTGCCTTGGCCCTTTCAAGAATATTTGCAAGCCATTATCCCTTCATGTGTACCTGTATACACTTTTTTACTTCCGTATGTTGATAGTGTATAATATACAAATACTTTGTTTTCATCCACTAATTGCTTATGTCCCTGTTCTCTTGTTAGTTTCTGCTAATCTCCCTTTCGGTATTTTATAAAGTGTATGTGCGTTAACTGTTTTTCTTGAGTGTTGAGAATGTGTATTTGAACTGATGTGTTTAGTGTATGCGATAACTGTGTGTTCTTGCTGTTTCTGGTGTTACGATTTCTCTAAGTGTCACGAGCTAGAATTTCCACTGTCCTGATTTACCTGATATGTGTAATTCATGACTTGGACTTTCGAGCAGTGATTCTTAGATTGATTCTATTAATTGCCTTGTACTCTATCTAAACACGCATAACAATTTTGTGACAAGTGTTACATTTTACACCAGACGCGCACAAATTATACGCGTACAATTTGCACGCAATGTGCATCATTCCTTAATTTATTACATTCACGCTCTCATTTAAACGTCACTCATTCCACAATTTTATATGTTTAAAATTTACAAATGACGTAAAGGTAAAGTTTGTCGCCCTTAGGAAAATTTGGCGATGGTAGAAAAATTTAACGTCAATACTTGGTACTAGTGTACCGATAATAATAGGATGGTTTACAATTAAATTTGAATTGGTTGCAAAAATTAATACATTGAAAAGAAAATTTTACTTGTTAATACAAGTTACGTTGCATCACTTGTCAACGCGTTTTATCAAAATATACATGTATACTTGTGAAAGAAAAATTTACAGGAAAATTGGCATATTTGTAAATTAACTTTTGAACAAGTAATAAAGAAATATTTTAAACACTTAACTAATTAATTAACTAACTAACTCGATGATCCTGGTGGTGTCGTTCCTTGATGAAGTATGTAGATGGTCCAGTCGATGTTAGTATGATGGTTTCAACAAATGTTCTATTCATGATGAAATGTAGGTGGAAGAATGTTCCATGAATCTGACTGATATAGTATGGTCGTTGATGAACTGATTCCATAGTCAGTGAGAGTTGGCAATGTCACACGTGTTTGTTGGTTATAAATGATTGGTGATTTTCTCTTGTACTGAGTGATCGTTCTTTCGAAATCGTTCATTTCACAAATGGTTCACTCTAATACTGTAGTACATGCTGTAGGTGATTGGTTAAAGTCTTCTGATTGGTGTGGAAATTTACTGTCTGATAGGCGACCTTATAAAATCGTATCACTGTTTTTAATACGGCGTACTGGTTGTTGTTTTACTCAGCTGGTGTATTTGGTAGTCTTGTCAACAAATCAGGAATCAAATTTTTGGAGCCCTTAATGTGCTGGATTTCATAACTAAAATCTTGGAGAATCAATGACCAGCGGGCGATTCTGTTATTCTTGGGCTTACCGACTTTTATCACCAGCAGTGGTGAGTTATCCGTCTGGATTATGAAGTGGGTGTCTCTGAGGTATTTCTGTAATTTCAGCACACAGTAGATCACACTTCGTCCCTCCAGTTCTGCTGTTGAGTATCTCATTTCAGCTGGTTTTAATTTACGACTGACATATACGATAGGATGATCTACTCCGTCATGATTCTGCATGAGGCAGCCGCTTATAGCAATAGTACTGGCATCTGTTTTTAGGATAAACTGAGAATGTATTGCAGGAAGTCGAAGGATAGGTGGGTTTGAGAAAATGGTTTTCAATTTACAAATTGCATCTTCTAAACAGATACTCTTACAAATGCAAAATGTTATGATTGAATATGGAATGAAAATTATGGAAATTGTTACAATGGATATGAATTTATTATAGAGATCCATTAAACTAGAATTAAAACTCTTTCTATGATATAATATTAATTAATTAATTAAATTTTGTTGCGTATCCCTTACGGGACGTTGCAGTCAACACCAGCATTTTCAGCTGCTGTTGATGTACTAGGCAAGTGTTACGTTCAGTAGTTTGCCATTGCTTTCTAACCTTTTTCGAAAAAACCAGCACCGCCGTGTTTCGAACCCGGGTATACGGGCTCACAAACCGCGTTCGCAAGCCCTTAGCCACAGAGACCGGTATGATATAATATACAGCTTGGAAATTCAACCAAGCAGATGGTAATAATTTTGAATACATGATAGGCTAGTCTTTATTGAACTTCTTTGCCAAAATGGTACAAATGTATATGTGAGATTTTACACATTACAAATAGATTAACCATTTTGTGCCAATAATAATACATCAATATCATGGTGGTGTTTGCCATTTCAGTATAAGATAACGTTGACTGATTCGTCAGTAAAGTGGTGATTATCACAGATAGTTCATTTATCCAAAAGATTATGGTTAATGGTAAATTTTGCTGTATGAGCAGTGCTGTTGTAAGTTTTGTCAATAATAGTAGTAATGTCAGTAGTTTACCACAGTGAAATGTAAACTCTGATGATTTTGAAAGTTTAGATCTGTCTGTCGCGTTGTGTTTATCAGAGAAGGTGTTGTTGTCGCTGTCAGTACAACTGGTGGGTGGTAACGCTGCGTTGACATTGTCACTTGTTTCCCTGCTGTTGAGTGTTGAGGAAAGACGTTGTTTGTTGCTGGTTTTGCGAGAACGCGGTTTGTTTGTATGCGGGATTTGGCAATTTGGTTTTCGGCTTAAGTTACCCGTTTGCGTTGTTTTATTTGCATGCTGTTTGTATGCATGGTTGTTGTCTTGTGATGTTAGTTTGGAAATGGTGACAAATTTTGTAGGTTTGTCAGTACTCTTGGTGACTATTTGATTTGTCACTTTGACCTCATACCTTTGGGTAGAACAAGTATAATGTACATTGTTCGTTTCTTTTATATTTTCGTCAATGGTTGTCTCCCTTAGAGTTTTGTTATTTTGAGTATCGAAACTCAGTTCAGGTGTAGTGGGATTATTGCCTGATTTATTTTTGCAATATTTCTCTTCCCATTTTCTGATGTCTTTATCTGAACAATTTTTTACATTGGGAAAATTGCCTAAGATTATATCTGCACAAGGATCGTGCAAAACTGCGCATAATACGAGTCCTAATATGAGTGGTGTATGAATTTCAGTCATTGCCAGAGGGTATCTTTCCATATTCCCTGCAAATTAACGACATGTCACAAAGTCTTCTATGTAATCACTGTCTTTCACAAACGTCTTTCTGACCCCAATAACGGTCGAGCCACTATCAAGCATTACTTTACAGGGTTGTTTGTTAACAAAACCTTTGTAAAAATGAAGTTTGCCCCAGATGATAAGGCGGCATTGGCTATTTCATTTGATATGGGTACTGTGTGGCCGCATTCAAGGATCGTATCTAACTGAAACTTCTTACATGTATTGCATCCATCATAATCAAAGATGTCAATAACTTCTAAGGCATTGACTACTCCATGATCACTTTCATTTCCACTTTCATTTTCATCCTCACTTGAGGTGTCAACTAATACAGCATTTGCTTCTTTCATCATCCTACGACCTTCACACTGTCCACTAAAATGTCCGTAGGCCCTGCAAAAATAGCATTTAACTGCTCTTCTGAATTCAGTTCGTGTGGTTTTTTGCTTTTCCACCATCATTTTTAAATGGTGACTATAGTTAGGTGATTTGTCGCACATCGCGTATTGTTAATGTGACAATTTACAATTTTGCATGGTGAGTACTTTGGCTTTGGTTTGTACTTGTTTTGAGATGGTTTAAATTTGTTTACACTCATAGCAGCTGATACCTCATTCTGACTATCATTTAACAAAAAGATATCGCGATTTGCTGTATAAAATGCAGACCCCTTGCTTTCGATATCTTGGATTGTCTGACAATCGCTCTGCTGTAGGAATTTTGAAAATGTAGTTGGCAAGGATGTTACAATTTTGTTTATGATCATTAGGTCCCTAAGTTTGTCGAAGCTGTTGTCGACTTTAGCTGAATTGATCCAGTTATTGGATACGTCCTGTACCATTGAGACATAATCTATGAGGGTTTGATTGGCCTTAGGACAAAGTTTGGCAAACTGAAGTTGATATCCTGTGGCATCTAAAGAAAAAATTTGCATTATTCTACGTTTAATGTAATCACAGTCTTTCCTTAACTCTTGAGGGATGGTCTCAATTACCTTTAATAGCTCCAGAGCTAAATTTCTCATATAGCTCATTGTCCAATTCTGTTTTGGAATCTCGTGATATCTCATGATACATTAAAAAATTTCTGACCATGCGCTAATTGAATCGCCAGAACAGAATGGTTTGACGATCCCTTAAACTTGTTATACTTCTGTTCTTCCTCTTTACTTTTTAATTTATTCATTGAGATTTCTACGTTTGAGTCTATCTCTAGTTGTTTCACTTTTATTTGTGTCTGTGAATCAATTTCTTTATGATTAATAGCTGCTTCGATTTCTAATTTTTTGTTGGCCGCGTCGAGCTCTGATTTTTTGTTAGCCGCGTCAAGCTCTGCTTTTTTGTTAGCCGCGTCAAGCTCTGCTTTTCTGTTAGCCGCGGCTATTTCCATTTCTAATTTCTTTTGTTCTCGTTATGCCGCTCTTTCCTGTCTTTCGTGTTCTTTTTCCTCTCACACTAGATTTTCTTCATGTGTTTTCGCGTCAAGCTCTGCTTTTTTATTAGCCGCGTCAAGCTCTGCTTTTCTGTTAGCCGCGGCTGTTTCCATTTCTAATTTCTTTTGTTCTCGTTATGCCGCTCTTTCCTGTCTTTCGTGTTCTTTTTCCTCTCTCACTAGATTTTCTTCATGTGTTTTCTGTCTCCATTCCGCTAATTTGTCTGCTGTATACACTAGCTTTAGCCCTAGCTCAATGCACTTTTCTAGTGTTGACATTTTTTCGATTTTGGCAACTAATTATTTTTAGAAGATTAATTCCCTTTGGAAAAATTCCTGTTATACAATTTTTGGTTATGTCCCTTAATATCACAATTTGATCACTAGTACAAGTATATAATAATAGCAAACAAAATTTACATGTGAAAACACAATGCGTATCGTTTAGAGATAGAATTTATACTATTTTTTTTTTGGGACTTAGCTGATTTAGATGATGCTTGCTCAGTACTACTGCTGTTTGCTTCATTGGATGTTTCCAATTCTGGTGGTGGACAATTTACATCAAACAAAATGCAACATGGAACAACCTGTTATTAGAGAGAAAAACATTAGTATTTTGTTACGTCACGTCAATGTCATGTTTATGGTGAGAGTTAGCATTGTTATCGTATAATTTGAGAGAGAAGTTGATAGTACAGTTCAACAGAACAGTATTTACTGTATAGTATTTAGACTTTGTCGATGTCATGTATAACTTTTGATTTTTACATGGCGAGGCCAAGAACCCTCAACGTATTATTTCTAATTGGTATTTGACATTGTCTTGGGACTGCCAAAACGGACAGGAGCCCCCAAGTATTTTACCTGTCAGCGTGTCACAAATAGGGATAGAGAAACTCGGGTTCAGACAGGCAGAGTAGTGCGAGCACAAATAAGACAATACTCTAAGTTCGATTATCGTCGTTATACTTTATTACAACATCTGTCATCTGGCGAATAATCGTCTCGAACAATGGTTATCATATTACATACACATTATATAAAGCATTCAAAATATCTATGCACAGCATCATCTGTCTATCGCTAATAACTTAAGGATTCTAAGTTATGTCTATCTATGTGTCTCCCTCTAGAAGCTACACTCTCTCCCGTCAATGTCCAGTGGCCGTCTGCCCTCTCGACTCTCGTCAGGTGGACACTGTGTGCTTGCCCCTTCGTGTACCTCGTGGGGTTTCACCCTTTCACGGTTCTGTCGGGTTCTGGCTGGGCGTACTGCGTAGTTGGACGTCTGACTCATCTATCTCGAATGTTCGAGTCTCTGCTATTCTTTCCCTTATTCATCCCCTGTTTCTATGTTTCTTCTCTACCTATATTACGTCCTGTATCTACTCTAGTGAGACCTTGACACATCATATAGTTCTGTTTTTATCATCTCTTACATTTCTCATTATATTTTCGGCGTACGGTTTAAACAAATAGGGTGACAGCACACAGCCCTGACGGACTCCTTGCTTGATGTCAAACCAATCTGATGTCTCTCCATCTATTCTAACCCCTGCTTGTTGATTTAGACAGAGCATTTTTAATGAGTTGTACTACATGTGATGGAAAGACTTGCTGCAGACTTACCGTCCGTCCTTGATGGTGAGGAGGACTGGAAGCTGGCAGTTGATGTGAAAGGACATGGTCATTACCCGGCGGTAACCTGACGGTTTCATTTGCGATCTGACATTCACACTGTACCGCATTCCTGGTTGGCTTGGCATTTAACGCTGATCGAGCTGACCGTCACATAGAAATCAAGAATCGAGGAACAGCACACATACAAGATGGAGAATTTTACAGTGACATGGACACAAGTCTGAGACAGGAAGAGTTCACTGCCAGGCTATTCACTGTACAGATAGGCGCAAGAGGTCTAATCTCTCACTCCGTGTACGATAAGCGAGGACTTGGACACAAAAACAATGTGCGAGACCGCAGAAAAGGCCTCGTGTTGGCTCTGGAACAATCAGAATGTCGAATGGGATAAATCACTTCAGCAATGTGGTTTATGTTCCTGTCTGCAAGTTGAAGTGTATCATGTCCAAAGTCTAACAACTAAGGTAGCGAACAAGCTCCCATCTAAGATCTGAAGCTTGTGTCTCGTGTCCACTCCGTAGCCACCCGTTCAAATGAGTGCAGTGCACTTGAGAATGGGACTCTGCAATGTTGTCGAAACACCACTTTGTAACAGTCTCAGAGACCAAGGAATGACGAGCGAAGTCTAACCTCGGGCAACGTTGCTTATGGCGGTGTAAGTCGTCATGCTTGGACCCCGCTCCGCAGTAGAAAATGGGGTGAGAGTTGAGAAGCCCAAGCCCACAACAAAGTAGCCCAGAGGAAGAGCCGACTTTCTAGGGAGCCTCCTTGAGCCATGAACGGGGTAAAAAGAATGCAACATGGCGGCAACGAAGTCTGTTGGTGCATATCAATCAATCAATCAGGTACCGTCTCTGCAATGAAGGTTGGCTGCAATGGATCTCCAACACTGTCTGTCTCTCGCCTTGACTGTACATTCTGTTAGGCTGATGCTCGTCCATCTCTTGATGTTATCCTCCCACTTGTATCGTTGTCTACCTCTTGCTCGCTTGCCCTCAACCTTGCCTTCCAGTATGGTTTTTACAAGAGTATCATGTCTATTAAAATGGCCAAAATATTTCACTTGTCTCCTCTTTATTTCTTTCATCAACTCTCTCTTTATTCCCAGTTTTTCTAGGACCTCTCATTTGATTGTTTTTGTTTCATGAAATACGACCTATTCGTCTGTATATCCACATCTCCAGGGCTTCTATGCGACTTTCTAGTTGCTTATTCAATGTCCAGAATTCCGCGCCATACAGTAGAGTTGAATATACGTAGCATTTGACAATTCTCATTTTTAATGCATCATTAATCTCTCTAGATGTTAATACCGATGTCTTGCCTTTGAAAGCATTTTTGGCCATTCCTATTCTCTTTTTGATTTCCATTTCACTTCTGCCATTAGTTAGTTAGTTAGTCTTTCCTCTTGAGCCTAAGGCGGCGCATAGGGCAGAAGTCATGTCTCTCCATGCCTGGCGGTTCGCTGCTACCTGTTGTAGATCTTGGATATCTACTTGGCCGTTGAATGAGCCTTCTCTAATGATGGTTTTACGCAGGGTCGCTCTTGGTCTTCCCCGTTTTCTTTTCCCTACTGGTGACCATATGAGGGCTTGATAGGGGAGTCTTGACTTGTCCATTCTGAGTACATGGCCGATGTAGTTCCAACGGCGTCTTCTTATGAAATTGGATACTGTATCTTGCTTAGTCTCTTGTCTTATTTGCGAATTGGTTCTGAAGTCTGTCCAGTGGATGTTTAGAAGTCTTCTAAGACATTTGTTCTCAAAATTGTCTAATTTTTTATCTAAAGCTACCGTTGATTTCCAACTTTCACATCCATACGTTAACACTGGAATCACACAAGAGTTGAAGATTTTAAGTTTTGTGTGTTTGCTGAGTGTCTTTGACTTCCAGATGTTTGACAGTTTATTGAAGGCACTAGATGCCAGTGCGATTCTAGATGATATTTCTGGTGTTGAGTCCCCTGTAGATGTCATGTTGCTTCCTAGGTATGTGAAGCTGTTGACTTTTTCAAGAACGTAGCTGTTCAATTTGGTGTCATCTGAACTGTTGGTAAGATCAATAGTCTTTGTTTTTGTGGTGTTAATTTGGAGACCAATTTGCCCTGAAACATTTTGGAGATGGTTTATTTTCTCTTGGGCATCCGGGTGTGTTGAACTCAAAAGCACTATGTCGTCGGCAAAGTCCAGGTCTTCTAGAATTTTGTCAACCCAATGGATACCCATATTTGTGTTTCTTGTGCATTTGCGCATGACCCAATCGATAGCTATTCCAAAAAGCATCGGTGATAAGACACAACCCTGTTTCACTCCTGTTTCGACTGAGAACCAGTCAGAGTTGCCTGTTTCTGTTCTTACGCAGCAACGTGTTTCTTTGTAGAAAGATTTTATGACGTTGGTATATTTGGTAGGAAAACCATAGATGTTGAGTAGATTCCAAAGTGAAGGACGGTGGATACTGTCGAAGGCTTTTTGAAAGTCGACAAAGTTGGTGATTAATTTCGACTGGAATTCTACGGAGTCTTCAATTATTATTCTGAGGGTGAAAATGTGGTCTATGCATGACCGTTTTGGTACTTCTGCCATTATCTGTTATTATATTTCCAAGATAAGAGAAACTTGTTACTTGTTCTAGTATCTGCCCATTTACTGTGGTGTTCATTGATGACCTTTCCTTTTCACTGCTAATTATAGTTTTTTTTTTTTTTTTTTTAAATGTTAATATCTAAGCCACATTCTGCACTGTGTCT